>QXEO01000721.1:2093977-2597034 GCA_007115705.1 Dactylis glomerata
CACTTTGACTTGATCAACCTTGTATCCTTCCTTCTTCCTTCATGATGATGATGTCTTGAAGGTAAACACAAATGTCCACTCAATTATATTCTTCAAGACATAGTTGCAATAAGCTCAATTCTCATATGACCATTCTTCCGATATTTCCTTGAATAACACATTGGTCATCACTTAAAGTTCTTCATTTGATCCTTCTTACAACCTTGAAGCCAACATATGGTTCAAGCATTGTCTATGGACATGTCCTACAAATATAACTCAATGCAAACATTAGTCCATAGAGATTGTCATTAATTACCAAAACCACACATGGGGGCTCCATGCTCTTTCACTTTCTATCTTTGGAATAACCCTAACAACTCTATCTCTTGTGTAAACCGAAACGTACTCTATCATAATATACAGATACACGGGCAATTAGCCCAAATCCACGCGCAAGGCCGATCCAGCCTCCAAGCCCATCTTGATTACGGCCCACCTCCTCATTTGGCCAAAATGTGGCGATAACAGATGGTCCAGTCATGGATCAGGTACTTGATGCGGACATGCTGGATGGAGAAGAGGGCCTGCATCGGAAGGTAGGCCATGCATTAGTATCCCTCTCTGATCTTCTCTAGTCTGAACATTGTTACTATTTTGTCTGATTACTGTTTGTAATTTAAGTATAAATGAGCTGAGTAGTATTTATTTGGTGATGAATTGATCTTGCAGCGGGCTGGAGTTTGTGTATGTGATCATGTGGCTCTACCTACTACTCCAAGAGAGGGGAAGCTGCTTCTCTCCAATTCACTAAAAAAATTATCTTCATGATTGATTTTCATGCTCCAATGGATATCAGACCTACCTTAAAGATATGTTATATATTTTTCCAATCAAACGATTGTACAATTTTTTTTTCATACATTTGCTTGGTGTTGGTTGTACTGAATAATCCGTCGCATGACAGGGTGTTCTCCCTGAAATGATCTTTTGATGTCGAACAATGACATGCTTTGTGAGCAGAACAAGGGGTATACATAGACATGGAGTGAATGGCAATAAACACAGAGGAAATTCAAGGGTCTAAGGTAGCAATTAGTTGGTGTTTTTGTGCTGATTTGCAAGTGTTTTGATAGTATTGACATTTAGTTTTATAGTGAGAGTAAATTGATGATTTAGAACAACCTCTTTCATTACTAATATTGACATTGTACTTCACAAGGATCAGCGCCTTCAGGATCTGGCTATTAGGACTTGACCCTGCAATCTACCATCTCTGACACATGCAAATGTAGCTAGATGCTTCATTGCCACATCAAAACACGTGAGAAGAAAGGTTTAGGTGGGTCAAACAACAATATCCTGCCGCTGAAAAACCTGCCTTGAGGATTGTCTAACAACTGCATATATTCAATGTTGTCTGGCTTGTTCCTTCTTCTACGACCTAAACAGGGGCGGACCTAGAGCAAAAATATCCTGGTGTCACTCTCTAAGTCACATAATTTTTTTACCTAAAGTTAGGGGTGTCACATACTATAAGTTAAAGACATGTACCAAAGAAACCAGTTTGTACCGGGTGTCCTTGGACACCTGCTGCCATAACGTGGGTGCCCCTGGACCTAAACAAGGTATCGTACCCTTCCCAGTACGCCTTACACTGCTAAAAAAAATTATGATGATATTTGTATTGCTACTCCTCGTCAAACTTTGCATCTGCTCCACATATTTGTTTAATAGCCTCATCGAAGATTCTCTGTTTTTAGTACTGAATATAGTGTTTGGCCTCCTGTGTTTGCCTATCATCAATGCTGAATAATAGGAGCTATTTAATAGGAACATGTTTAATAGGAGCCGTTACCATGACAAAATTCTACGGGTCGGAGAAATTGCAGAGTGGCATCATGGTCTACTTATAAATAACATGTTCGCAAGACCACAACAATTTTATACAAAGAGTTACACTAAAGTGAATTGGGATGATGACAAAGCAAAGCGATGGAGCAGTGACGTATTGGTTGTGGTTTATGAGCCAAGTACGGTGGTAGATAAAGGCAAGAAGAAATGGACATGATGATGCTTTGTCTTAAATTGATTATGTGTAAAGAAATATACACTCGGGAGGAGGAAAGAAGACTATTTTCTTACAAGATGGGAGGTACTGTAACAAAGATGCATGTTGGTCAACAAATACGGGAGAGACGGAAAAAGTACCACCAAAATTTTGGAACAACATATTCGGAACAATATGAAGATTTATTAAAATAGCTTAGCTTTAACATTATTTATTTGTATATGATTTACAATTTAATCATTAACTGTGTTTCGAGAAATTATCCATTATATTTTTGTTTGTTGTTAAAAGGGACATGAGAAGGGTGTTTGACACGGTATGAACGGGAATTGTATGGGTACACTTGTTATGTTCCGTGGCAATGCACAAGTGTTTTCTGAAAATACGAAACAAAAAGAGGAGAAAGAGATGATAGAATACTCATGTGTATCATGTTTACAAGTGCAGTGAGGAAAAAACTTGAAAACCATAGCAACGTATGGGCATTTAACTAGTAATAGTTAAGAATCAAGTGTCCAATTAATTCATGATAATCAGAGTACAATGATCTAACAACTAGTCCCAAATAAAAATACGACAAGACAATATAGTATTAGTGCAACATAATTGTTCAAGCATACATGCGTGTAAATAGTTATGGAAAATGGGCATCCTTTATTTTGTTGCGAGCAAATCGTATTATGTATGACGAATGATTGACAATACACTCTTGCATGTTGTTTGTACTAATATTATGGATTTTTAAACTATTTTATTATCTTTTATCATGATAATTTATGCATATATACAATAATTGAAAAAAATTCCATTTAGACATGTCAATCAAGAATTAAATAGCTCGTCAGGATGCATGGTTTTGTTTTAAGGGAAGGCTCGCAAGAGCCCAGCTTTGAATTAACAAAGCCATCAACCGGACAAGATTACAATTAGAACGGCAATACAAACGAGCTTACAACCAGCTTCTAGGAACATGCAACTACAAGCAAACTAAGGATAAAAAACAAACACTGCTTGAGCCGCCTCCACCACAGTGCGCGCTGAGAGAGACACCAATCCGACAGCGAGGTTTTGGAAGAAGCAGCCGGGCATGATGCATCAACTACTCCGGTCGGACAGCGAGGCCCAGAACTCCACCATCTTCGCCTCCAGAAAGGACCCCATGTCCCTCGCCCTGGATTGAAGGGTGTCGTACCGTCGGAAGGCAAAGAAGTTCCCCCAGGAACCCGATGGAACAACGAGAACTAGGCAGTCGCGGGAGAAGCATACAGTAATGACCTGGGAGCTACACCGGGAGCACTGCCGCCACAGGGTCAACTGCAACACTGCACCAAAGCTACCGGACGAAGATGCACCAAAGGAGAAATGACGAAGTCATCATGGCCACCTCAAGAGATCAAAGATCGACCACCACCAAGCAGCCACACCGCCCGGGGCCACCGCCCCGGCATACCAGGTCCCAGCCAGTGCGCCGGGCCACAGCACCACCACCCACCGCCATGAGCACCGGCGAGGCTGGGCTAGAGGAGGACTGGCAAGCAGAGCCGCCACGCGAGGGGCTCCGCACTCAGATCCCCGCCGCCCTATCACCGGCGCTGTCGGGCTTCGCCGGCCGTGGCCTCAGGGGACTGCGAGGGGAGGGGGACTGGGGGGAAGGTGGCGGAGGCTGAGGCTAGGGTTCACCCCCCTCGGTCGCCTTAGAGGAGATGACGCGAGGGGTTTTTTTGCTCCCAGCTTCTCGACTCCCTTGTGGCTAGAATCTCAGGATGCATGGTTGATGGCTAGTTTAGTGAACATGAATTGGGACATTAACGAACTATGTACCTTTTGTAGTGAGGAGGAGAACATCCAACATTTTGTTTTCTTGATTGTGATTTCACATACATAACCTAGTTTTATGCTCTGTTTGGGTTTTAATCTAACCCCTACTCATTTTTTAGCACTTCTCTTATGTTGGTTGACTTGAGATATGTATATGATCTCAATTCCATAAATTCACAAGAAGAAAGTCTCCACTGAAAAAGTACTCCCTCTGTTCCGATTAAATCGACGTGGACATTGCGTATGTTGCTGCTGTGTATCCAAGTTTTTCGCATCGATTAAAACCAAACGGATGGAATAATCTTCTTTACTATAGGATTCCAGTTGGTGATGGTGAAGCCACTTTTGGTTAAAACATTTGACTTCCTATCCCTAAAAAGAAAAAAAAACACAACAATAGGGACATCTTTACATCATGGAATCACGCAATCAATGAAATTAGGCTGTATTTAATCTATACATATAATTGAGACCGTAGCAATCAACGCAATCAATTGAGAGATATTAATTCTGGCTAAATTTAGACCAAAAATACATCTCGGAATCACGGAATCACCCGAATCGTTCCTTTTCCGAATCGTTCGCGACGCACCCGTTCACGATGCACCCGGTCGAATACATGTCTCCTCCGTAAGGCACGGTGATGGCTGGCACATCAAGGGTGCACAAGGTCGTCGGATGGTGGCGGCCAACGACATCCTCCGTAACGGCGAGAGTGATACTTCATGTTGCCGTCGCCGGTAGCCCGCCTTAGAAAAATAGAACGCCGTCATGCCGTCAAGGAGAACAGCGGCGTCGCGCCGACGGCAGGTGATCTCCTATCAGCGACCTCTCAGCTTGGCCGGCATGTCCAAGGTCGCACCGCTGCGCATATGCCATATCGGTAACTTCTGCTGGAGAAAAAAACCAGCCAGAATGAGAATGGGGAATTGCATGCACGTGTAGGTGCCGACGTTGACCTTGAGTGATGAGGTTGATTAGCAAGAAGCCAGTCGAAGGCGGCCTGGATGGATGGACGTCAGGTCAACAGAGATCGGGTTACTGTGAACGACGAGCGAGTAAGATGGGACTTTGGGAGCGCTCGGCCGGTCGGCGAGGCGCAGCCGCCTGCTTTTTTTCTGTTGTGGTCATGGCCTGTGAGGTATGCCTGCTCGGCTGCTCGCCGGTGCGTAAGAACTGAAGAGGGAAGACATCGCTGGACGCCACCATCCGTATTACTACCTTCATTTAGAAATATAAGATGTTTTAATTTTGTGAAGCTAATGTATTTAGATATCTTTTAGTGTATAGGTTCGAGCTAAAAGATATTTAGATACATTCACTTCACAAAACTAAAACATCTTATATTTCCGAATGAAGGGGGTAGGTATTATACGCCTGGAGTAAATGAAAAGAGGCAAGTTAGAGAAGGCAAAAAGACGCAGAACCGTGGGATGCATCACGAACGGGTGCGTCGCATGGATGGGCGCACAGGCAAGCCCGTCCGGCGTTTACTACACTAAATCAATCTATACTACCTGATAAAATTTGGAAGTATTAATTTGGGATTGGACCTCTATGTAAAGTAAGCTATAACAAACCTAGCGTTAAAATATCAACGATGATAGAGCCGACTTTGCCGATTGATCTGGAAAAAAACCGCACGTACAATATCTAGATCGGATCCGATTGGAAAATATGACGATACTAGACCTCCTGCGGCGGTTGTAGATGTCCTCTTGACCTCTCCCACATAGACATTGGAAGGCACCGGAGGAACTTGAGCTCGGTCTCCATGCGCCTACCTTCCCACAGGTAGCCACACGACACAGAACACAGGCTCGAGGCGTAGTCTTAGACGCGGCACCTAAATAAATAGAAGGGCGTCGACCGGCGTGAGCACGCCCACGGCCCTCAGCAGTCAGCACCGTGACGTTCTTGAGTGAAGGATCGGCAGAACAATATGCGCTCGTCGAGGAACTGCTGCCAGAGCATGGAACTAAATGTTTCTTGAGTTCATAGAGAATTGAGGTATCAGGTATGCTGGCAAGGTTCACAAACACACAGTGATGGGTATGTTTTTCGCAAAAGCCATAGCAAGCACGGGCATCTAGTCTTTACAAATATAGAGCTTTCGACTAGTAGCCGCGTTGGCCTAATAATTTGGGGACTCCAACTTACTGCTAAAATGCTCAGTGATATCTGCATTGTATGACAGAGGATATGACGAGGTCAGTAAGGCACTTGAGCAATTAATAGGTACTTCGCCGTTTCAAAATAATTGAAGTTTTAGGTTTATCCGCCGAAGAAGCCTGGGGCCGCCGCCCCGGCGCCCTAGCTCTGCCGCTAGCTGCACGCTGTCCAGGGCATCACACCGCTCCAGCCGGAGACCCCCGCGCGCACGACGGTGAAGGGCCCGCCGCTGCCGGCTACCACACATGGCAGGGCCAGGCGGCGGCGAGGGAAGGGAAGGAGGAGTGCGGCGGTGACTTGGGGCGCTGGAGTGTCGCCCGTGTCGCCCCCTGGGAGCGACGCGGGGAGGAGCGCTGGATGTCCCGAATCTCGTGTTTCTGTCCGAGTCTCATTGAAAATGGTTTGCACTTTCTATAAATACAATTTATTTGTTTACAGTTTACCCTAAAGCAATTTGCCAAACAAGCGTTGAACAACCGTAGCTAGCAGCACATCTGTTCTCAAGCGAAGCTATAACATGTGGCAATCAAGCTGAGCTCGCCGTCCGGCTTCCACCACTGCTGGAGCTTGTGCGCGGCCAAGGACTGCTGGATCCCATGCGTAATTTCTCTGTCCTTGGTGGAGTTCTTCCACAGCGTCGCGGATGGCAGGAGGTGCGGCCGCTCTTTCTCCTTGCCGAGCGCGGAGAAGAGCATGTCCCGGTACGACAGCGTGGTGGCCGACTTGCAGCGCTACTCCAGGTGCTGCCGCTGCTCGAAGTAGTCGACGAAGCCCTGGCAAATGATGTCCTTGTCGTGCACGTACAAATTTGGCGCCCACGAGGACAGCCGCTCGAACAGCTCCTCCATGTGCTTCTGGTGCGAGCTCAGGGCCAGTCCCAGTCCGGCCTTGACGCGGGCGCTCTTGGCGTACAGTTCCCTCCTCAGCCCCTCGGACGGGAGCATCTTGCTGATCAACGGAGCCGACGACACATGCGGCGGGTTGAAGAGGAAGGTCGGGAGGCTGAGACCCTGCTCGGCCATCATGGACTCATGGTCCGCCCCACCTCCAGCGCCAGCGACGCGCCGAGCGAGTGCCCGGCGAGCCACACGGCGCTGCTGTCGATGGTGGCGAGGAGCATGTCCACGGCCCCGTGCGCGCGCTGGGAGCGCTTGGAGTACTGGAGGGTGTTGACGATGATCTTCAGGTCAAGGAGCACGTCGTGGATCGCCTTGGGGTGCGGCAGCATCGTCCCTCGGAAGGCGACGATGTACTGCGGGGCGCAAGGGTGGCGCCGCCCGCCCTCCGGGGGAACGTGCTTGTAGATGGCGCCGAAGATCAGCTTGTCGCACTTGAGCCTGAAGGATTCCTCCTTGAGCACGTCCACCAGGCGGAAGTGGAAGCTCTCCCACCACGGCGGAGCGAGCGCCTTCGCGTGCACCCTGCACAGGGTCCTGTCGTTCTCGAGGATGTAGGTGCCTTTCACCAAGCAGGCGGCGACGCACCGGCGGTCCTCCTCACTGTTCCTGTGAATGACGCAATGGTACCGATCAGCTAACCATACCTTGAGTACCATGGATGGATCGCATGTAGCATACCAGTCAATCATCATCGTAGAAGAACGGCGGACGCCGGATCTAGACATGATGTGGGTCGGGCCGGAGATATCGAAGCGGTCGGTGAGGTCGACCTTTGAAGCCATTGCGCTTGCCCTGGAAATTATGGATCAGATGCACATTAGTGTTGTGCTCCACAGCTCCTGCTTCTATAATTTGCCACGAGAGAGTCTACGAGATCGAGGTGCTGGACTGCCGATATATATGAATGTACGTAGGTTCGACATATTATTCTTTGGACCTGGTCTGTTAGAATGCAGTAGAGTACTAGTTTCAGCTAGCATCAGCTAGCTAATGTTTCTTTCTGTAAATTGCAACTTGCAATGATTTTCTTCTTCTTCCTTTTGCAACTTGTAACTGTTAATACTAATACAACCCCACTAGGCCTACGTGCATAGAACAAGTGCTCTTGGCCGAAAAGAAAACAAAGCAATACTCTCTGAATATACGAGAGCCAGTCAAATGCTCGTATTTAGTCAACTGGTTCTCTCATTTTGTTGTTGGCACTTGGTGCAATTCTCTTTGAATATACGAGAGCCAGTCAAATGGTCGTACTTAGTCAGCTGTTTCTCACATTAGGCTGTCAGTTGTAACCCCCACTTCCATTTTCTATCAGTTGTAACCTCCACTTCCATTTTTATGGCGCCTATACTAAGAAATGAGTTTCTACCATGGATCCACCATATATCGTGCTCGGAGATTCATGCAGTTTTCCAAAACATGATGATACAAAATGCCAGACAAATCTTCAAGCATCAACCAAACGGTGAATCATTGCACGCAGTGGCGGACCTTGACCATCAGTTTAGGAGGGGCCAAAAGATATTAGATAAGAGCTGAGAGGGCTAATTTGGATAATTTTGTGTTTTATATGATGAAAAAGTGATAATAGATAGTAGTACTATGCAAACTTTCATTTGAATAGATACCATGCAGGTAGAGAGTCCATGCTCTATTAAAAAAAATGTGTTTCTACCATCCACGGTAGATAGCTTGTTGCATGGATCCACCTATAGTAGTTGTACTATTCTTTTCAGTTGACAACGGGCACAATTTTCTCTTTTGACCTGGCTTTTAACCCTTATCATGTGGATAGCAACATGGCACATCATTACAGAGGCAAAAAAAAAAATCTATATTTTGCGGGGAATAGTTTAAACTATATCAAAGCCTGCTGTGGACATAGATTATCCGTATGACCGTATGGTACAAAAAACACAAACGTCACGACCAGCTATACATGTGCATTGCAGCAAGAGGAACATGCATGAATTTCATTTGCAGATTTGGAGGCTTGAGATTTTAATTGATGAGATCATTGCGTACTCGAGAAGCATTAGCCAGAGAGAGTTCACGCTCATCCTCACAAGTGGAGCCAATGTCTTTCCCCTTTTATTGAGGGGCCTCCCTGTAATTATGTCGACGATGAATTAAAGAAGCTCTCTTCGGGTCCTTCGAGACCCGTTTTACCGTTCAAAAAAAAAAACAAGTGGAGCCAATGGTTATTTCTCCCTGAGTACTAGTGGGAGCTCAGGTAAAGGAGAGGTTAGTATCCCAACTTCGCGAATTGCGAAAGCTTGAGGGACCATATTCTCGTTTAACCAAATGGTCCATTGTTAAGGGGATCGAACCCAGAACTTGTATACTTGCTAGCTTGGTGCACAACCAACGGATCAGAAAAATATATGAAGTTTGTTTCTATATTTGCATGGATTTTTTTTACCTATACTTTTTTAGTTTTAAAATATTAAGTACCACCTTTCTATATTTTTTAGAGCTTTATATAGTAAAAGAAACCACACCAGACAAATCTGGTACGAAGCCAGCTTGCATACTTTGGATACATCCCCGAATTTAGGCCTTCGGACAACACATGGCTGACCAACATTCTATGGAGCACCTGGATTTAGTGTTCATATCATGAGTACAGAGCCGCAAAACACAATTTTGCATTGAATTGTATTGAACTATTGAAATTTCCGGATCATACGGGAGTGGTGTTTTGCCTCTTGGATCCATATGCTCCCTTTTATTTAAAACACATCTAAGAAGCATTTTGAAATGTAATTTTTTTCAAAAAAATCGTGTGTATACCTTCACATGCTACACGCCCACAAAGTTGTTTTGTCGTGTAGCCTATATAAAGAAGATAAATTTTCGATGCTAAAATAAGGTTTTTCACGAGATAATTTTTTATCTTCTTACATAGACCACAAAAATTATTGGTTTTTCACGAAACTTTACGAACATCCATAAATTGTGGAGATGTACATGCAGACTAGGTTGTTATAATTTTTTTAACATTATATATGATTTTTGTTGTTGTAGAGAGCATATGCATATAGGAGATAAATTAAATTAATTTTTTTGGATCATGTAATAAATACAACCTTTTAATATTACATCTACTATGTGTTCTAGCCAGGATTCTGATATACAGTTCTAATTCTAGGTGCATATGCTCTCTTAATCTAAAACATAGATTTCAAAATATTTAAAAATTTGGAAAATAATATTCGCACGTATATATTCATTCGTGAAAAACAAACATTTTTTATGAGTTGTGCAAAAAACAAAATTCGCTAACGGCTTACTTTAATAGCTATTTTTTTCTTTCGCTACATAAAAGTTAGTTTTTCCTGAAACAACTTCTTAAGTATGTAGGATATGAAGATCTACATACAACATTTTCCTTTAAATTTTTTAAATGTCTCAAAAATACATTTCAAGTAAAAGAAATATATGCACCTGGAGCCAAAACAGCTCGTACGGCGAGGACTAGCCTAATCACATGAATATTGGAGAGGACTGAGCGTCCCTCGGAGGATCGCTAGGCCTGATCCTCCGGGTGCTCCTATCGACATGTGTCCTTTTCAGCCATTAAAATCTTACATTTACTTCATAGTTGTAAAAAACGGTTCGTAGTAGCAAAAAAATTGTATGAATGGAGCAAAAACGATTCGCACCTAAATCTCGCAATTGTTTCTATAAAGCAAAACAACTCCGCTTTTGCTTCATTGTAGCAAAAAATAGTTCGACGCCAAAAAGACTGCTTCGATATGGATCTCGTCGGAGACCTCGAAGCAATTTTTTTGTACTATTGAAGCATTGTAGCAAAAAAAATCGGTGAAGTGATTTTGCCAGAGACCTCGCCGGATATGTTGAAGCAAATTTTTTATACTAATATAGCATCGGAGCAAAAAAAAATCGGCGAAGTCCTCTGACAACTATTACGATGCAAATCTATAGAGAAAATGTAGCAAAAAGTCCATTCTAATAATGCAAAAACATAGACCAAATGTAGCAATAAAAATCTTCGTGGAGAAAGACCTCCGGCGAGACTTTGACGCAAAAATAGCGGAACCATTGTAGCAAATAAAATCTTCTAGAGATACATTTTTACATCACGAAAGAAGCAAAAACCTTGTGATAGCAAAAACATAAAACTAGACATATACTCGCAGACCACGAACCATAGCTGCACCTCGAGAAAGGCGATGCCGCAATGACATGCTAGGTTTGGAGGAGGTGGTGGGGGACTGGCGTTGAGCTTCACCTGCGGCACCACCCGCTGCACGTTTGGGCCGGCGGTGGAGCTGCATGGGGCACGCCGGTGGGCCTGCGTTGGCGGAGGCGCGGTGACACTGCTTTGTGGAGGCGCGGCGGGGCTTTGTCGGGGCAGCGACACGGAGCAGCGTGGCCGACGGCAGCGGGGAGCGGCGTGGTGGACGGAGGCGGGGAGCGGCGTGGCAGACGGCGGCGTGGACAGCGGCGCGGCGGGGCTGCTTCGCGGAGGCACGGTGGGGCTTCGCCGGGGCAGCGGCAGGGGCAGTGTGGCCGAAGGCGGCGGGGAGCGGCGTGGCCGATGGAGGCAGGTCACGGCAAGGCAGGGAGCGGCGTCGTGCAGGAGGTCGGGGATGAGACACGCAGTAGCCTCCAGGGACTCGTAGGAGATGGGGGACGGGGGTGCGGTGGCTGCCGGCGCCGTGCCGGAGGTCGGGGATGGGTCGCGTGGTGGCTGTCGGCGTCGTGCCGGAGGTCGGGGATGGATCGAGCGGTGGCTGCCAGGGACGCGCAGGAGGTGGGTGGCGGAGGCGCGGTGGCTGCCGGCACCTTGCCGGAGGTCGGGGATGGGTAGCGCGGTGGCCAACTACGCCGCATGGTCGGGTGGAGGCGTGGAGCAGTGCGCTATGTGTGAGAAGAAAGGATAAGAGATGGTGATGAGAGTAGGGTTGTAGACCTGGGACACGTGTCAGACGGAGGATGCGTGACGTGCAAAAAAAAATTTAATAGTGCACTTTTTTGCAGCTATTACAAAACTAGGATTCGTTTGCAGTGACTTTCAGATATAGGACACGGTCGTGACCGGTGGATACGAATAGGCCTAATCCCATCTGGCAAGTGCGACATGTTGGTGTGGAGCCTGGCCCGTCTCTGGCATGGCTGCAATCGCATCCGCCGGATACGAATACCTGCTGTCGCGCTGGCCGGACGCGACAGGCCGTTTGGTCGCTAAGCGCACCCGGCTGGCGACCCAGAGAAGCATTTTACGCAACGTGCACCCGACGAGTCACTATTTCATAATTTTCAAGAGTTTTTAGTCGCGGCAAATATTTTGATAATAATTGTTGAAGTCACATTTATATTAATATAAAAATTGTGTGATACATCGGTAATCTATATCGTTTATAATATTAAAATGCGTGATACATCGGTATTACATACCGCTAAGTAGAGGAAATAAATTGCGTGATACATCGGTATTACATACCGCAAACTAAAATAGAAATACATGATTCGGGACAACTAAAATTAAGATACAAATATAGTACGAATAACTAAGGCTTGGCGACTCTCTTGCCCTTTGTTGAACAAGCTTTTTTGGCCCAGTCGCTAGGCATGAAGTCGTCGTCGTCGTCGTCTTTGTCAAACTTCAACGGTGCAGTTCCTTTGCCCTTGCAAGCAGCGTCATTTGGCTTGGACGAGGTAGATTTTTTGCTCTTCGATGACGCCCCTTTCTTCTTGGCCCAATCGTTAGGCATGAAGATATCTTCATCTTTGTGGCTGTCGTTGATCCAGAGCGCGGTATGTTGAACCCACCAGCTCATATCTTCTCCTCTCTCCTTTATATCTGTCCAGTGCCCGTTGATCTTGATAAGTTCTGCTTGGACCTCCTTCCAGGTGCGAGATGGGCCTGTCGACTTGCTCTGATTGTAATCATATGTGACCTCAATGAGATCGCTGGGGCTATTGACAAGCTCGTCAAATGGAACAAGCTCACGGTTCCTTCTATATCTACAGGCTGCCTTGAAAACCTCTACGGACATAACTGTTTTCCAACTACGATTGGAAGGCGCCATGTTGGGCAAGATACAATGAGCTAGAACTGAAGTTTGGGTGGTCTTATATAGGACTTGAAGAATAGAAATTGCGGGAAAGAAGACACGGAATGCAGAAGGCGGGAAAGAAGCAGCGGGAAAGGAGTTGGCTGGAAAAACGAGCGGGAAAGGAGTTGGCTGGAAAAATGAGTGGGAAAGAATAGGCGGGAAAGAAGTTTGCTGGAGAAATCGAGCGGGAAAGAAGTTTGCGGGAAAGAACGAGCGGGAAAAATTTTTCTAAAAATAACGAGCGGGAATGGAGTTGGCGGAAAACAACTAGCGCGAAATAATAGGCGGGAAAGAACGAGCGGGAAAGAATAGGCGGGAACAAATAGTCAGAAATAAATCGTGACAAATATACGTGTCTCATACATCATCGGATAGTAGTACAATGAGAACCACAAACATGCTTAGAAATATATGTCTAATACGAATGTGCATACAAATTATTAGGATATAAAGATACAAAGATCACATAGATCATCGACGGCGCGGAGCACGTGGTGGTCCTCGTGGCGGAAGCGTCGTCCATCCATACCTGTTAGGGGCCGCTCGATAGTACTGAGTGCTGTCGACCTCCTGGTTGCCGGTCTGTGACTGCTGTGTGGGATCAGGTGGATGAGTAGTAAGCAAGGCCATATAACCACCCATAGGGTCCGAGTTAATATCGTTGTCACCAGTCATCCAAGTCGATCCCTGCATAGGCGACGTCCCTCCCTGTGCTGTAGCGTGCAATGCAACAAAATCTATTAGGAAATTACGGCTATGTATAACTTAAGAAATACAACAACTGTGAACTGCACGTACCTTCTGGCATGGCCATCTGTGGAGTATAACCAAAAATCTGCTGCGCTATGCCTCCATACTGCTGCTGGCTCAAGTAGTCGTACTCCGGCTGCTGCACATAGCCTGAACCTCCAGGCTGGTAAGGATCAGGCTGCTGCTGATGCTGCCAAGCTGAACCTCCAGCCTCGTAAGGATCAGGCTGCTGCTGATGCTGTCAAGCTGAACCTCCAGCCTGATCAGGAGCAGGATGATGGTGAGGCCCAGCTGAAACTCCAGCCTGGTAAGGATCAGGCTGCTGCTGATGCTGCCAAGCTGAACCTCCAGCCTGATCAGGAGGAGGTGGCTGATGGGGCCAAGTCGATGGTGTATGAAATTAAATGACCGGACAGTTGGAAAACCCCAAGAGAAGGTTTTGATGAATATAGCAGCAAGTTTTCCCTCAGTTAAGAAACCAAGGTTATGTCGATCAGGAGAAAAGCAGACAATAACGACTGAAGGTGATGCGGACTGGCTTAGTAACACTCCAACAAGGGCGCCGTTTAATGATACTTGTTGACTCGTCTTCAGCCAGTAGCAACGCGGAACCTGCACACAACACAACCAAGTACTTTGTTCCCAACTTGCGATGAGGTTGTCAATCTCACCGGTTTGCTTGAAACAAAGGTTATGAGCGTATCGAGTGGAAAGTGATGATAGTATGTGAGTAAAGTAAACAGTGCGAGTAAAGTAAACAGGTGATAGCAATATGATGGAAATAGGACCAGGGTCCACAGTTCACTAGTGGTGTCTCTCCATAAGATAAATAACACATGCTGGGTAAACAAATTACAGTTGGGCAATTGATAGAATAAAGATAAACGTGATATGTCAAGAAGATCACTATGAGATTTACTATGGGCATTACAACAAAATACATAGACCACCATCCAACTGCATCTATGACTAATAATCCACTTGTGGTGAATCAATCCGAGAACTCCACAAGTATTAAGTTGCGAACAACATATAATTGCATTAAGCAAAGTGTGTAATGTAAACAAACCATATGCCCTTGAGCATATGAATGTTGTTTTCTCCCTAGTAGCAACAGCACATCTACAACCTTAGAGGTTTCTGTCACTCCCCCAGGTTAAATAGAGGCATGAACCCACTATCGAGCATAAATACCCCCTATTGGAGTCACTAGCAACTACTCGGCCAAGATAGCTACTAACAACGCAGAGCATGCAAGATTATAAACAACATAGAGATAACATAAGATAATATTCAACACAGCAACTCAATCATAACACCAATATTCATCGGATCCCAACAAACCAAACATGTAGAATTACATAACGGTGATCTCAATCATGTATGGCAGCTCATGAGATCTAAACATGAAGCACATGGTGGAGAAGACAACCATCTAGCTACTGCTATGGACCCATAGTCCAAGGTAGACTACTCACTCATCGCTCCGGAGGCAAGCATGGCAATGAAGAAGACCTCCGGTGGCGATTCCCCTCTCCGGCAGGGTGCCGGGAAGAGCTTATTGACCCTCCTGATCTTCGGGTCGACGGCGGCGGCGGATCGCGATGTGTTCTGGAAAAGTGATTGAGTACTTAGGTTTTTTCCGTCGGGGGGTCTTTATAGGCGAAGGGGCGATGTCAGAGGTGGAGCCAGGTGGCCTCACGCCTGGCTGGCGCGGCCCAGGCCCTGGCTGCGCTGGTCTGGCGTGTGGGGCCCCTGTGGCTCCCCTCCTACTCTCCTTCGGATGACTGGAAGCTCCCGGACAAAATAAGACTTCAGGAACTTGTTTCATCCAATTCCGAGAATATTTCCTGTGTATCACTTCTGAAACACAAAAACAGCAGAAAACAGGGAACTGGCACTGTGGCAACTTGTTAGTAGGTTAGTTCCGGAAAATGCATAAAAGTGCCACGAAGTGTAACGAAACATTGGGCAAATGGTGTAAAAACAAGCATGGAGCATCAAAAATTATAGATACGTTGGAGACGTATCAAGCATCCCCAAGCTTAACTCCTGCTCGTCCTCGAGTAGGTAAGTGATAACAAAAGAATAATTTTTGAGGTGACATGCACCTACACAATCTTGATCATGTATGTAAGCATTTGTGAGCTGGGATCATAAGAACTTAAAACATGGGCATGAAGATATAATCTTGACAATAAGAACTTAGCAACCATGTTGTAAACATGAAAATGAACACAAACAAAAGATCATGAAAATGAAACAATGAAAGTCAAACGTGTGTTCAAATCATAAGGAAAAACATACAATTGGTTTTTAGCTTGTCCTTCAAAGAGAGCAAAACATAAATGCATAGGACACCTCAAAGTTTAAGAGGGCGACTAGATACAAATAATTTGAGAACAAGTGAAACCAACAATATGAATCAATCAATGAACTTTGGGACAATGCATATTATACTAAGAATGACAACTATGCTCTCTTAATGGTGCATAAAGGAAGAAGGTGGTGACTCAACATAAAAGTAAAAGAAAGGCCCTTCGCAGAGGGAAGCAGTGATTGCAAGTTTTATAACCTTCAAAAATTATGGTACTTACCGGCTTTGAGCTCTCATTGCCCCCATCATAAGCATCTTGAATGGTTAAAGTTAATGCGAGAACAATTATGATGCATATGCTTGACAAATCATAAGTTGAAAACCTCGTGTCCCGTGAATACGAGTACCCAAACCTCATGCTACTTTACTTAGAGTCCCAAGCAAGGCTCTTGTCATCGTAAGTATATGCATATCATTGAGAACCGCCAATGGGGTACCTCCGTGCCCGATGACATGGAATAAGCCCACATCAAAATGACAGGACAAGCAGACAATGAACACCTCGACATCTCTTTTATTTGCCATTTGTTTAGCTTTTTATTGTGACATGCGTCGTCGAATGTTCACCATGGGTATGCTGCAAACTTCCACCATGAATTATGCATGGCTTAGATTAGCGGTCCGGCGTTTCCCTAACACATATACAAACTCTATGATCCCCCACAAGATTCCCAATTCATTTCACACCGTGGGCATCCATAAACAAAAGATCACGATATCAACTCAAATAAGAAGTGCAATGTTGAAAGCTTGCCCATGACTGCATGGCTGGGCTAGTCTCCAACTTACAACTTGCAAGCATAACAACTCAACATAAGAGACCACAATGTCAAATTTTTAAGAACAGGAAAAAGTAAAGTGTGCCTTCCGGTTCGTGAGAGCTTTACTGACCGAATTTCGCATAACACTGGTAAGAGTTTAATTTGAAGAGAAAATAAAAGCAAGTCAAATTTACTTGGAATAGCAAATTGCTAGTAGGTATGTATGGTGGACACTTTGGAAAACTTTGGCTTTTAGGAGTTGGATGCACGAGTAGAGCTCATACTCAGTACAAGGCGAGGGCTAGCAAAAGACTGGGAGCAACCAACTAAGAGAGCAATAATGGTCATAATCATGCAAAGCGACAAAGCGACATTAAAAGAAGTATAAGATGGCATCAAAAGTCAAAAACTAAATGATCATGAAGGCTATTGGTGACTTTGTAAGAGTCTAACATGTGTGAGCATGCGCCAAGTCAACCCAAATAAAGCATCAAGGAGAAAACCAAAATAATGCTTCCAAATAATTAAAAACAACGCATGATTTTTTCAAAGGCTCATTAAGCAATCTCAGTTATTTGAGACAAGTCATGCTACAGCAAAACCACTAAGCATACTATCAAAAATACATCAAGCATGACATGAAAAAGCCTAAGCCGCAGTCTACACAAGCTCCTTCTTGTACCACTATTTGCATAAAGCATTTTCTCTTTTCCAACACCATTTGAAATTTTTAAAGACACCTCTTTTGATGAAAACCAATAAAGATCAGAGGCAAAAATACACCTTAATGAAAAGATATGACAAGGTCTGAATGCAAATCAAGGCGAAAACGAAAACCAAAAGCAGTAGCGGAAAAAGAAGAACACTCGGTGAAATTGTAAGAATGAAAAACGGAGTGTTCTTGGCAAATGAAAACGAGTACATCTCCTCCAAAGGAAATTTGTTGGGGTCCAACCATTTATTGCAGCAAACAAAACTAAACTAACTAAGAAAACTAAAACAACTGACGCTCCAAGAAAAACACATAGTGCATGAAGCAATAAAAATATAGTGTTTTGAAAGGTGACCTGATTTTTGCCGATGAAGAAGGGGTGCCTCGGGGGCATCCCCAAGCTTTGACGCTTGTACTTTTTGGATATTTCTTGGGGTGATGCATGGGCATCCCCAAGCTTGAGCTTTTGTCCATTCTTCAACTCATCTCATCATTCTCCAATCCTTACACTTGAAAACTTCCTTCATACAAAACTAAACACAAATCTATTAGCAACATTAGTGTAGGCATAACATATAATCAACCTCTTTTTGCTTCAGGTTTCAACTCAAAACCACCACATATATAGCAAATACTACTGTAGCAACCTCCTAAAAAGTTCCGTGATCAAAAGAACTCAAAAGAAAGCGATAAAGTGGCAAACACAAATATTGACAGAAATCTGTCAAAACAGAACTGCTGACAAAGGCCGAATTTTTGAGGGGTTTTCTGTTGCTCAAATCAAAAAGTATTCAACTAATGAAAGTTTGGATATAAACTGGGGCATATGAACAAGAAATCGCAGGTCCAAAAGATATACAGAGAATTTATACCAATTTTTACGGTGCAGCACCAAAAACAGTTTCAGGACAGCAACATCCTCAAATCTTTACCTCACTCGAATTAGAGGCTTCTCTTGGCACAAACACAAAATAAACAAGATAAGAAGCGGTCATTACAGTAGTAATGACTTCCAAGACTCAAATAAAAGAAAAAGTACTGAAAATAAAACATTGGGTTATCTCCCAAGAGTGCTTTTCTTTAACGCCTTTGAGCTAGGCGCAGAAAATTGCGAATCAAGTAACATCAAGTGATGAAGCATCAAGCTCATAATTTGCTCTAAGAATAGAGTCAAAAAGTAATTTCTTCTCATGAGTGGGAATTGATATTTGATGGTGCATTCTCTCATATCAATGATGGCACCTACAGTTCGAAGAAAGGGTCTTCCCAAAATAATAGGACATGAAGCATGGCATTCAACGTCCATAACAAGAAAATCAACGGAAACAAGGTTATTGTTAACCACAATAAAAACATCATTAATCCTCCCCAAAGGTTTCTTCTTAGCAACATCAGCAATAGGAACATCAAAATAACATTTTTCAAGCGGTGGTAAATCAAGCATGTCATAAATCTTTCTAGGCATAATAGAAATACTAGCACCTAGATCACATAAAGCATGGCAATCAAAGCCATTAACTTGCATATCAATGTTGGGTTCCCAACCATCTTCTAGCTTCTTGGGAACATAAGCTTTTTGCTTCAACTTTTCATCCCTAATTTTTATGAGAGCATTGGTAATATGCTTAGTAAAAGCAACATTTAAAGAACTAGCATTGGGAGTCAAAGCAAGATTTTGCAAGAACAAAATAACTTCAGATATATTGAAGCCATCAACATCAAAATCATTAAAAGAAGTAGAGCTATCATCTCCTACACTCCGAAAAATTTCAGCACTCTTTTGAGAAAAAGTTTTGGCAGTTTTAGGCTTTTTAACACAAGGAGTGGGAGTTTTCTCTACACCAATCAAAGTAAGAGGATTGCTAGCATTAGGAGCAACATCATTAGAGGTAGTAATGGTACATACCTTCATTTCTCTAGCCATCTCATCTTCTCTTTCCCACCTGGCATGCAATTCCGCTAACAATCTAATATTTTCATCAATTCCAACTTGAATAGCGTTAGCAGTAGCAAAAACATTGTTCTCTTTCACATCATTAGGCAACACTTTTAATTTCAGAATTTCAAAATCATGAGCAAGGCTATCAACTTTAGAAGCAAGAATACCAATGTTGCCTAACTTTTCCTCAACAGACTTGTTAAAAGCAGTTTGCTTACCGATGAAGTCCTTGAGCATTACCTCAAGCTCGGAGGGCGCAGCCCTAGTGTTGTTGTAGGAGTTACCATAAGAATTACCATAACCATTACCATTGGTAGAAGGATACGGCCTATAATTGTTACTAGCAAAATTGTTCCTATAAGCATTGTTGTTAAAATTATTGTTTCTAATGAAATTCACATCAACATGCTCTTCTTGAGCAACCAGAGAGGCTAAAGGAACATTATTAGGATCAACATGAGTCCTATCATTAGCAAGCATAGCCATAATGGTATCAATCTTATCATTCAAGGAAGAGGTTTCCTCAACAGAATTTACCTTCTTACCTTGTGGAGCTCTCTCGGTGTGCCATTCAGAATAATTTACCATCATGTTGTCGAGTAGCTTTATTGCGACGCCCAAGGTAAGGGACATAAAAGTGCCTCCAGCAGCTGAATCAAGTAGGTTCCTCGAAGAAAAATTTAGTCCTGTATAAAAAGTTTGGACAATCATCCAAGTAGTCAGTCCATGAGTAGGGCAATTCTTTATCATAGATTTCATTCTTTCCCAAGCTTGAGCAACATGTTCATTATCAAACTGAGTAAATTTCATAATATTGCTACGCAGAGATATAATCTTAGCAGGAGGATAGTATCTACCAATAAAAGCATCCTTACACTTAGCCCATGAATCAATACTATTCTTAGTCAAAGACAGCAACCAATCTTTAGCTTTTTCTCTCAAAGAAAAAGGAAACAACTTGAGCTTAATAATATCACTTTCTACATCCTTATATTTCTGCATCTCACATAGCTCAACAAAATTGTTGAGATGAGCTGCAGCATCTTCAGTACTAGCACCAGAAAATTGCTCTTTCATAACAAGGTTCAACAAAGCAGGCTTAATCTCATAAAAGTTTGCAGCAGGAGCAGGTGGTGCAACAGGAGTGCAGATAAAATCACTATTGTTCGTGCTAGTAAAGTCACACAACTTGGTATTTTCAGGATTGGCCATTTCAGCAAAACGAAAGTAAACAAGTAAAAATAACTACCAAGGATTCTAATTTTTTTGGGTTTTTGATATAAAATGATGCAGGTAAAATAAATAAAGTAAAGCAAAACAATAACAAAGTAAAGGATGTGCGTGTGACAACTCCCCTCGCAGAAGTCTTCCACTCTTCCCCGGCAACGGCGCCAGAAAAACTTGATGGGGCCAAGTCGATGGTGTATGAAATTAAATGACCGGCCAGTTGGAAAACCCCAAGAGAAGGTTTTGATGAATATAGCAGCAAGTTTTCCCTCAGTTAAGAAACCAAGGTTATGTCGATCAAGAGAAAAGCAGACAATAACGACTGAAGGTGATGCAGACTGGCTTAGTAACACTCCAACAAGGGCGCCGTTTAATGATACTTGTTGACTCGTCTTCGGCCAGTAACAACGTGGAACCTGCACACAACACAACCAAGTACTTTGTTCCCAACTTGCGATGAGGTTGTCAATCTCACCGGTTTGCTTGAAACAAAGGTTATGAGCGTATCGAGTGGAAAGTGATGATAGTATGCGAGTAAAGTAAATATTGCGAGTAAAGTAAACAGGTGATAGCAATATGATGAAAATAGGACCGGGGTCCATAGTTCACTAGTGGTGTCTCTCCATAAGATAAATAACACATGCTGGGTAAACAAATTACAGTTGGGCAATTGATAGAATAAAGATAAACGTGATATGTCAAGAAGATCACTATCAGATTTACTCTGGACATTACAACAAAATACATAGACCGCCATCCAACTGCATCTATGACTAATAATCCACTTGTGGCGAATCAATCCGAGAACTCCACAAGTATTAAGTTGTGAACAATAGATAATTGCATTAAGCAAAGTGTGTAATATAAACAAAGCATATGCCCTTGAGCATATGAATGTTGTTTTCTCCCTAGTAGCAACATCATATCTACAACCTTAGAGGTTTCTGTCACTCCCCCAAGTTAAATAGAGGCATGAACCCACTATCGAGCATAAATACCCCCTCTTGGAGTCACTAGCAACTACTCGGCCAAGATAGCTACTAACAACGGAGAGCATGCAAGATCATAAACAACATAGAGATAACATAAGATAATATTCAGCACAGCAACTCAATCATAACATCAATATTCATCGGATCCCAACAAACCAAACATGTAGAATTACATAACGGTGATCTCAATCATGTAGGGCAGCTCATGAGATCTAAACATGAAGCACATGGTGGAGAAGACAACCATCTAGCTACTGCTATGGACCCATAGTCCAAGGTAGACTACTCACTCATCGCTCTGGAGGCAAGCATGGCGATGAAGAAGACCTCCGGTGGCGATTCCCCTCTCCGGCAGGGTGCCGGGAAGAGCTTCTGGACCCTCCCGATCTTTGGGTCGACGGCGGCGGCGGATCGCGATGTGTTCTGGAAAAGTGATCGGGTACTTAGGTTTTTTCCGTCGGGGGGTCTTTATAGGCAAAGGGGCGATGTCAGAGGTGGAGCCAGGTGGCCTCACGCCTGGCTGGCGCGGCCCAGGCCCTGGCCGCGCCGGCCTGGCGTGTGGGGCCCCTGTGGCTCCCCTCCTACTCTCCTTCGGATGACTGGAAGCTCCCGGACAAAATAAGATTTCAGGAACTTGTTTCGTCCAATTCCGAGAATATTTCGTGTGTATCACTTCTGAAACACAAAAACAGCAGAAAACAGGGAACTGGCACTGTGGAAACTTGTTAGTAGGTTAGTTCCGGAAAATGCATAAAAGTGCCACGAAGTGTAACGAAACATTGGGCAAATGGTGTAAAAACAAGCATGGAGCATCAAAAATTATAGATACGTTGGAGACGTATCAGTGGCCTCTGTCTCGACGTGGAGCGCCGCGTAGCTGAACGTCTAGGCTCAACAGTAGAAGGTGGCCTCATACTCCCCTGTGGATCAAGACGTGGACGTGGTGCATGCCTGAGAGGGGCTGGAGGCGTAGGCACTTCTGGATACCGCGGTGGACGCGGCGTCCAAATATAAGGGTCCATTTGTCCACTTCTCCGACAAACATCATTTGTAGTACGGCAAATGAGAGTGGAGTAAATAGAACGTAGCTTCTTCTCCATCTTGCCCAGAAAGGTGACAACAGGCTGGCATGGAATTAGAGCCGCCGTAGACTGAGATCGTGCGAAGTGGTAAATTTCATTAGCGGCTTCGTGAACCTCATCGGCCTACAAAAATAGAACAAAAAATAATGTGTACGATTAACTACAAAATAGAGAGTTTAGCATATCAACATTTAATTGTAATAACTTACAGCTTGTATTCTTGAGCCTCCTGAAGATCCTGCCTCATACATGTCACATAGTGCTGGTTCGAAATATCCTTTAGGGTCTTTTGCCTTAGTGATACATATGCGGGTACATCTGTTGTACCTCCTACAATACTCCTCGAAGAGTTCAGGATCAAACGGCACATCTGAGAATCAAACATTATTCCGCGCAGATTCCCACTCTCTAATGTATTTCCCAACAAATGTTAGCCACTTCTCCATGGTCCTATTTGTGCCCTTCTTTTTTAACCTGTTATTGCAAATTATAACATTAGCACCATAATAGCAGCAGTCTGCACGTATGTATCTAATAAAAAATAGCAGCAGTCTGCACGTATGTATCTTATAAAAAATTGATATGCAAGCAAGTATGTTAGTTTGTAACAATTGTGTTAACTTACTTGTGAATTTCTGCTAGTAATGGCTCATCCGCTGAAGGTGGAACTACATCCTGAAGAAGATTAAATTGTCTCATAACCTTTTGTTGAGACATCTCCTCCACAAATATATCAAACACAATCTTGGACTTCGTAAGCCAGTATTCCTGATCTCTTGTGCACAAATCAGAAAGCCCACCAGGATATCTAGCTGCGATACTATCAGGCGAATATGGGTCCCAGATTACCGCATCGCCGGGGTAAAAATCAAATGCCTCGGTAATCGACTGGTAGTAGCCCCTCACCTGGTCAAAGTCAAACCGTCTCTGTATGTAAAAATTAACAGTTAGTTTGTGAAGTACTTATTTGAGCAATGCAAAATGAAAATAATATCGTTACGCATGTACCTTTCGACTTGTCCAAAGTGTAGCAATAGTTGGCATATCAGTGCCATCAGGATCCACCATCTCGTCGGCAGGAAATGGCTCACTCACTTTAATGTCTGGGCATCCAATTGCATATCTCTCCCACGACCATAGCTAAAGAAATAGTGGGCATCCAAGGAGGGCAGAACATGGCTTACTCTTGCGGAAACTAATACACATAGCTATGTACATGCCTGCTAGCAAGGCAGAACCCCAACTCCTCGGTGTAATGTCATCCGGAGTTACTGCATTAGCAATCTCAAGTGCAATAGGGATGAAACCCGCAGAAATAGTGTCTCCGTGACTCTCTATGAACATAATCTTCCCAAACAACCACATCAGGTACGCCTCCAAGGACCGAGTAATCTGTTCTTCAGTATTCTATTGAAACTTTCATATCTGCATAGACAAGAATGAGAAAATATATGAATTTACAGTGCAATAGAATTTCAAAATAGATTGCATAAAATAACAATGCAGTAATATACCTGAAACTCCTTCAACCAAGCATATTTAGTCCCATGCGAGGAATCTATATCCGGAAATGCCACCCCTCCACGGACTCCGTTAAAATGAGCTAAAAGATCTGCCGCCCAATTTCTAGGTGCTTTCAATAGCCCTATGGGATGACCAGCCAACGGAAATCCCAACAAGTATGAGACGTCCTACAAAGTAGGAGCCATCTCACCCCAACGGAAGTGGAACGTGTGGGTTTCCGGTCTCCACCGGTTCACTAAGCTAGTGAGCAAAGCCCTGTCCAAGGTCATCTTCCTCTCGGTCTCTATCACCTCATGACGAGGATGTAACTCCAAGTCCTCGCGGGTTGACTCTACCAGTCATGCGAAAGGTAGAAGTCCAGCCCACTTCAACCTACAAACAAATTTAAACATATTAGTAATAGATAATCAAAAGGCACAAATTATTAGTAATATCAGTACAAATGACTTGTACCTTTCTACCCAAACAGGGTGTATCATCCAGTACTCATTCGAAGTGCGACACTGTAGAGGCTCGATACGATGAGTATTATCCTGGAATCTATAATATTTCAACAATCTGCCCCGATGATCATATTCAACGCGTTCATCAAGCATCCATGGATACTCCATAGCTGCATATATGAACAAGAAATATTAGTACAACGTAAACAAAGTAACAAATAAATACGTAGTTCCTCACATATTACAAATAAATACGTAGTTCCTCACATATTACAAATAAAAACGTAGTTCCTCACATATTACAAATAAAAACGTAGTTCCTGACATATTACAAATAAAAACATAGTTCCTCCCATATTACAAATAAAAACGTAGTTCCTCACATATTACAAATAAAAATGTAGTTCCTAACATATTACAAATAAAAACGTAGTTCCTCACATATTACAAATACAAACGTATTTCCTGACATATTATCTACGTTCTTCCTCTTCCGCGACCTCTTCTTCCACGGTTCGAACGTCCTCGAGTAGCTCGGTTTGGGTAGATAGTGGGACATTTATCATTCTTATGTCTCCATGTATTGCATAGGAAGCATTGTCGAGTTGGTCCACCGGCTTCAGATTCATCCATGTCATTTCGGATGCACCTACACTGTCTTGTACCCCTGTTCGTGCGCTTTAGACTAGGATCTGGGATGTACTTCCTTTCCCCTGGATCTACCATGTTGAAATTACCGATAGCATAATATCCATGCATCTCGTCAGTCCAAGTGTAAACCACAGCCATGCTCCCGTAGTAGGGGGACACGAAGGACATTGGGTCCATTTGAAGCATCCCGCACGCAGCCAAAACATGTGAGCAAGGTAAGTGAAGTAACTTTGGTTTGTTGCATGTGCACTCACAAGTTGGAAACTCCTCAGTTCCAATTTTCACTTCATGAGTCCTCATGATGTTGCCAGTACCAAACTTGTCCGTTTGTAAACGGACCTTAAACCTTAGTTCCTCATTTCCGGTGGCAACGACCATGTGTCCTCTACCCTTTTCTATCTTCTTCTCCATGTATTTTGCTATCTTCTCACAGTATGGTGTGTTAGGATTTCTCAAATTATGCATTTGAGCCTCCTCCCGTCTCTCTTTGAAATATTTCAGTGTGCAATAGAAAATTCCCTCCACAATTGCTGTTAGTGGGAGTGCCCTATTTTCTCTAAGCACAAAGTTGTATGACTCAGCTAGGTTAGTGGTCATACAGCCGAACCTAGCTCCATGAGCATTGATGCGTGGTGAATGACCAGCCCGTTGGGAACCCCAAGAGGAAGGTGTGATGAGTATAGCAGCTAGTTTTCCCTCAGTTAGAAACCAAGGTTTAATATCGATCAGGAGAGGAGAGACAATGACGACTGAAGGTGATGCTTGCTAGTTTGCGACAGCAGCGGACAACTGGCGCTTCGTCCAAGCTTTGCTTGCTAGCTGCAACGTGGAACCTGCACACACACAAACAAATACTTTGCTCCCAACTTACGATGAGGTTGTCAATCTCACCGGTTTGCTTGAAACAAAGGTTATGAGCGTATCGAGTGGAAAACAGTAGAGTATGCGAGTAAAGTAAACAGTGCGGGAAAAGTAAACAGGTGATTGCAATATGATTAAAATAGGACCGGGGTCCACAGTTCACTAGTGGTGTCTCTCCATAGATAAAATAACATGCTGGGTAAACAAATTACAGTTGGGCAATTGATAGAATAAAGATAACGTGATATGTCAAGAAGATCACTATGAGATTTACTCTGGGCATTACAACAAAATACATAGACCGCCATCCAACTGTATCTATGACTAATAATCCACCCCCGGGGATATCCTCCGAACACCCTAGAAGTATTAAGTTGCGAACAACAGATAATTGCATTAAGCAAAGTGTGTAATGTAAACAAAGCATATGCCCTTGAGCATATGAATGTTGTTTTCTCCCTAGTAGCAACAACACATCTACCACCTTAGAGGTTTCTGTCACTCCCCCAGGTGAAATAGAGACATGAACCCACTATCGAGCATAAATACCCCCTCTTGGAGTCACTAGCAACTACTCGGCCAAGATAGCTACTAACAACGGAGAGCATGCAAGATCATAAACAACATAGAGATAACAAAAGATATAATTCAGTACAGCAACTTAATCATAAACACCAATATTCATCGGATCCCAACAAACCAACATCATAGTATTACATAACGGTGATCTCAATCATGTAAGGCAGCTCATGAGATCTAAACATGAAGCACATGGTGGAGAAGACAACCAGCTAGCTACTGCTATGGACCCATAGTCTAAGGTAGACTACTCACTCATCGCTCTGGAGGCAAGCATGGCGATGAAGAAGACCTTCGGTGGCGATTCCCCTCTCCGGTAGGGTGCCGGGAAGAGCTTCTGGACCCTCCCGATCTTCGGGTCGACGGCGGCGGCGGATCGCGATGTATTCTGGAAAACTGATCGGGCACTTAGGTTTTTCTCGTCAGGGGGTATATATAGGCGAAGGGGCGATGTCAGAGGAGGGACCACGACCCCTCACGTGGGCCCGGCGCGGCCAGGGGGGTGGCCGCGCCACCCCTGTGTGTGGGGGCCACGTGGCCCCCCTCCGTCAGGTCTTCGGATGTTTGGGAGCTTCCCCGTAAAATATGACTTCAGGAACTTGTTTTGTCCAATTCCGAGAATATTTCCTGTGTATCACTTCTGAAACACAAAAACAGCAGAAAACAGGAAACTGGCACTGTGGCACTTCGTTAATAGGTTAGTTCCGGAAAATGCATAAAAGTGCCACTAAGTGTAACGAAACAATATGCAAATGGTGTAAAAACAAGCATGGAGCATCAAAAATTATAGATACGTTTGAGACGTATCAAGCATCGTGAAGCAAAGACCACCTCTCCACAGGCTCATGCTCTATCCATTATGCAAAGTTCTTTATGCGAGACCCAGGACGCCTCCTAAGAGGGGGGGGGGATCAAATCCTGGCAGATCGTAAAGTCCAATTGGTTCTTCCTCTGGGGGTAATGTTGTTCCTTGTTGAGTTGCTACTAGAGCTGCATGAGCCGCTACTGCGGCTGCACGGGCTGCTTTTCTATGTTTAACATGCTCTCCAGTTAGTTCATGCAGCTTCTTTGTGAGAAATGCATACTTCCATTGCTGGTTTTGCTTGCATAACTTTTTGAATAGGTTCATAAGATTCTTACTCCTGAACTGTGAGAAAAAACTGGCACCTAGATGTCTCATGCACCACTGGCTCTGCAAGTCAAGCCATGGTGTTTCTTCATCGGGACCGGCCTCTTTCAGCGTCTTCACCGTCCTCAGTATACCAGCATGCCTATCATGAATTATGCAAACATTCGGCCTCTCCTTCACAATTGCTATCTTTAACTGTCTGAAGAACCACAACCAACTCTCCGTGTTTTCTCTCTCCACAAAAGCAAATGCCAGTGGGACGATTTGGTTGTTTCCATCCTGTCCAATGGCCGTCAAAATCTGACCCTTGTACTTGCCTGTCAAAAAAGTTCCATCCACACATAACACCGGTCGACAGTATCTAAATGCTTTGATGCATATGTTAAACGAGAAAAACACTCGTTCCAAAACCTTCACAGTGGAGTCCTCCGCAAACCATGAGTCTTGGATGTCAACATAGGTGCCCGGATTTCTTTCCTGCAACGTGTGCAATATACGGACAATCGAGTCGTACGAGTCAAAGAATGACCCAAATCGCGTCTCCAACGCCTTCTGCTTAGCCCTCCAGGCCTTACCGTAAGATATGTTGTACTTGTATCTCTGCTTCACTGTCTTCTGGATAGCCTTTACCTCCATAGCTTTGCCCTCGACTATCTGGGTATGAAATAGTCGAGCTACGAGAGTAGAACTCAGGTTCTTATGATCCACCAACTGGTTCATAATAATACATGTGTGCTGCATGTGGTCGCTCACCACCCAGAAGGTGTCATTCTTGCGGAGGTAGCCATGCACCCTAGCGGGACATCTCTTGTTGGTACATTCCACTGTCAAATATTTCTTGTTTGACGCGACTGTTTTAAATACCCTCTGCGTGGACATTGCCCAGCTAGTTATTGCATCCTGAAGACGTTGCTTGTCGGGATATAATGAACCGACTGAGATGCTGTTTGGGTGATACTCCCATGTTGAATCGTGCCCCTCGTTCACTCTCATTAAATTTGAGAAGTCTTGATTCCATTCTTTCGGAATCGGGGCCTCGTCCTGATCATCTTCTTCATCTTCTTCATCAGAGTCAGACGAATTAATATCATCAGTATCTCCATCAACATCTTCAGCTTCCATCTGCTGATGCAAAACCTCATCTTCATCGTCTGAAAATATCTCGCCACCTGCATCATCTGCCGCTGCACCTAATGCATGACTGCTCTGCCCTGTTTCATACCCAATATCGTCGGCATATGACATGGCCACAGCAGGCTCATCAGCTGGTTGCATGCTCTGCCAAGAACCAAAATCAATTGCCTGGCTGCTGTGGCTTGACTCGGTCTCCCCTCCGACAGTAATCGGCTTCGCAACCACAAGGGCGATCGGGGATGTTTGACGGCGCTCACACCCTTTCAACCAGCCGACCCACTGAGAGGTGCGCTCTATCTCTTTCAACTGACAATATATATTGCTAGTTGAGTTGCTCCACAATGCTTATAAGCTGACAGTGTACAGCTTACGATCCCATCCTAAGAACACCATTAACATCCTTTTGAATTCCCCAATACGGATACTCTGAGGATCAGTGAAGTCCACCTCATGATACTCAAAGTCACTAAGATCAGCTCCAGCATCACTGCTACGGACCGCACCGTACCCATAATGAATAACAAATCTAACTAATCTAGACATGACTCCTGCTACATAAAAATCCTACTTCCGTTAACTACACCGCTAAAATATATATACACAAAATTACACTACCACCATTTGAGAATAAGATTTTTACCCTTGTAGCGTGCGAACCACCACCTCAAAACTTACTCACGTCACACCACTTCGAATGGACCGGAATCAACAAGAACACTATAACCTGGAGAATACAAAAACAACATCAAGAACGCTACATAATACAACAAGAACACTAGAACACCTACAATTTTTTTTACACAAACTACATCTACATGCCACTATACGCACCATAATTATTTCTCCATAACTAAGCCTATATCTCTACACCGCTAAACTATATCAACATAAAATACACGACCACCGTATGATATTAACATTTTACCCTTCAAGCTTGAAAATCACCACATTGCAACAGCCTCACGTCACACCTCTTCTGCAGCAACGAATTCAACCTGTAGAACACAAGAACAACATCAAGAACAGATGAACAGCTACAGAAAAACTAACACCAATTACACCAAAATACGACTAAACGGACCAACGAAATTTCTGTACAAGCTAACCCATCTGTAGATCGGGCTATCTTCTACTTCTTGCAAGAAATCTCACTTAATTTGAGCAAGAAATGACCTCAAAATCGAAGCAAATAAGATTACAGAAGAAGAGAGAGCAGGCTGGGAGAAGAGAGCTCGAGCTGGTAGGAGGAGGAGAATGCTGGCGACTGAGCATGCGGCGGGGGTGCGGACCGGATATGTCCCAGCGCTGGGACTTATCGTATCCGACGGGCGCGACATGTCGGAAAGCCACCGGCCAGATGCGACAGGTGCTGGTGCTCCTTTCGAGGACGCTGTCGGCATGCAGGACCCGCTGCTGTCGCGTCCGGCCAAAGCAACGCATGCTTATCGCGTCGGCCGGATACGACATGCTCTAATCGCATCCGCCGGATGGAACTCTGTCCTACTTCTAAAATTACATGCAAAGGAATCCTAGTTTTGTAATAGCTGCAAAAAAGTGCACTATTAAAAAAAATTCGCGCGTGACGTGCCGAGTGAGGTCACTGCAGAATCAGATATCCCGTTCACTTTCCTTTCCCCATTCCTCCCGAATGCTTCCTCGCGAGCTCCCCTGGTTCCATGGCTGCTGCTGTCCGAGTCTCCACGCGAGCATCCTCGACGGTGTTGGAGCCGTCGAAGCAAGCAAGCACCAGGGGCATCCGCGACTCCTGCAGATCTCACCGGCCCAATGTGGTGGGCAAGCAGATGGTTCTAATTTGGAAATGCTTAGTCCGGTCATCTGATTCTGATCCGGTGCAGAGCACCACGGACGGCGCCGCGTCGCGTATATGCTGACTCTGCTGGTTGCAAGCTGTTCCGGAAGGTTGCTGCCGCAGGGACAGGTTGGTTGTGTTGTGCCCGCGAGGTGTTCGCGGTATTGCACGAGTCGAGAAGAACTCTACGGTCCTCATTGGCATCGATGGAGTGAAGTTGGTGCGAGGTAAGACACGCTAAGCTCTTGCCATTTCTCCTTTCCTTGCATAGTTTGCTAAGATTTGCATTGCTGGGAGTGTATTGCCTGTAGGCTAACTCTCTCATGGCATGGGAGTGGGAATTTAATATCAAACCCTAATATAGGTTTCATTGGTCATTGAACGGATGTAGATAGATAGTCATGTAGCAAAGACCATGGTTCTGCTACGAAAATATGCTTCAGGTAGGACAATTGCTGGACAGCAATTGTCTTGCACTGTTGTACACATGAATTATCATGTGCAATGCAATGTGCAGGTCGATTTCCTAATGACATGTAAAATGTTCGCACAGATTTTTTTTGTATTTCCGTGAAGTTTTGTCATGCATGTAGAGCCCTCTGAGTTGTGCTACCAGTAAGTGGACACACTAAGCTACTTGTGTGAACCCAAACACAATAAGCTATCCGCATGTGTAAATCACATCTTCATCTACTAGATTTTGATTCCAACTCCAATTGAAATGACCAGAGGAGATAATGCAAGCAAATACCGAGACAAAAATATCAAAGCATTTCTAACAAGGCTAGATAATTGATAGCAGTAAACAGTTCAGACATGGCCAGATTCTTAAGTTTTGCGAGCTAGCTAATTCTGAAGACAAAGTTCTCTTCAAGCCTGATCTATAACTCCATGAGAGTAGTGGACCAGGAACTTCTTTAAGTAGTCACTGCGGTCACTAAGGCCTAGTTGAATATCAGAATATGTTAAGGGCATGGTGTTGTGCATCCACTGCTTGAAGGAGCCTCTTAGCCACTGCACAAGCATAAACTGAGGAGCCTTCAGATACCTGCATTATTGTGGACGATGGAACATTACTACCAATGATAATCGGCAATAGTGAGATGAAATTTCCTGATGTTGCTAAAAATAAAGATTACTGTCAATACCTTAGTATTAAACATGAATATGTGGTGATCTCCAATAGTCCCTCCAACCACATGGATGAGCTCAAGATGGAACTCGTCGAAAACCTTTGCTGCTTGAAGCAGAGAATTGGCCTTCTTCTTTTCAGTGAGCTTTATGTTTACTTCATTTTCCACTATGCGGACATCAACATGGCATTCCTTCGACCTTCTCTGAACCCAGGAGCTCCTTATGGCCCCATTCAGCTGATTGTCTTGCTCATCCCTCATTGGTCTCATTGTCGAGCTTTCGCCATCAGCAGTTGCCTCTTCATCCAACTTTATTATCTTTCTCCTATTAGTTCCATGCCACTTCTGTTCCAGTAGGATCTTCATCTCCTTCACTGTACGATTCAGCTCATCTATGTATTCAATGGCATCTCCTACTATTGAGGCCCTGTCATTCTAGAGAGAAGTTCTATAAAACATACTGCCATATTAACCATATATGAGCAGGCCCAAAACGTACAGTGGAGATTTTTATGGTTCTGTCACGTTGTTTACTTTTTGTTTTGAGTAAATCAAAAAGTGTTTCTAATTGGTTAGAGAGGTGAATACTTTTGTTGGAGAGCAATGCAATGAGGATGATAACATTGTGTTATGAAAAATCAAAGTATATACGGTTACTAAAAAAATTCAAAGTACATAGGAAATATTGATTACTTTCATTGCTCTTTCATAATTAACTAGAAGTACTGACTCGATCTATGGAGATAAAATAGGTATGTCACTATTAAGTATATGTAGAGAGCAGCACAAAAAGGAATATTTCATGGTAATCATGTTAAATAGGATATCATATCAGACTAAGTAAAATGTAGCAACAGAGCTTGGATAAGTATTCGACTGAAAAGTCCAGTAGGAGCATATTACTTAACTCCCTGTTTCTTGGAACTTACTTTAGAGAGATAGAATTCTGCAAATTGGTTTTATTGATCTATTATCTATTATAAAAACGCGAGTTTATTAGACTGCATAGTATTTTGATCTTGCACTTTTGAGCTTCTTAGCACTTCGAGAAGAAATGGATGAAGTTATTTAGAATTTCTATTATCTTTGCAAAAACAATGAAAACCAGAAACTATTTATGAAAATTTGGGTAATTAGCTTTTTTAAGTAGTACTATGTACATCTAGCATTCACTGAAAATTTGAGTGGTTAGCTTCTAAGACTTCACAGTTAACTACACTTGCAAAATGATGAGAATCATGAAATCAGCTACATTTGCATAATGATGAACAAGACAAACCTTGGTAGGATTGGGGAAGAGCAGTCTTAAAGTCCTGTACTTCACATTTAGCTGCTCCCTCCTCTCCCTCTCAGTTGCAAAGTTAGCTTTTCCTTTGCCCTTTGCAAATTCACCCTTTCCTCTTCTGCATTCTAGTACAGTATCAAATTGCCTGTCATCTATGTCCTGAAAAAGATCTCCTACACTTCCATGCCCAATCATCGGATCTTTTTCATCTTCATTGGGGAACAGACCATAAGTTTGCGGCAGTGAGTGGCAGATATCCTTTAGCGTATGAGACTGAGTAGCATGATACCCTAATTGCAAGGCTGAATCACCAGTGAACATTAAGCCGCTATCAGGAATTGCTGCCACTCCTGTAAACTCACCATTAAGATCCAAATAGGTGGTACCATTCAGTGCTGGATCACCAAAGACAGATGTTGCAGGGAATGCTGGAGCCACAGTGCAATGGAGAAGATTTAAGAGATCCGGTGCTGGTGTGTAAGTACTGTTTGGATAAAGTCCAGCATCATACTGTCGAATCTGTTGTTCTGCCAATATGTCTTGTGGATCTTCGCTAATCTGATGGTTGATGATGTGGTCTTGCATAGTGAAGGTAGAAGTATCCCACGTCGCAGTTTCCACTGGTGGCATGTCTTGCTCCAAGTCTATTCCTAGTTGATGCTGAAGGTGGTTGATTGCTCTTGCAGCTTCAGAGGAAAGATTTATCGAATCAGAAAGGACTTCAAACGACCGCGCTTTGTATTTCTGTATCTCTACATTTGTGTTGTCATTGCATCTAGGAGCTCTAGAAGAATCATGGATCAAAGATTCTGCCATGAGATTATGATCATGTGAACCTTCAAAATAGTCATCACCAACAATCATTTTGAAGATACAGCACCTGGCACCTTCAATCCAAATCTAAAATCAAAACAATAGAATACCGATGAGCATAGAAAGAAATGCTTGGAAGAACTCAAATTTGACAGAGAATCGAATGCAAGAGGAAATCGAAAGGCAAAATAGCATCTTAGATGTGAACTAATCTCGAGTCAAAATAGAATGGTAATTACTTGCAGACTTGCAGTGCACATACTAAGAGGACAAGATGAGTCGAGAGGAATGCAGCAGCAGATAGAATACAATTGGATATGGAAATTGCAGTTGGCTTGGTTGTTTTGGTTGTTGCACAAGAGGTGGAGCCGTGGAGTTTTAAGCTATGCAATATGGTTTTGTGTTCTTCCGTGTAGAGAAGTTGCATAGCATGATTAATGAGACATGAAGCAACTTTGTTTCTTCCAGACCTAACAAACTCCTTACCATCTTTTTTCTTTTCTCTAATCCTATTCATATTGCTGTTTGATACAATGTGCTTCAACTACCACATTCTCATTAATCAATCAGCAAAATATTGAGTAGCACAAAGTAATTTGTAATGATAAATACATCTAAGTTCAAGATCATAGGAAAATGAAGCACAAGAAATCCATGGTGGCTAATTTTTTTTATTTTACCAATCAAGAGTTAAAGCAGAAAACTGTTAAGCAGAGTTACATTTAGCAAGCGCTAGTAATAAGCACTAGAAGAGAGCTTACCTATTTTCTTGGCACAGCTGATGATTGAATGAACGAGACTTTGTTCATGAAAGTTGCAACGCAAGGACTCACAAAACCTAGTTTCTGTGCTATGCCAAGAATATTATAGTGGACGAGCGGTAAGTCATGAAACTACAAGTTGGTTGTCACACAAATTTGATGGACCAGAAAATAACAGAATGCATGCATACTAAGTTCAATGTGAAGGACTATCATATGATTATTATTGTAACCGTATTACTGGGAGACACAAACGAGAAAGACAGAAAGCTCACACCCTTTGAATTTGGCATCTTTGATGTTATTCACCCATAGGAAGTTGAGAAATGTAGGTCATGCCTTCTGCCTCCTTACCATATTTTATGAATGTACTGGTGTAGTTATGCTTTGAGAAAGTAGAGCTACAACTACCTGCAAGATAGCAAATATCCAAAGAGCGCATGATCTTGGATAATGGAATATCTGTATCAGCCTTAGTCATTTGAGCTGGCATGTTCTTTATATATCAGTGTGACATTCTTGGTTCGCTGAAACTTGAGAAATTTAAACATTTTCGCCTGCATGGTGCCAATCCTGAGTACCAGTTAATGAAGTTGAATAGATGGATATTTGATGGGCCAAGTACTAGGTTGCTAGTTACACTAAAAAATCATCAGAATATATCAACGTTAAACCGTTTTTCTAGTACCTGCTACTTAAAGGACATGTAAAATGGAGGGATGAGCATGATGACCATTGCATGTCTGTTAGAATATCCCGTTTTACGGTAGGATAGGATTTGTTAGAATTGATTGTTCTCTCTCCTGTAAATTTGTTTGACCGGATATCTCCTATAATTTCACTATATGGCGTCATATTTTTGGATTCTGTACATTGTAGAATTTACAGATGTGGTATTTAAATACTAATCTTTGTATATTCCGCATTTTCCCTAGAGTTAATATTGTGCTTATTACCCTCACCTAAAAACTTTCTCTGAAGAACTGAGGCGGATGGGTTCTCTGGCATCTCATAGTTTATATGTACTTATGAACACCATTGCTTTCTCACCTCCTAGCACCTTATTGTGGCAAACAATACTACCTGATGTGTTTGTCATCTTAATTAAGTCATTCAGAACATAGTCACCACATTGCTTCTAAAAAAAGGACAGCCCGGTGCATGAAGCTCCCGCTTTGCGCGGGGTCCGGGGAGGGGTTGGACCACTTGGGGTCTTTGTATGCAGCCTTTCCCTGCCACCACATTGCTTCTAAAAGTAAAAATGAAGTTTGCACTTGCCGCAGCATGTAGGGTCTAATCATTAGATTTTACCCCACAACTTGTGGGACCTAAACATGCACAGCAGCCATCAGAACTTTCAGTCATGCAGTAAGATCTCATGCTTGTAACATGTTACTTTTATTTATGTAACACAAGCAAGCTTGGTAGTTGAAGAACGTTCAAGAGCAATCATGCCAAGTGTCATTCATTAGGTATTTTGAGCACATTAGTTTGACCTACGTTCTTAACAAATAGACTAAAGCAACTAGCAGCGACTTGTGTTCAATTTGTGGCGCATGGACTGGGGCTTAAGCTTACGTTAATTACACACCTCATGATTCTAGAATTTATATATTTTTAGACTGGTTCTTGTGGTTATCCTTCAACCTGGATATAGTAATGCTCAAATGTTCGACTGGTGAGCTCCACAACTAGATGTGCCTAATATCACCTCTGACAAAGAGGAAGCTGAAGAGAACAAGTGCTAATATTTAGGATCACTTACAAAATGTACATACCAAAGGAGACAACATATTTGCAAATAGTGCATCCTTCTGTGTAGCTATTGAACGAAAATGATCAAGGTTGCCGGAGCCGACATAGGGGGCTAGGAAAGAAAGGTGCTATAAACACATTTAGGCGTGCTAATTTCCTGTCGGACACATGGAATTGCACCTAATAGCTCACAGTTTCAATTTGACTCAGCCTTCATGTAAATCAAATGATATGTGGCTCTAGTGACAAGATGGAGTTTTGGTGTTGTCCGAGGCTACTTAGTCCATGGGGCATTTGCAATTTCCTTGGGAAATAAGAACTGAAGAATACAAAAGGTTAAAAAATGCTGAAACTAGCAAGAGAAAACATGTGGTGCCTGGAATATTCAAAGAATGAGATAGAAAAGTAAATATTATTATGTAGAAAGGAGTAAATGATAGTCATTTTCTTTACAACTCCAACATAATTTCTTGTTTTGCAGGTCTAGTGACAGCCAGAGGGTAGGTGATGCCAAATCTTCCCAGGATTAGGAAGCAGAGACTGCAACGCGTAGCAGTCTGAGTTAAGTAGTACATCCCTTCTTAGCAGAGCTCTTTTTTCGTCTTTGGAGGGTACAGTGGTATATACTGGTTTGCTGTTAACCTCTACGGTTCTCTCGCCTTGACACTCTGCAGGTCGGATTGAGAGAACTGGAGAAGGTGTAGGATGTTTTAAAGGAGCGGAGAGACGTCTCATGCCCTCCTTGCTTCAGCTGGATTCTCGGTGGTTGATAGAGGCATGTGGAATGCATTCTCAGATTTCGCGGCGCACCCTCTTAACAACATTCTTCTTTGCAAAAGAGTTCTCAGTATATGTCTCCTTCCATGCTGCAACTCCCAGTTGAGAAAGCATCCCTTCCACCGATCTTTTCTTCTGTTTGCTTTCGTGACCTCCTCTTTTTTCCCCCTGAAGGTCAGTCAGAACTGTTCTCTCACCTCTAACTGCCGTAGTACTACATGTCCACTGTAGTGTTCGGTTAGTGATATATTCTGATCTCTGACTGTATGATGTATGCAGTATGCTGCTGTTGGCACAAATTTGTTATGATAGTCATGTTGAATTTTCTTTTATATAGTACATAAGAGAGTTGCACATCTTTAGAAGGAAAATCATGTGCAGAAAGGTAGTTAAGGTCAATGCTTACTTAAACCCCAGTTATTCTAACCATTTGAAATTTGAAAGAAAACAACAAGTTTGAACCATTGATGGTTTCCACCATCCTCATTTTAGGTTTTGTTTTTCATTGTTTTTATAGTACATTGTCGAGTTTCAGAGTTTCCAATATCTTGTGGAGTTTGAATATTTGTTTTGCAAAATTTCAACTTTTGGGGTTTTTACTGTTCTTTTAGGGAAGAAGGTAGAGGGGTCTCTGCCTTACTTATCTGGTCCGTATACCACAGCCATATTTTACAATTTACAACCAGAGTGCAAATCTGGGGATGGAGAGGAAGAAAAAGGAAATAAAAAGAGTCAGAAATTCAGGCCATTTGCCCGTCTGCCCATTGGAAAATGATGTCCTAAGCTTGCTCGATCTGGCTGACCACAGTCCGAGCTCATCGGCTTCTCCTCTTAGGCTCTTAGCACTTGTCATCTGGTGGTGCAGTAATTGTTGAACACTCTGGTCATTTCTTGCATATCAGAGCTGCAGAGGCACGCCGCGAAGCAAATAGGCCATGTATCTGAAATTTTGAACCCATTGGCTTCTGAAGTTGCTCAATGAAGATGCTGATTGAGTTTGCTTCTGCCGCGTGCCTTTGGACCCCTAGTTTGACCCAGAAGAGCCGAGCATTCTTGCAGTGAAGCACGATGCCACCGATCGATTCGAGCGCAGGGCAGTGATCACAGCCGGCGTCAGAACACACTTTTGAGCGTCAGAGCGTAGCGGTAGCCAGCCAAAGTTCCTGCTGTGCAGAGTTCGTCAGTGGCAGCAGAAGTTTTACATCCCAGTGTTCTTCTTCAGCTTGCGATGCCACTGTGCACGTCTGTTCTATGGCGAAGGAGTGGAGAAAAGGGTAGACTAGATATAGCCTCCCAAGTGAAGACCACAAGTCGTACCAGAAGGAGACGCATTTGCGGAATCAACCGTGCAGCGAGTAGAGAACTGAACACTGTCGGAACCAGTGCTATCATGGATTTCCAGAGTGGGATGTCACGTGGCTCCGGAGCGACTGGTATCTGCTGATCGAATTGCTAATATTTTCATATAAAAAACTAACTGTTGGAAATTGGAGATGCGTTGCTATAGATTTTCTTGCCACAAAGCCTAATAGTGTAGTCGATTTAGACAAGTTATCATCAGTCGAGAACTGGAGATAGACTATTATCAATGAATGTTGGTGGTGATGACGTGGATGATTAATTGTTGAAAGCATGAGGAATGAGTTATTTATAGATAAAATTGCATATTAAGATGGACTATCATAATAAATATTAGTGACATTTTTCTCTGTAAGAGAAAAAAACCCTACCCGCACCAAGTTTCTTGCTGCATATACAATGGGGTCCATCTTTTATACTAACTCCGTTCCATAATTCTTGACGTGATTGAACAAATATGAACTAAAGTCACGTCAAAAATTATGAACGGAAAGAGTACGTAAAACAAAAATGCTAACAACCCGATGAACAACATATGTCTTCAATAATTGATGCTTATTTGCACACTCCTCCCTATTAGTGATGGAAATACATAGCATGAGATGGTAAGAGAAAACTATGCATTTGCTATGATTCATGTAGGGCCTCAGTGTGTACCTATTCATTGCATTAGGTTAACACTGGTGTGTATAAGGATCAAGGATGTTGACTAGAGGACGGGCGGGGGATGGGGTTAATAGTCGACTACAACTTCCAACTTTTTTATCGATTTTACAAAGTGAAAAATATAAATTCTACAAGATGCAACTATATGATATGAACATATGTGAATGTTATCATAAGGCCCGTTTTAGGAGGGAAGAAGGTCCCACCGTGGCTTCTCATGGTCTTGAGAGAGGATATATAGTCAGGGTGACCGTTCCCTAGCTGCCCATACCAGGAACTGCATCTGCCTCACGTTTAGTCTGAAGTCTATTAGAACTGACAATCTGTCATCTGCCCATGATGCATATATATAGTAGGTTACCTATGGTTATGAACATGTAGCTACGTGGAGATTGTGTTTGCATTAGCTAGGATGGGTGTCCCTATGATGCTCATGCAAGATATCTTTACCAGAGGGCCCCTTCCGCGGTTCGCCCAGAGCAGAAATTCGGTTGAAACATTGTGACCCAATAGCTAAATCTTTTTTCATTCGATCTGCCCTTTGAATAACATGATGCATAACATGCAGAAACACAGACACTCGACTTGCATTTCAGAAGGCCACGACAATTAAACACAAAAATGAAAGAAACACAACAAGCAATCAAAAGGAGACATTACTAGTAAGAAACAAGAATAGGCTCAAAGGTGAATGTTTATTATTTACCCTGATACAACATACAATCAAGCTGCACCACACCACACTTACACACGCAGCAAGACTGCAAGAGGAGAAGAAGATGCATCTTCGTACATCAGACCTACGAACAAATTACACGAGGGAGCAACAAAACCTCCTCCCTACCTGAACTGAAGGTTACAACGAACTGGCTAGAGCCAGCCAAGAAGTGATTGGGGGAACTCCATGCGAGACGACGACGACGACCTCTCCTCCTCCCTACAGCATGAGGAAGAAGAATATCTCCGGACGCATCATCATCTTGCCCCCTTGGGAATTGGGATGATGCTTCTCCAAAGATACTTATACTGCTAAGTATCTCCGTGTCCCTTTTAACTAGAGGACGGCCGAACCTCACTAATTTGACCTGCTTTGAAACCGGTCACCCCTCCTCAACTTTGAACACAATGATAGGGGCCGGGTACACTGAACCTGGACGCTTTGCTGTAACTTTTCCCTCTGTTATAGCACTCCAGTATGGCACTGGGAATATGAGTCACCGATCTTGTGGTGGCAAGAGAGCATGTTGCCATCGATGTCTTTATGCTGCCTGCCCTTACCGTCATGCATAACGAGACTAGACTGATGAACATGCAAGTTCCACCAAACGACTACCAACGTGCAAAGGACAAGTGCAATACTTCGTTGTTGTTACACGGTGATCTCAGCTCAGGTCATCAGTCACTACGTATACTCACTAGTACAGAAGTCACAAGATCATCTCATCCTCCACTTCTTCTGTTCTCAACATGGTTTAGGTAGATCATCAAGTAACTTAACCGAGTACTAATTAGATTTACAAAGTCAGAACCAAACCGGTGCGTGCGTGAGCTCCAAGGAGTGCCAACCGTCAAAAGTCAAAACCTATCTAGGGCTCCGTCCTCCTCGCCAGTCTGCCCCGTCTCCAATGGCCTTAAGGCCTTGGAGGCGTGGTGGACCACTGCCTTTTGCTGGCGGAGAGTTTTTGTTCTTTGTTTAGGCTATTTTTAGTGTCTCTTCAAGATGATGAGCGGCGGCTACATCTTGAAATTAGAACAAGGTTCTCTCCACCCTATCCTTGCTCCAGTGGTGTGTCTAGTGCCAGAGGGCGGGTGGAGTCGAGCGTCTCATGGATCTCCTGTGATCTAGTAGGTTTTCCTATTTTTTTTGTGTGGTTTCATTTCTTTCTCTTTCCATCTACGGTTGTCATTATTGGCGATGATTGCTGCTCTAGTGCGTTGGTCCTTTAGGGCCTAAGCACGAGCTTTTCCTAGCTTCGGTGATAGAGGGGCGAGGACGGCGCGTCTTTGGCTCGCAATAGTGTCTATAGTCGTCGCTAGCTAGGTGGTCTAAATACCTATTTGTATTTTGTTGTTGCATTTTGGGCTGTTTGTACTGTTATTAATGATTATTAATAGATCAGTGGAATTTTCATAAAAAATATTTACATAGTCACAAACACTGAAAAATTATTTTTAAAAATAAAGGTGGTATTGCACCTTGCCTTTTGCTGCATAATTGTGCGCGCGAAATGTTCAGCATATCAAAGTCGCATAATATATTTCCCCTCTTCCCTACCTATAGCTAAGACTTTATTTGTTCTAGTACCTAATTACGTTCCTGATCACTTTATGATCAAGATACAGCACCCACAGCACTACGTACGGCAACGACCACATCCACCAATGAGATCTATGGAGCATTTTCTGCAACTAACTATGAGCAAAGATTGCCTGCCCTGGATCCCATCTCGCATGTCCTGTAACAGGCCAAAGCTTTGCACCGGTTGCATAGATAATCAATGATAACTATAGCGTGACCCATGTTTATGCGCTGACAGATGTTGGTGGTCATAAACACAACGACGACGATGACACTGATCATGGTCATAAACCCAACGACGACGATGACACTGGTCATAGCTTGAATTGCTGCTGGAGATACGTAAGGAATTTGCAGTCTGGACACCTACCTTTACTCCATGACCTTTTTCACTATTCGGAGCTTCAAATCTAGGGCCCAAAAAGGCCACATCTCTCAGAGATTCCTTGGCTCTAGTAGGCAGCTTCCTCCCAGCTAATTAACCTAGGCTGCATCACGGCTAGGTGCATGCATTGCTAGGTTCATTGATCCGGCGCCAACACCATGAATGCATTAGCACACGACAGTCCACAGGAGGCAACAAGTACATCTTCTAGTCTTTCATCTAAACTTATAAATAGCAGCCGTCGGCGGCCTATATCATCATCAGCAGGGTGTAGATTAAACAAGTGAAGTGTAGTCCACGGGGATCAACAAGACTCCTATCTAGTTTGGCTGGTTGTCACCCGGAGGTCTCCTCAAATCACACTTCAGTAGCTAGCATATGCCTCATTGTTGCATCGTCACTTTTGTAAGTGTGTGCATTGGGAAGAGAGTTGTGCATAATGAACTGTTTGGGGAACTCCAAGTGGGACCAGCAGTTTCTAATATCCGTATAAACGATGATGGATATGCTTAGGTCTCGTAAAGAGTCCCCGTCCCCCCCCCCCCCCCCCCCCCCCTAGACATGACGGCGAACTCTCAGTATCACCAAACATTCTGTAGATATTGGCCACAAATCATAAGGGAGAGGTACCAATAGGTCAACCACATTTGCTATTATTGGGAGTTCCCTTCAAGCACTTCAGAAAGCACATTTACGAGGGCTTACATGAAGTGTTTGGGGGAACTCTTGGTGTATCCAAGCATATAAGAGTCATAAGAGTTTTACCTATTGGTGAACCACGTTTGGTATAACCATGAGTTCCCTGCAAGCACTTCACAAGACACAGTTTCAATGCCAATTGTGAAGTGTTTGGGGGAACTCTAGGTGATACCAAGCTTTACTCAGTGACGGTCAAGAGACGACGAGTACAAATTGTATTCGATACTACCATGAGTTTCCAACAAGCCCTTCACGAGGCACAATTCAAATGCCATTTTGTGAAGTGTGTGGGGGTAAACTTTGGGTGCCACCAAGGTTTACTCAATGGTGATCAAGTATATGAAGATATGATCCATTCCAAAATATGTTCGATATTACCACGAGTTCCTTGCAAGCACCTCATGAGGCACTATTTCCAATGGCATTTGTGAAGTGTCTGGGGAACTCTTGGTGCCACCAAGCTTTACTCAATGGCGGTCAAGAACATGAAGAGATGAACAATACAAACCATGTTTGCATTACCGTGCATGAGCTCCCGACAAGCACTTCATAAGGTAAAATTTAAAATGCCATTTTATGAAGTGTTTGGGGGAATTCCCGGTGTTGCCAAGCTTTACTAAATGACATTGAAGAACCCAAAGAGATATATCAATACAAAGCATGTCTGGTATTACCATGAATTCCCTCCAAGCACTTCTGGAGACACGACATCAAATGCCATTCATGAAGTGTTTGGGGGGACTCTTGGTGCCACCAAGCTTTACTAAACGGCGGTCAAGAACATGAAGAGATGACAAACACAAGACATGTTCGGTATTACCATGAGTTCCCAACAAGCATTTCTCGAGACACAATTCTAAATGTCACTTGTGAAGTGTGTGGGGGAATTCATGATATCGCTAAGGATTACTCAGTGGGGGTAAAGAACTTAAAGGGATGATCAATATAAAGAATATTTGTTATTATCATGACTTCTCTACAAGCACTTCACGAGGTAAAATTTCAAATGTCATTTGTTAAGTGTTCAGGAAATTCTTGGTATAGTGCCACCAAGCTTTACTCAATAGTGAACATGTTTCGTGTATTATTATATGAGTTTCCTTCATGCACTTCACGAGGCACGATTTCAAATTCCTTTTTCCTAATACCCTCTTTCTTTGAACCTTTGCATTATTAATTTGTACTACATAAACATTTTTCGTCTCAGATATATTTTGAATCTCGTGAACAGTTTTTGTGGACTGTATGAATTTTCCCCTCTTACAAATGTTGATTAAACCTCACGATTTCTTGCACTCTCTGAATATTTTTTTTCTCAATTTCACTTTAATTATATTGCAGGCCGTCCCATGTGGGGAACAGTTCAAGCATCAATGCACTATGTGATGCAATTCGTGTGATAGTGATTCCTATTTGACACCCGTTGGTGACGGACGCAATGTGTTTCCCTTCCAGTGCTACTTCTTTTAAGTAGGGCTACCATTAAGTTACTTAATACCAATTTTGAGAAGGTTCATGTTCTGGTCAGGATCTTTTCTTGTTGACTAGTTTTCTTTATTTGGTTTATCTTGTGAGTTTTGTTACTTTCCTATCTCTTTTAATTCATTACCTTTGTCATTTTGTGAAGATTTTCAAAGATAGTCTACTTCTAAATTTGAGAATTTTAATTGATACTTTGCAAGATTTTGAAATGTGTGAATATTTTTAGAATTCATGAACTTGTTTTTTCAATGCATGATTTTTTTTCCAAATCACAAAAAGGTTTTTAAAATGTGTGAATATTTTTTGAATCCTTGAATAATTTTAAATGCTCAACTTTTCCAAATTCATGGAGATTTTTCAAATTCAGAAACATTCTAAGAAAATCATGCAAATTTTAAAATGGATGAAGATTTTTAAATTGTAATCATATTTTCAAACTGATGAACATATTTTAAAATTGGAGATCGGGGGCTTTAGAGGGAGGTTGGGGGCGGTGGTGTTGGTGGCATCGAGGAGGGCGAAGCAGCGGGTGGCGGCAGCAGGTGGTTGGCCGGCGGCAAAGGCAGGGGCAAGCGAGGGTAACGGTGGAGATGTTGGAGACGGGGGGGGGGGGAAGAAGAAGAAAAAGGAAGACAAGCGGCGGAAGGGCCTGGCCCAAAACTACTGCTATTGATATGTCGCGCGCTACTAGCGCCGCTTTGAGCGGGGTACATGAACTCCCGGATTTGCGCCTGTGCCACAAAAGGCGGCTGATACGTCTCCAACGTATCTATAATTTTTGATGCTCCATGCTTGTTTTTACACCATTTGCCTACTGTTTCGTTACACTTCGTGGCACTTTTATGCGATTTCCGGAACTAACCTATTGACAAGATGCCACAGTGCCAGTTCCCTGTTTTCTGCTGTTTTTGTGTTTCAGAAAAGCTACACAGGAAATATTCTCGGAATTGGACGAAACAAGTTCCTGAAGTCTTATTTTTCCCGGAAGCTTCCAGAGATCCGAAGAGGCGAAGGAGAGAGGCCACAGGCCGCCCTCACACTAGGCTCGCGCGGCCTGCCCCTGGCCCGCGCCACCTAGGTGTGAGGAGGCCTGGGGCCACCCCTGACGACGCCCCTTCGCCTATAAGAAGCCTCGGGACGGAAAACCCTAGGGGAGTCGGCAAAATTTCCAGAACAGTTCCGCAGCGCCGCCGCCGTCGAAGCCAAATTTCGGGGGACAGAAGTCTCTGTTCCGGCACCCTGCCGGGACGGGGAAGTGCCCCCGGAGCCATCTCCATCGGTCTCCATCGCCGTCTCCGCCGTCTCCATCGACCTCACCGCCATCTCCATCGACCTCACCGCCATCTCCATCAACCTTGCTGTCTCCTATGATAAGGAGGGAGTAGTTCATCCCCGGGGCTAAGGGCTCTACCGGTAGCTATGTAGTTCACCTCTCTCTCCCATGATGTGATCTTTATGTGATCGTGAGCTTTGTATCATGTTGAACAAGTAGATGTTATTATTTAGATATTATGTGTACTCTAGTGATGTTATTAAAGTAATCTATTCCTCCTGCCATGGTGTAACGGTGACAGTGCGTGCATCATGGTGGTACTTGGTCTAGGCTACGATTGTGATCTTTTATGGATTATGCGAATAATTATCGCTACGATAGTATTGAAGTGATCTATTCCTCCTTTCATGGTGTAATGTTGACAGTGTGTGCACCGTTTTAGTACTTGGTCTAAGTTGCATTAATATCTATCTTGAGTTGTGCCTTGATTTGGATATCTCTATGAGTGGTGTTTGTCAAGTACTTGATGAACTTTAAGGAGTGCTTCGTAGCCCTACGCAATGATTAGTGTTGTTTAATAGGAGAGTAATTCAGAGTACCATAGTGAAGAGAAGTTGTTTATTTGTTCAATCATGTTATATTTGTTGGGAGTGTGTCCACTAGTGAAAGTATGATCCCTAGGCCTTGTTTCCAAGCTTTGCACACCGTTTACTTGCTGTTTTGTTACATGTTTGCTCGCAGCGATACTTATTTCATATCATAGTTACTACTTATAATCATCACTACCGCTTGTATTTCACTATCTCTTCGCCGAACTAGTGTACCTATACATCTGACAAGTGTATTGGGTGTGTTGGGGACATAAGAGACTTTCTGTATCGTAATTGCAGGGTTGCTTGAGAGGGATAGCTTTGACCTCTTCCTCCCTGAATTCGATAAACCTTGGGTGATCCACTTAAGGGAAACTTGCTGCTGTTCTACAAACCTCTGCACTTGGAGGCCCAACAAGTGTCTACAAGAATAGAAGTGCGTAGACATCAAGCTCTTTTCTGGCGCCGTTGCCGGGGAGGTAAGGTAAAAGGTACTCGCATCCTCCTGTGTGAGTGCTCGGAGTTATTTCCTTTAGATTCTGCAATTACATCTTTTTGTTTCTTGTTTTTATTTTCACTAGTTAGGCTTAATGGAAAACAAAGAGTTCTGTAGTCTTTTTCCTGAGTTTAGATATGAAGTGTTTGAAGAGAAAATTAAAAAACCTTTGGAGCTTAATTTGCATGCTAATAGTGATGTTAGTATGATTGCTTTGAACACTGTTATTACTAATGCTATATAAAAGTCTAAGCTTGGGGAAGCTGGTTTTGTTAAACATGATATTTTTAGTTCCCCAGCTTTAGTGGAGAAAGTTTGCTCTGATGATATTTTATCTCCCATATGTGATGTTCCTTCTTATGATGATATGTTTGAAGAATATGCTTTGCGAAATAGCTGTTCTTTAGCTTGTGATGATACTAAACCTCTAGTTTATGATGGCTATGATGATGAGTATAATATTTTCAGTTCACCTACTATTGAGGATAAAATTAGTTATGATTACAATATGCCTCCTATTTTTGATGATTATGGTGATGAGAATAATTATTCTATTGAATCTGCTCCTACTACTATTGTTCATGTGGGGAGTATTAATTCCTTTATGCATGTGGCTCATGATAGGGATGCTTTATGTGATAGTTATATTGTTAGTTCTATTCATGATGCTACTGAAAGTTATTATGAGAGAGGGAAACATGGTTTGATGGATCTCAACAATATTGAGTTTCCCCTCTTTATGTTGCAATTCTTGAAGTTGTACTTGTTTTGCCTTCCTATGCTTTTTGCTTTGCGCTTTCATGACTTGTCTCTTTACAAGACTATTTTTCATAGGAAGTGGTTTAGATTTAAATGTGTTCCACATTTGCTTTTTGATGCTCTCTATTTCTTTAAGTTTTTATATGGCGCCTTTGCCTCAAGCTCTTATATGGCGCCCACATGAGCATCTTTGCAAATTACTGCGCCTAGCTCAAAGGCGTTAAAGAAAAGCACTCTTGGGAGATAACCCATTGTTTTATTTTCAGTAATTTTTCTTTTATTTGAGTCTTGGAAGTTATTACTACTGTAATAACCGCTCCTTATCCTTTTTATTTCGTTTTTGTGCCAAGAGAAGCCTCTAATTTGAGTGAGGTAAAGATTTGGGGATGTTGCTGTCCTGAAACTGTTTTCGGTGCTTCACCGTAAAAATTCGTGAAAATTCTTTGTATATCTTTTGGACCTGCGATTTCTTGTGCATATGCCCCAGGTTATATCCAAACTTTCATTAGTTGAACACTTTTTAATTTGAGCAACAGAAAACCCCTCATAAATTCGACCTTTGTCAGTTGTTCTGTTTTGACAGATTTCTGCCAATATTTGTGTTTGCCGCTTTATCGCTTTATTTTTGAGTTCTTTTGATCATGGAACTTTTTGGGAAGTTGCTACAGTAGTATTTGCTATATATGTGGTGGTTTTAGGTTGAAACCTGAAGCAAAAAGGGTTGATTCTATGTTATGCTTACACTAATGTTGCTAATAGATTTGTGTTTAGTTTTGTATGAAGGAAGTTTTCAAGTGTAGGGATTGGAGAATGATGAGATGAGATGAAGAATGGACAAAAGCTCAAGCTTGGGGATGCCCATGTCACCCCAAGAAATATCCAAGAAGTACAAGCGTCAAAGCTTGGGGATGCCCCCGAGGCACCCCTTCTTCATCGGCAAAAATCAGGTCACCTTTCAAGACACTATATTTTTATTGCTTCATGCACTATGTGTTTTTTTTGGAGCGTCAGTTGTTTTTGTTTTTAGTTTTCTTTTGCTTTGTTTGCTGCAATAAATGGTTAGATCACATCATGTTTCTTTTGGAGGAGATGAACTCGCTTTTCATTTGCCAAGAACGCTCTAGTTTTCACTCTTATCAAAAACCGAGTGTTCTTCTTTTTCTGCTACTGCTTTTGGTTTTCGTTTTTGCCTTGATTTGCATTCAGATCTTCTTATATCTATTTATCAAGGTATATTTTTGCCTCTGGACCATGTTGGTTTTCCTCAAAAGAGTTGGATTTAAAAAGTTCAAATGGTGTTGGAAAAGAGAAAAAGCTTTATGCAAAAAAGTGGTACAAGAAGGAGCTTGTGTAGACTGCGGCTTAGGCTTTTGCATGTCGTGCTTGATGTCTTTTTGATAGTATGCTTAGTGATTTTTGTTGTAGCATGACTTGTCTCAAATGACCGAGATTGCTTAATGAGCCTTTGAAAAAATCATGCGTTGTTTTTATTATATGGAAGCATTTATTTGGTTTTCTCCTTTGATGCTTTATTTGGGTTGACTTGGCGCATGCTCACACATGTTAGACTCTTACAAAGTCGCCAATAGCCTCTATGATCATTTAGTTTTTGACTTTTGATGCCATCTTATGCTTCTTTTAATGTTGCTTTGTCGCTTTGGATGATTATGGCCATTATTGCTCTCTTAGTTGGTCGCTCCCAGTCTTTTGCTAGCCCTCGCCTTGTAGTGAGTATGAGCTCTACTCATGCATCCAACTCCCAAAAACCAAGTTTGCCATTGTGTCCACTATAAACTCCTATGCATGGTATTTGTAAGCCATTCCAAAGTAAATTTGCATGGCTACCTTTCAAAAACCTTCAAAACACTTCTCGTTTTGTGACACTGTTTTTAGCTCATGGGGACGTAGTGGTCGGATTTGCTATCTTCCATATTGCTTATTCCAAAAAGAAAAAAAAAGAAAAAAAAGAAAAGAAAAAAAGGCACTCCTCCATGGAATGTGAATGTTGGTGGGCACCCGATGGAATCGGTTAGCCATGGTTTGTGAAAGGAAAAAAGGTGGGGAGGAGTGCCAAGCTTTATAAAAGAGCACAAAAGTGCCAATCTCTCTCTCAAAAACTTGCTTCATTTTTGTATGGAAGATAGTAAGAACCCCATTGCTAGTCGTTGACAAAAGCAACCACCTCTCAAAACCCAAGTTTTATGTCTCTGTTTTACAAATGAAAAGCTCTAGCACATGTTTAATCACTGCTTCCCGCTGCGAAGGGCCTTTCTTTTACTTTTATGTTGAGTCACCACCTTTTATCTTTATGCACCATTAAGAGAGCATAGTTGTCATTCTGAGTATAATGTGCATTGTCCCAAAGTTTTCATTGATTGATTCATGACTATGGTTTCACTTGTTCTTAAATTATTTGTATCTAGTCGCCCTTTTAAACTTGAAGGTGTCCTATGCATTTATGTTTTGCTCTCCATGAAGGACAAGCTGAAAACCATTTGTATGTTTTTCCTTATGATTTGAACCCACGTTTGACTTTCATTGTTTCATTTTCATGATCTTTTGTTTGTGTTCATTTGCATGTTATAACATGGTTGTTAAGTTCTTATTGTCAAGATTATATCTTTCATGCACATGTTTTAAGTTCTTTGATCTCAGCACTCAATGCTTTACCTATATGATCAAGATTGTGATATGTCACCTCAAAAATTATTTCTTTTGTTATCACTTACCTACTCGAGGACGAGCAGGAGTTAAGCTTGGGGATGCTGATACGTCTCCAACGTATCTATAATTTTTGATGCTCCATGCTTGTTTTTACACCATTTGCCTACTGTTTTGTTACACTTCGTGGCACTTTTATGCGATTTCCGGAACTAACCTATTGACAAGATGCCACAGTGCCAGTTCCCTGTTTTCTGCTGTTTTTGTGTTTCAGAAAATCTACACAGGAAATATTCTCGGAATTGGACGAAACAAGTTCCTGAAGTCTTATTTTTCCCGGAAGCTTCCAGAGATCCGAAGAGGCGAAGGAGAGAGGCCACAGGCCGCCCTCACACTAGGCTCGCGCGGCCTGCCCCTGGCCCGCGCCACCTAGGTGTGAGGAGGCCTGGGGCCACCTCTGACGATGCCCCTTCGCCTATAAGAAGCCTCGGGACGGAAAACCCTAGGGGAGTCGGCGAAATTTCCAGAACAGTTCCGCAGCGCCGCCGCCGTCGAAGCCAAATTTTGGGGGACAGAAGTCTCTGTTCCGGCACCCTGCCGGGACGGGGAAGTGCCCCCGGAGCCATCTCCATCGGTCTCCATCGCCGTCTCCGCCGTCTCCATCGACCTCACCGTCATCTCCATCAACCTTGCTGTCTCCTATGATGAGGAGGGAGTAGTTCATCCCCGGGGCTAAGGGCTCTACCGGTAGCTATGTGGTTCACCTCTCTCTCCCATTATGTGATCTTTATGTGATCGTGAGCTTTGTATCATGTTGAACAAGTAGATGTTATTATTTAGATATTATGTGTACTCTAGTGATGTTATTAAAGTAATCTATTCCTCCTGCCATGGTGTAACGGTGACAGTGCGTGCATCATGGTGGTACTTGGTCTAGGCTACGATTGCGATCTTTTATGGATTATGAGAATAATTATCGCTATGATAGTATTGAAGTGATATATTCCTCCTTTCATGGTGTAATGTTGACAGTGTGTGCACCGTGTTAGTACTTGGTCTAAGTTGCATTAATATCTATCTTGAGTTGTGCTTTGATTTGGATATCTCTATGAGTGGTGTTTGTCAAGTACTTGATGAACTTTAAGGAGTGCTTCGTAGCCCTACGCAATGATTAGTGTTGTTCAATAGGAGAGTAATTCAGAGTACCATAGTGAAGAGAAGTTGTTTATTTGTTCAATCATGTTATATTTGTTGGGAGTGTGTCCACTAGTGAAAGTATGATCCCTAGGCCTTGTTTCCAAGCTTTGCACACCGTTTACTTGCTGTTTTGTTACATGTTTGCTCGCAGCGATACTTATTTCATATCATAGTTACTACTTATAATCATCACTACCGCTTGTATTTCACTATCTCTTCGCCGAACTAGTGCACCTATACATCTGACAAGTGTATTGGGTGTGTTGGGGACACAAGAGACTTTTTGTATCGTAATTGTAGGGTTGCTTGAGAGGGATAGCTTTGACCTCTTCCTCCCTGAGTTCGATAAACCTTGGGTGATCCACTTAAGGGAAACTTGCTGCTGTTCTACAAACCTCTGCACTTGGAGGCCCAACAAGTGTCTACAAGAATAGAAGTGCGTAGACATTAGCGGCGTACAAGACCTCCCTTCAATCTCAGGTTCTCCTTTTTGACGCTTTAGGCGTCAGGACGCGAGTCAACACGCAGAGTCATCTTCTTCCTCTCTCCATCTCGTACTCTTCTTCCTCCAAGCAACAGTGCCCCTCGCCTCCACTATCGGCCAGTCCGTCCACCGCCGCTGCAGCTGGCACAGTGGGGGCGGTGCCTCACTTCCTCGCCCTTCTCGACCATAGCCCACCGCTGCCCCCGGCTTGCCTCTAAACCCTACCTATCTCCGGCTTCGGTGAACCCCTGCACCCTCAGTACCCTAAGATCCATCATCGGCGAGCTCTTGCACCCCTAGAACCCTAAGTTCCCCCACCTGCACCCAAGCCCTAAGTACCACTCCTCGCCTCTACCAACGACGTCGCATCGAGCTGCGATGTCATTGTCTTTGACAAGGTCATGGCCTCGCCTCGCCGGTGACATCGTAGCCATCCGCGCCGTCACCTTCTCCTACGAGGTCGCTATGGCAGGCACTCGGTCATCTTCCCTCTTTTCAATGGCGACAATGATAAACAGTCTAGGCCTAGGAGTACCGAGAGGAAGGAACGTGTTGCCTGGTAACCAGTGCTTAACGCGTCAAATACGATTTACCTTCTATTCCGACCATGGTCACCTTTTTTGAGAAATTGAGTGCTCTTTATTGATTCAAGTTCACAACTAAGGGAATACAAAGATTTTTAGGTGGTTCTAGGATCCACATGCGGCGTCCAGCCTCCTGATTTACACTAGTGCAAACTAGTCGATGAGCTTCACCGTTTGACAATCTATTTTCATGTCGAAAAGTCACACTCTAAAAAGGTGCCGCCATCAAGTTGATTTCCAACTTGATCATGCTATACTCTCCCAAGTAAGACCTTGTCAGATTGTTGATCACTTCCAAACAATCAGAAGCGATGCAAACTCTTGTAAGCCCAGGTCTTGCGCTAGTGTTAGTTCCTCTTGGCACGCCATAGCTTCAAGGGATGACGGGTTTAACGGTTCCTCCAGTGTCAATGCCAATGCCCCCATGAACTGTACCATCTCGTTTCTACACACGACGACAACTGCTCCACTAGTGCCATTCTTGGATGTGGCCGCATCCACATTTAACTTGAACATGCCCGCCGGTGGTGCAATCCAAATCTCCCGCCTAGTACCTATTGGCTTCTTAGATATCGGCTTCGACACAGCGATGAGATCATTCAGAAATTCTGAACAAACAGAAAGGTTGATAGCGGACTCTTGTTTGCCTTCATGAATCAAGCGTAATCAACATGGCTGAGAGAATCCATCATTGAAAAAAATCCTCTGCTTGGCCGATGGTTCTGTCGTGCTCACCATATGTTGGGTGATATCATCATTAACCAAACCCATACACACCGAGAGCTAGTTTAGTCAAGGAGAGAATGGCGCCAAAAATCCTCGCTCCGACACACCGAACACCGGCTTATATCAGCCATGTTCCTCCGGTGTCTAACATTGCCAGTAGGAAGAGATTGGTGAGCTAACCTCCAAAGAAAAACCCACAGTTTCAAAGGAACCTACGTTTTCCATAGTTTTGTCCAATGTTTCTTGGGCCTGGTCACATGCACAGGGTCCCTAATCTTGGGCCACCTTTCGCGGCGGGAGTGAAGTGGCCCATGTGGCAGGTTGAGCTAACCCACACATCCAACGAATGCAAAAAAGGGCCCTTTTTTATCACTCGCTCAGATCCCTCAGTCTTCTTCCTGCCGTGCCGAGTCCCATCCCCTGCTTCTGCTCCCTTGCAGAACCTTCCGGCGACGATTCTCCAAGGGGGCTGGGGGTAGACCTCGGCACCTCACCAATCAATCTATAGTGCTGGCGCGGCGCCCCATCTCTCTCTCCCGCTGATGAGGCGCCTGCCCGCGCTGCTCTCCCAGGCCGCGGCGGCCGGGCGGGCGGCGGCGAGGACCAGCAGCAGCCACGCCAGAGGATCCAACGGGTTCGCGAGCGGCGCCGGCGGCGGGGACGGGCCACCGGTTCCCCGGGAGTGGCTGCGGAGGCTGTGGGTCGAGGAGCTGAAGAAGCAGAAGGAGGCGCCTGCGAGGGGATGGGGAAAGCGCGCCGAGGTCGCCAAGGCCGAAGGTGGTGGTGCCGCCGAGGACCCGCTCCGCTACTTCGCTAACGCCGCGCGTGCGCTCGTGAACTCCGGGTCGTCCGCGGCGGGGGTCGGGAGGGCGAGGTCCGTGGGAGGAGCGGCCGGCGACGAGGTGGCGCAGTATGACGTTCGGGACCTCGGGCACCTACAGGCAAGCGGATTCTGTAATTATAATACGGAGTACTGTAGAATGTTTAAGGGTAGAACCACTACTCCATTAGATGCTACCTTAGAACTCTATGCAACCGATGCATCTCAAACTGATAACTTTGCTTTGACGTTGGGAACTAGTATTGGATTCGTCTTGTAGCATAGCTGTATATGGCTGAGTAGTGGGATGTCGATGAATATTTACTGGTTAATATAGCAGGACACTGGTCAATCGGTTAGAAATTGTTCCCTACTGCTTACATTCTACTTGATGGCTGATATATTAACCAACTCTTGCTGTTTTAGCCTGTTAAACTTTGATGTATGTATAGGTACTGGAATAACTGAGATAACTTATGTGTGTGTGTTTTATAGGCCAAACTGAAGCCTCTCCTCTCAAGAGCCAACCTCCTGATTGCCAGGGATGTGGAGTGGGCAAATATCATGTTTGCTTTCGAGCAGGTGATGCATCTCAACTTTGAAGCCACTATGTACACATTTAAGCTGGCTACTCTAGGATGCCTCTCCAGCCATTTCCAGAATTGAATAGTAGCTTGTGCTAACTATGTTGATAATTTGGCTGTGCTAGATGATATTGCTTACTATTATCGTTTGGAATGCAGGAGAGTAGATATATCATAATGGATCCACTCTCTCCTCAATCTGTAAGTGTGTCTCCTCCCAGATTGTAGCTGGTTTCGGTCGTTGTATTGTTGCCTGTGCTTTGTTCTCCTGATCTTACGCGCTGACTTGTTTTTTCTTCCAATGCCAGCCTGTAGGATATATTCGAGAGAAAAGCAATGTCATCTTTAGGCAGGTAAGTCTATGTGGTTAGCTGAACCTAAATAAACTAGTACTCCCTCCCTACCATAATATAAGATGTTATTTCAACAATTATACAATTGCATTTGGTGTAATAACATCTTATATTATGGGACGGAGGGAGTATGAGTTATAATTTAGTGAAATTATTTTGACTAACCAGAGTTTTGTTATCCTCCCTGGCTCCATGTTTATCTGTTGGTAGTATGTCACTTTTGGTCATGATATTTTGGGTGGACAGATAACTGAATTCTTTCAGTACACTATGCTTTGTTATTGGATGATTTGCTGGTTGCTTTCTGCTGGTCAAGGGTTCTTTAGCATTGGTTCTTATATTTTCCTTTTTGCGGTGATTGATGTTACATATTTGTAGTTAGAGTTGGCCTGGGCATGATGTTGTATGTATGTTTTGCATTGTGAAGCTGGCAATAATTCCTACGTGACATGAAAAAAAGGTCAAAACTATATAGCTTATAGGAACTGGGAAAATATGATATACGAAAATTGGATGGGTTGGAGAGAGGTTTTGGTGGTGAGTGTTGAATTTCGTGGTCAATTGGTTGCTCTCCCATTTTAAACCATCCACTATCTTGTGTCATGCTGAGTAGTTCTTGGGATGCTGTGGTAGGACTGTTATGTACTGGGTTTCTGTTTCAACTTATTGGAAACAGTACATTAACCTTGCCTGAGAAAATTTAGTTATCATGTGAAATTTGATATGTATAATGTGTTCTATCCTCTGGGAATCGATTTATGCAATAAAAGCTAAAGAATCTTATCTAGCTGGTAGTATATCTTTGACAGCGAAGAACTGTTCTCTTTTCCATATGTTCATCTTATCTCTTAAGGTCTGTTTTATGCCGCACTTGTAGTTGAATCTGGCCTACTTATTTTACATCATTTCAAAATTTCACTGTATTGATCTAGGCATGACTCAGATATGATACTAAAAGTTATGTACCGCCTTCTGTAACTGCGAGTAGGAAATGCGTCCATGTTATTATCTTCTATTAGAAAGAAAATATATTGTATTAGGTGTTTATTTTTTCATCTGGTGTTTGTTCTGCCTGTTTTTCTTGATGATGGCCTTATAGGTTATAACAGTTCCTTTTTTCTTATTATTCAGTTACTTCGTACGAGACGGCCATTTGTTGCAGAATTTACTGATGCGATGGGTAATGAGATATTTACGGTGAGATTCAGCAAGCCATTATTGTATTTCGTTGTAAATATATAACTAGAAAAAATCTGCAAGAATATGTACTCATACTATGGATATTGTGTTCAGGTCCGCCGGCCATTTTGGCTCATCAACAGCTCCATTTATGCAGAAGTGGATGGCAAGGTACAGAAATATATGGCTTGATTGGTTTAACATTCATATGTGAGTATTATCCCCATATGGATATACAAGAATCCTGCTGATGAAGTTTCATGATTTTTCTTTGATCAGGAGGTAGGTGTAGTCCACAGGCGTTGGCATCTTTGGCGTAGAATCTATGACCTGTACTTGGGGTAACATGGCCTTCTGATCTCCCAATTCCCTCATTTCTTTAAACAAGTCAAATAGCTCGGTTCTTTATGTAGTTGTCAGTCTTGGTACACTACCTCACAGGTTGAGTTCAACCTTTTTGCTCTTCAGGAACAAGCAATTTGCTGTGGTTGAGAATCCTGGATTTTGGGACTGGACCTTTACCCTGATTGATGAGGATGAAAAAGTGTTAGCCCAGATTGATCGTAATTGGAGGGGAATTGGTTTTGAGGTAATGTCCTTTTTATTAGAAAATTATCAAATGATGTGTATTTCTTACATCTAGAGGAAATTCATGTGGATGTTTGTTCCGTAGGTATCTCAAACAATACATCATCAGTAACATATGGGCTGACAATTTAAACCTTGATCACTAAGAACTGTTATAAGTTGCTGTGATGCTACTGCTTCCGCAGGAAAATATTCTACACATCGAATTATGCAGGACATATCTATTGCATATTTATATGATTCTGCTTTTGGCTGGGATCTGTCTGATATATTATATAGTATGATTGTACACCCTGTATCTTTTCAGAATGTGTTTTGTGTTTGTTGCACTATCATAGCCTGTAGAAAAGATGCGGTTGTAAGGACCAATGATTAATGACTTATTTATATATCTTTGGTTCCTCATTGCAGCTCTTCACGGATGCTGGCCAGTATGCAATTCGATTTGGTGATTCTGGACAAAGCCGTAAATTTGGTCTCGCTTCAGATGTAAGTGCTCCCACATGACTGATATAAAAAACATCTGCCTTAATTTATCTGTTCCCCTGCCGGATGTAAACTTATGTTCATATGGACCCATTTCAGTTTATGTACTTGCCCATTTTTGCTCTCAGCACTATCTTTCATAGAGAACCTATCAATGATTTTAAACTCACATCTCAATGATGCTTCCAGATCGAAGAGCTAGACGTTGTTCGTCCGCTGACTTTACCTGAAAGGGCCGTAGCTCTTGCTCTGGCGGTTTCTCTGGACAGTGATTACTTCTCTAGAAGAGGGGGCTGGTATGCGTACCTTGTTTCAGTTTTCAAATTTGGCCTGTCTAGATGGATTTCAGCAGAATACTAGTATGCGGCCTTGGGTTTATCATCACCTACAGGTGCTCTGAAACTAACTGAAGTGTTTGTTTCTTTCAGGGGTCTTCCGTTCCTTATCGCCACAGAGTAGGCACGCGTATGAACTGCCATCTTCAGTTCACCGTGGAACGTAAATTGCCAGTTGTTTCACTGTTGATTTCTGAAGGAGCCCGCTGGCCTTCACTATTGTCAAGCCATTGAGATCATTACAGGAGCATAACGTGTTTTTTTGGGTTTTGTGACTGTACTTGGTTGTTTACTCGCTCATGGGTTATCTGAGAGGCTCGACAGCTTTGCGTCCAACTCGTTGCCTTTCTAGGACTGGCGTGACTGCTCGGGTGAATCCTGCTGCCTGCTTGTTGCAGCAGTTTTTTCACACATTTTCTTCCGTTGACACAAAGGGAATCAGTATTTACTATAGTATTAGTGCGATAACGACTTGACGGCTATTACCTCTGTTCCAAAATATAAGACTATTGGTAGGCCAAACAGCCTACCAAAACATATTATGTTTTGGAATGGAGGTAGTACCATTTTGCGCTTTACTGCAGAAATGTTTGTTTCCAAAATGCTTATAACTGAATTTGTACAGCTGGAACTGTTAAACCACGCTGCACTGGTCGATGTTGTCAGAAACCTACCCCGCTGCCTCTAGTTCGTTATTAACATCTGTACTAGTTTATGAGTTCCAATGAAAAGAATATTAAACGACAATTTCATCTGAAAAAAGAAATTTTGTCACAAAATGAAGAAACAAGGAAATGCATACTTTTTTTTTGAAGAAAGAAGGAAATGCATACTTGATCAGAAAAGAAATGTGGCCTAGTTTGAGAGTAAAGTTTTCCTAAAATCTGAAACCTTTCTTCTCTCCTGCATCATTCCAAAAAAAAAAAGGTTTTCAATGCAACAACATTAAGCCTTCGGTTACAAACAAGTTAGGATAGGCTAGAGGTGAAATCTATAAAATCTCGTAACCAACTCATGGTTCTCCGTCTATAGCTAGTTCTAGTTCTTTGATGATATTTTAGCTCTTTAGATCTCTTTTTACTTTTTACGGATTTCTTCCATGTTAAATTTAGTCTATCTCGATCTCTCTTAACATTATCAGCACGCTTTAGCCATCCACTATGCACTGGAGCATCTGGAGATCTGTGCTAGAAAAAAATTCAATAAGACAAACAAAACTAAAGTTTTTGGAGGATACTGTTGAAGTGTATAAGTGGATTGTACTAGCTCTTTCCATCAGTTCGGACTTTTGGTTGCGTTGGCTAGTGCATGAAGCTTAACATGGTATCAGAGCCCAGGGTCTTAAGTTCGAGTCCTGGTTTTCGCAATTTATTGTAAAATTGCTGTCGCCCCCCTTTGTGTCCACGTGTTGACTTTCTCTTCTCCCGTCACATGTGAGTGGGGGTGTTGAAGTGTATAAGTGGATTGTACTAGCTCTTTTCATCAGTTCGGACTTTTGGTTGCGTTGGCTAGTGCATGAAGCTTAACAGATACTACAGTTTCTAAAATCGAAAATTCCACTTTAGCTCACGGGTGTAGATGCACCCATTACCAAAAAATATATTTCTGCTCAGAAAATCTATAACCGAGTCTATTCCTAGTTAGAGATTAGGAACTATAGGCTACTCTGTATCGATACCGACTCCTGTACCGCTACGATGCCGCACTGCATCGATCGCTAATACTAAAGGCTTCGAACTAGGGGCTCGGGATTATCCCGTCTCTGCGATTTTGACAGCTCTGATCGACGACCACGTCCGCCTCGCCGCCCTTCCTCGCCGCGCCAGACCTAGTGGTCATCTGCGACCACGCCACCTCTCCGTCGCCTGCCCTACCGGCGCGGGTGGTTGGGAGCAGCCGCGAGTGGTCGGGGCGGCCGCGGGTGGATGCCGGGGAACAAAGCTGACCTCCGCGCCGCACGCTTCGGTGAGACCATGGTGGAACCTGCCGTCTCGCGTCATACCGCAGCTCGATCCCGGCCCTTGATCCAGGTCGATGGTCCTTGTAAGCCCTCTGCTGTCAACAAGGAGGTAGAAGAAGCGGACAATGAAATCCAAAGGCTGAACGAATTGCGCTTGGGAGATGATATCAGCTATGAGGAGTACCATGGCTACCTTAAACAGTTGCCTGTCGAGACTGATGTTGACACTTCCACTAAACTGGATGCTCTTCAGCTCAAGGAGCTTAACACTCGCCATGCGTTGTATCGAATCAAGTATTACCAGGTTCGATCTGTAGCCTGTCATCCAGAGTTATACATTATAATTTTTTTTTTTGCATTTACGTATGCTGCCTGTGCTGGTTTGGTATACCCTGTTATGATTATTTACATCTCATTACTGATGTCGTTGTCTGTAGTTGTCACAACAAGTGCGTGAGGATAAGCGTTGCTATGATAAGTTGCAAGAGGATTACCCCCCTAGCCGTCTTGAGGAGAGATTTTTTAGGTGTAATGAAGAACATGGCAAATTAGATTGGTCTTTTCACCCTGATTACTGCAAACTTGCTGGCCTGGAGGACTACCAACGGCTCGTCCCTCAAAATTATGTACGTATGTTCTTTTTTTTTTGGGAAAGATGTACGCATGATTTTTATTCTGTTGTGCTAGTATGACAGACTTGTTACTCTCAGTCAGTACCCACTAATTCAACACAGCTTTGCTAAACCAAAATCTTCATATGGTGATGTAGACCTTGCAAAAAATTAAAAGGCCGTTTCATGCTAGCTGTAGCTTATATTGTCACTTTCACTGAAGTGTTCCATAATCTTATCATGATTTTTTAAGCCGGGAAGTGATGGAAAATTCTATTCACTGTCCCTTTTGACTCTTCACCTGACCCGCCTCCCAATAATCAGCTGTACCGTTCTAATCTGCGGGAGCTGTCCAAGATTTATGTAATTGTCTTCTCTAGATATCATAGTTCTACTGTTCTTCATACACACCTCTTCATTGGCACTCTCTTCTTCTCATCTTGTTTCTTTACTGTCGATCTTGAGACACCACCCTCTGATCCCTCCAAATCGCACCTTTGTGTTCAAATGAGACAAACCATTTGTTCATTCAAGATCCGTACCTCCATCTGTCCATCTTTTGTGTAGTGGGATGCAATATATGCTGATATTCAGACATTCAGTTCCTCTACGCCAATTGGCCTCAGCTGTTGGTCAGTCACTAAAGATAGGTCAAGCACCTTCGTGAGCAACTTGCCAGATGTCAAGCAGAACTCCCATGGTTTTGGTTCCACAGACCACTTCCTATGATGTAAGCCCTTGTAACAGCAAACTTCTATTTCTTGTGTGCTTCAACCCTTAAGTAGCTGATATGCGTGAGATACTTTATTCTCACACATACTCCCTCCGTTTCAAAATATAAAATGTTTTAGACTTTTACTGACACATATGTATTTAGATGCTTTTTAATATATAGATTCACTCAATTTGCTTCTAACCTACACACATTTATGTCTTAGGATTTTACTGACACTGTTTTTTTAACTTTATTGAAAAACATAGTGTCAAAAAAGGTAAAATATCTTATATTTTGGAACAGAGGGAGTATTTATCATCTGTTGTTGTCTATGCCTAACAATATATTATCGCCGCAAACTCACTGCGACAAGGAACTGCTGTTTAACTTTGCCTTGCCTCTTAAGCAATTCAGCTTCTTATAATGTCATGTTTAACTATTAAGTTAGGCAACATGTTCATCTTTCGTTAAGAGAGCAATTGCAAAATAACTCTTGCATGCACTGATCCCCTCACATTTGTTATGCTCTTGCTGTACCTATACCAAAACCACACACCCACAAATATAGATTATAGTAATTACAAGATTCGCCAAGGGAGTCAAAAGTTACGGCGTCACCACTGCTTCAGTATTTCTCTCTGCAAAACCACACTGCAGTTTCTAGTATGTAAGATTTCATAAGTTAACACCTAACCTATATCTTAAAGGCAGCATCTCTTTGTTTGCTTACAGCCATGTATTTTCTTAATATCTTTGATACATATTAAATATTAGTTTAGGGCAGGAAGTATTTCTTAAGATGTTAAATTTAGCTGATGGAAAGTCCTGTTCATAATATAATTTTTCAATCTGTAGATTCTGTACTCCCATGTGTTTCCTATTACACATGTATAGTCTTCCTTTTCTATTTCCCTGTAGTATAAGGGGCTTCCTGCATACAGGGATGAGCACAAGGGTTATCGGTGTTGGGACCCCATTGGCCGTCGGATGCGCATATCTCGTGATGTCACTTTTGATGAGTCGCGTCCCTTCTACCCGCGCCCCTCTTCCTCGACTTTCTCGGTGGAGGACATATCCTTTCTCTTGTTCCCTAACACACCACCCTCCGTGCCTGTTGATCCTCCTCCACGCCCCATACTTGCCGATGTTGCACCTTCACCACCGCCACCCTCCTCACCACCTAGTTCTTCTCCTTCTTCTTCCTCTTCTGATCCTCCACCCTCTTCTCTGTTGTCTCCTTTTTCCTTCTATTATTCTCGTCGCTCTCATGTTTCGGATCCTTCCCCGACGTTGATGCGCCTTCTTCCTCAGACGAGATGACTCCTCCTCTCCCTGCTCGCCATCGTTGTCCACCTGATTGCTTCTCTCCTAGTCACTATGGTCTTTCTGTTGCCCTTGAGCCGACTTCTTGTCGGGATGCTAAGCGTCATCTCGAATGGCAGCTTGCCATGGCCGAGGAGATTGCTGCGCTTGAGTGCACTGGCACCTGGAATCTTGTCTCTCCTTCCGGTGTTCGTCCCATCACATGCAAGTGGGTCTATAAGATTAAGACTCGCTCCAATGGATCTCTTGAGCGCTACAAAGCGCGTCTTGTGACTCGTGGCTTCCAGTAGGAGCAGGGCCATGATTATGATGAGACTTTTGCTCGTGTGGCTCATATGACCACTGTGCGCACTCTTCTTGTCGTGGCATCTTTTCTCCACTGGTATGTGTATGTGTCTCAGCTTGATGTTCAGAACGCCTTTCTCAATGGTGAGTTGCCTAAGCAGGTCTACATGAAGCCTCCTCTAGGGTACTCTGTCCTGATGGCATGGTTTGTCATCTACGGCACTTCCTTTATGACCTGAAACAACCCCTCGCGCCTGGTTTGAGCACTTCGCCTCTGTGGTGACTGCTGCTGGTTTCTCCACCAATGTTCATGATCCCACGTTGTTTGTTCACACTTCTCCTCGTGGTCGTACTCTTCTCCTTTTCTACGTTGATGACATAATCATCACCGGTGATGACTCAAAGTATATTGCCTTTGTTAAGGCCCGTCTTCGTGAGAAGTTTCTTATGACCGATCTTGGTCCTCTTTGCTACTTTCTTGGGATTGAGGTTTTCTCTACTTGTGATGGATTTTATATCTCCCAGGAAAAGTATATCCAGGATATCTTTGCTCATGCTGCTCTGGGTGATGAGCGCACTGTTGAGACTCCTATGGAGCTCAATGTTCAGTTTCATGCTTCTGATGGTGATCCTCTCCCTGATCCGACACGCTATCGTCATCTTGTTGGGAGCCTTGTCTATCTTGCTGTCACTCGCCCAGATATATCCTATCATGTTCACATCCCACCTCGGTTCTTCGCTATAGTCATCTTCTTCGTGTTCTTCGCTACCTTCGAGGTACGATCACTCGTCGTCTATTCTTCCCTCGTTCCAGCTCCTTACAGCTCCAGGCCTATTCTGATGCCACATGGGCCAGTGATCCTTCAGATCGCCGCTCACTTTCTGCCTACTGTGTGTTTCTTGGTGGTTCTCTCATTGCATGGAAGACGAAGAAACAGATCGCCGTTTCCCGCTCGAGTGCAGAGGCTGAGTTGAGAGCTATGGCCAGTTTGACGGCAGAAGTGACTTGGTTACGATGGTTATTGGAGGATTTTGGTGTGTACCAACTTCCCTATTGTCAGATAGTATAGGTGCTATCAGCATTACGCAAGATCCGGTGAAGCATGAGCCCACCAAACACATAGGCGTTGATGCCTCCTTTGTGCGCACTGATGTGCAGGATCAGATTCTCGCTCTTCAGTATGTTCCTTCCAAGTTACAGTTGGCGGATTTTTCATAAAGGCCCAGACTAGAGCATAGTATGGGTTCTTTCTCTCCAAACTCAATGTTGTTGATTTTCCCGTAGTATAAGAGACTTCCTACATACTACACATGTGTATGTATTGCCGTATTGGCCTTTGGTCCCCTGTGAATGATAGTTGCTCATTTCTAACATTTCCCACCAAAATAAATAAGTTGAATAGTATCATGGTTCCTGACCTGCGAATCCAGCTAGTGCTTTCTCTCTGAAGTCTGAATCTTTATCATATTAGAAGTACGGCAATCGTCAATTGATCTATCAAGTCCATGATCCACAATACCTCCACGGGTTGTTTCCTTTGATGATTAACGATTATCCCCCTTTTTTAGGGACAGTTCTCTCTCTCTCCGTGTGTCTCTTCCGCATGTACTGCATACAATAGCTGGCGCTGTTTGCTCATATGCCGGTGAACTATATATGGAGCAATCATTGTCCACAAAATCATCCTGGACACTGCAATGAAATGGAGCATTTTGTGATAAAACCTTTAGTCCTTGTTTACTTCTAGTGTACTCGCGGAGATGTGAGAGGATCAGAGGGGATTATCTTATATCCCGAAAGATCCCAAACATTTCATTTACTATGCAGGGTTTAGAAGGTTATTCCTACAAATCTCTTTGTTTTTGCCTAGATTAAAGACTCTACATTGTACTAGAGTATTTTTGGGGAACAATATTTGAGGAGATTGGGTGAACACCAAATCCCCTCTCATCTTGAACCCTTTAATGGTGAAAATATAAGAGAAATAAACAAGGCCTTATGAATAGCAGACCTGAAAATGAAGAAATCCAGATCTGAGGGTCTGCTTGGAGTGACACCGAAGATAGTGTTACCAATAAATTGATCATGCCCTTGGTTTTTGGCTACTACTTGGATTGGAACGAATTTTGGCTCTCCCAGCCTAACTCAGGGTCACGGGCGTGCCTGGTGAGTTTCGCCAATGCCCGCCAATATTTTGGCAGCCAAATCCTGTGCATGGCTAACTTCCTATACCTTCATTATCATCTCTTCACCTGGTCCACTTTTCTTTTCCCTTCTCAGCCGCACACCACGAAACCAGACTAGTGGCAGGAGATGAGGGATCTGCACCTATGGCTTCCAGCTTGATACTGTGCTACTCCCGGAGGGAACCAGTGTTGCTTCACCTTTATCCCCTCTGTCAACTGAATCCCATTACGTGATTTACCTCACTCTTGCTTCTTTAGAACTTGCAGTATATGTGTTATATGCTAGATCAGAAACATATCTTATCAATTTTTTATGACTGTAATTTCCTAGTTCACCCTACTTTGCCAAGAGGTCTTGGATTCGAATCATCCTCTTTGCATTACACTTGTAAGGGTAAGACTAGGTTTATATAATCCCTCCCCAAACCCCACCATGTGTGGGAGCTTCTATGCACTGAATTAGCTAGTACTACTGACTCTGTTCTTTCTTAGAACATCATGCATACTCTGTAATTTTTAAGGCAAGCCCTACAGACTTGGTAATTTTTTTTAGAATTGAAACCAAATGGACCCTGTGATTTTGCCAAAAAAAAATTTGATAGATACAATGGCTACTATCCGAACAATCACATTTGGTAGGGCTGGATGGAGCTCAAATGCTCACTCCAAACAGACCCTGGAAGACAGAACGTAAGCATAAGCACTGGATCGGTTACTTAAACCTACCTAATTTTGCAAGAACAGCTTGGATCCATGGCAAAAGCTACACCTCGCTCTGAATGCAGTCGATCGGGGGATGAACAGGGTTGAACATGGAGCTCCTGCCTTCAGCGTGGACCAATAGAGATCCTAGTAACCATAAAAAAAAATTGGTGAAAAATTGGTTAGCATCGTACAAACTAGCACGTATGACGTATGTCAGACTTCTCCTTGAATGAAGTTATGTGCTCACCTGTATAGGGCACTATTGCAATAGCTGAGTATGACTGCTCACTGCCCATTCGATGTATAACCATATGTTATAACTGTACGGGAACCAACCCCATCTCTTAATAATTGGTCCAGATTACGACTTCTCGGACACACCAGAGCCAAAAGTCACTGTCCAGGAAGTGATTCCCATCATTCTTTCGGCCAGTATGACTAAATTTAAATATATTGCTCACGCAGGTTAATCTTGTTTGGTCTTGTTGCCCTTTTATATGCTCACTACGGACGCAGATCAGGTGACATGCGAACTCGCGGCCTCACATCCGCCCTTCGCCCAGCATCCAATGTACTACAGCATCTCAAGGCCAAAATGCTCTCGGGCAGCCAGACTTAACAGTTTTCCCCAGCACGCGGCGACGGTCGTCCCCGGCGCTCGTCCAGGCCTGTGAAGAGATGGCGCTCGTCCCTGGCTCGTGGCGGCGTTCGTCCCCGGCACGCCGCGGCGCTCGTCACTGGTTCCCGCGGCCAACTGCGCTCGTCCTTGCCTCTTCTCAGCGGCGACGGCGTGCAAGAGCAGGAGGTGCCGCGAAGCGCGCGAGAGGAAGAGGCGCCAGCGACCAAGCCCTCCTTTTCCCCGCCAAAATTTCTTGTTGACCCGCGCAAGAGGGAGAGGTCTGCTTTGACTGCCTGGGAGCATTTTGGTATTGGGATGGTGTGATACGTTGGATGCTGGGCGGAGGGCGGATGTGAGGCCGCGAGTTACAGCGTGTCACCTGATTTGCGTCCGCTCACTACTTACTACGTTCATGATGAAACAGCGAAACTGTCCCCATAGTTTCTTTTTCCTGTTGAGGATTGTAAACTCCATATTTCCCCTAGATGACTTTTTACTTTTTGTTTGCTCATTTACTAGAACTTGATTATAATGTTAAAGTATAATTTTTTGTTTGATATTCTTTCTATTTTTACTGATGACTTTATCTCTTTTCGATGTAGGGTGGTCATGAGTACATAGGTTGGGATGTGTACCACAAAGATTTGAATAGCTATGAGATTGAACAAGAATATATCAAATATTGTGAAGAGTTGTCCAAGAAACTTAAGGTATATATGCACTGTAGATATGATAAAAGTTAATCAGATGCTGCATTTTTTTTGTATTAACATTTTTTTTTATCTCGAGACAGTGGATGGAAGCTTATGTGCAGAAAGAAGATCGACATTTCCCGAGTTATTGGATTAATTTCAAGTTAGATATACATGTGGGATTATAGCGTTAGATATGCAGAGAATAAGATGCTAGCAGTCATTTGTGAGATCTTTTCTATACAGAAACGAATGGTGTACTATTTGCTACTACTACCTCCGTTTCAGTAAGAACTACATCTTTTTCTGAAAAATCAAACTATGTGAAGTTTGACCAAATTTTTAGAATACTCCAAGTTGGAACCTTATTCATTAGAATGGAGGGAGAACGGAGGGAGTAAACTGCTAATTTGTGCATGCTGATTTTACTTTCCTATATGCATATATTTTGTTGTAGTATTATGACTTTTAGAGTTTCGGCGCCTCTACGCATGATGCATTCAAAGTATCTTGTATAAGTGACATCAGCCTATCAAAATGATTGAGAAAATTTCGTATTTGACACCTCCTTAAAATGTGGTTCTTTATTTGACACTGGACAAAAATTCCTTTCATATTTGACATTATCTAAAAAAAATCCCTATATGACACCGCAGTCAATTCCGTTAGCTAATACCCGTTAGTTTTTTCTCTGTTAGACCAGATTACCAGAATACCCCAAACGCTGATTTTTTTTTTAATCAAATCATCACATGACCATGTGTGCGTGCGTGTACATCTGGCCCACCTGGAGCAGAGGCTGCTTGCGCGGTGCACGCGCAGGATGACGGCGTGGCAGCCAGCCTCGCCACGGAGATGTATTCAGCGCAATTGCACAGCGAGGAGCGGCAGTGAGAGGGCGTGCGCGCCCAGTGCTATGAACTGGTCACATCCGATCGGCCATGCATAATTCGGTTCCTTACTGCCTATGTACACATACATGGATGTGTCAAGATAGAACCATCCGATCGTCAGGGGAGACTGCTGACTGCGCCGCTCGCACGCTTTCTTTTGAAAAGAACTAAAATAAGAGGACAAGTAATTGAATTAAAATCGGTTTTGTGACTAATATCATTGCAGCTATTGCACGGTACAGATTTATTGTCACAATATGAACTAGGGATGGGATGCAGCTCAAAATCTCCTTTAGGAGATGTTTTAGCCATGAACTCATGTTAAAATGGTATGAGATTTTGGAAATAGCCAAATCTATTCAATTTACTCAAGAGCCTGAAGTTTACTTCAAATGGTCAATTTAATGTTAAGTCTATGTATGCTTTTATAAACTTTAAGGGTGTGCAAGTTATTGATGTACATGCCATTTGGAAACTAAAGGTGCCTCCAAAGATCCAGTTCTTTTTGTGGCTGACTTTTTATAAAAAACTGCTCACTAGAGATAATTTGAGTAAAAGGCAGCATGTTGATGTCCTCACTTGTGTTTTTTGCAATGAGATTGAATCTTATGATCATTTATTCTGGGAGTGTGCTGTTGCTAAAGCAGCCTGGGAAGAAATGAAAGGGATAACTGGGACAAATGTTGGTATCAAATCTTTATGTGAGCTATCCTCTCTTTGGCCTATCAAGGGCTGGAGAGTTAGTAATATGGTTCATGCTGCTCTATTAAGAGCTCTTTGGCTTATGAGAAATGACTTGGTTTTCAATCGTGTTGTCTGGCCTGGTATGCAGACTTTGTGGAGAAAAACTGCCTATCTGCTTGCTCAATGGGAGATTCTAGTGCCAGAGGCAGAAAGAGGAAGGTTAAAGATGATGGGGGCTCGGCTGGAAGCTCTGGCCAGGGCGCCGCCTCTGTTGTTATGGCCGGATCCTGGGTGACGCAAGGAAAGAAGATGTGTTCCCGAAGTGAGTTGGCTGTCAACAATAGTGGAGACAGCAACGTGAAGCTGCTCCTGGCATCGGATCTGGCGCAGATCCTGGAAGAGAAAAACCTGATGCTGGTTGGAGATGATGAGAACTTCAAAGTGGTTCACAAGATGGCAGTCTGAGTTGTCTTGATAATCTCCAGTGTTAGGTGTTTGCAAGAAAACTGTGGGCAAAAGCTGCTCTGTAATAAGTTTTAGCCGTACTGTTATCGTTAGTTTTGATCTACTGATCAGCTGGTTTGTAATAATCTGAGTTACAACTCTTGCATCTCCGCATGCGTGCTTGTAAAAGATGTTGTTCTTGTTTGCTTCTATAAAATGGAGCAGGGGCGAGGCCCTTTTTATCTAAAAAAAAATTCATATCTCTGTTTAACACCATTAGTGAGTGTCATATAGGGAAAGAATTTTTTAGCAGATCTCAAATAGGAAAGAAAATTTTATCCAATGTGAAATAGGGAACCGCATTTTAAAGGAGTGTCAAATAAGTAATTTTCCCAAAATGATTTAGGAGATTTGTGTGTTCAAAATCGTGGGTAGCTTGTAACTTGTTGTGTCACGGTTTAAGTCGAAACGGCTTGTCCTGGTCCGGCCGATGGATTCTAGTGATTGTTCAACCGGAAACGCTCATGATCGGTCGCGCATCGATCGGTGGGTCTCTCTCGCGCACACACGGACCTTCTTCTTGTCCAAGCCCCCACGCGGTCCAGAAACAGATGTATGTAGACGACACCCCGCGCGTTGCTACGGCAATTTATAGCGATGAACATAAAACAATCCATGCATTAAGAAAAATTATTCAGTAGTTCTACGGTAATCACTGCATATGCCATAATATGACATTCAGGATGTAAGAAATTGTGCATATAGATAGTCAAGGGGTGATCAGAAAATAAGTAAACAGAACTAAAGAAATGCAACAACAGCAAATGTGTGAGTGCATACGTGCAGTAACAGAACATCATTGAGCTAGCAGATGTGAATCGTGTTACTCCTCATACATAAGCGACGGCCGTGTTGTAGGCGCGTGAATTATTTGTACCTGTAGATGCAACTCATGATTTCATAAAAGACCATGGAGATGATTATCTAAGAGATAAGATCGATCAAATATACTACATTTTGACATTTCTAACGATTTATGTTCATCACTGTGATTGAAATGAATATAATATACGATGAAACCACACATTTACTGCACAACATTTATATGATAAAATATCTAAACAGGACGGCATACCTTTGTGCAACCAATCATGTGTGCGTACACTTTCGACGAATTGGTAGAAAAAAATCAGCCAGAAAGAGATGATTCGATAACCAATGACAAAACACCAATCATAACCTCATAGCATCATTTGCAATTCTTCAAGCAGTTAAGCTGCACACAGTATACACCAGAAAGAAAGCACAGTCATCTTCATCTGTACTTGCGAAGTGGATACAAAGGGCCAGGCAGATGCCAAAAGCCATTACTTTTCACATCCTGAAGGTATTCAGAAATGATGACGTTGTTTGGATCAAAGTGTGAATGCTTGCTCATGCTGAGAACACTGAATTTTACCTGCAACAACACAGGTGGAGAGCGCAAATTAACCTAGAGCTTCAAGTAAATCTAGGCACAGAAAAATGCATAACTGAAAAGTAGAATTCTCCAGCATTGGAAACTCCTATGAGGATGGGAAATTTTCTGTGCCTAGATCTTCCTCATAGGAGCATGCAGATTCAGTCGAGGCAGTGGAAACTCCTATGAGGATGGGAAGATCATTATTTGGCTAATCGGGCATCATCATCATCACCACCATCCTCCTTCTTGATGCTTCTTTACCTCAAAATTTCATGCCGATGGCGGGGCTTGAATATGGCTGCCAGGCAGTGGAGGCTTCACCGCTGATTGGTATGACCGGAGTGAACAGTTGTTAAGGATTGATGGGATCACAGGAAAGGGGTTATATTGGCGGAGTGGGAGAGATGAGATGTAGGCAGGCGAGAGGATCAATGCTGCATTAGTGGGGAGGTGAATCAAGTGACCAGTTAATGCATTGTTTAGGGAGGCAAGCGACGGTACATTTTTTTAAGGGAAGCGACGGTACATATTGGGCACACGAAGGCACGCAAAGGAAACTCTTGGCGCTAAAAAAATCATCGATCACATGCAGGTATGATAACGTGATGACTGCTGAGGATTAGCATACTAGGATATTTTTATTAGATGGATGATGATGTGGATGCTTTGCATGTCAAGCTTGCAAACATTAAAAACACTTAGTGGGGATGAACTTTATATGTATTATAGATTTAGAGAACCTAAGATAGATGAAAACACGAATCTAGCTTTTGTGTGTAGCATGCACTTTCTCTCTAAAAATAAGTGAGCCTCTATGCATAAAACATGTCACTTTTTTCTATATCTATACTTCTATACTTTTCCTATATAGTGTATCAATATCGGATCATAGCAACCGTTGGATCTTTGTAATCAGACGGCTCATATTGGACACCCTAACTTAGAGGACTATGTGGCAACATGTGAACCGTTGGATGGACCAATCTGACGATCGACGCTACAAGGATTCGCGCCCAGGTCGTCACTCTCTAGATTTGTCTTTCATGCATGTGATCCTACCACTGCTGTCTAGAAGTTTCTGCCAAGTGACGTCAAAGTCTAACGCACAGAGTAGTACCCCTGGCGACCAAGCAATGCGATGAGAGAGACAAGGGGACGCAGCCTCACATAACAGAACGCCATTAAAAAAATCAGGAAACGTAATATCGTGATGTTTTCTTTGCTCTAACTAAATACTCCTACAATAGATTTTAATGTCTCCTAACGCTTAATATTCTTTCAACTTAGTACTCTCTCCATTGCTTAGTTTAGACCGTATTAAGTTTGAATAAGACTAGCATTTAGAAATTGTGTGAGCATCGTTTTGGTATTTACATTATTGTAGAACCGATATTTCAAGCCTGCAAATATGAAATCGTTTAAAAAAATTCAATTAATCTTTTTAAATTAATGCTCTGTGTAACTACAGTCATCATAGTTTAAATTATGGCACTTACACTTAAAAGACACATGCGTATGAACTACATGAATATTGATAATTCATATACTTTCTCCGTTCACGACTAAATGAACTTCTAGATATTGTCTTAAGTAAAGCTTTTAGATGTTTAACCTAAATTATATGGAGCAACATTTATGACACCAAATCAGTATCATTAGATTTAGTCTTGGAATGTTTTTGTAATATACTGAGTTAATTTCATATGTGTTGCTACTGTTTTCTACAAAATAAGCAAAATGTCATTTCTTTGACTTCGTATAAAATCTAGGACAGAGGAAGTACTACCTCTGATCGGAAAAAAAAATCAGTGATTCAGTACAATTTATAAGGGAGTACCAAATAATAAGTAATTTCATAGCAATCCTCAAACTCTAACGTGCATGGCACGTGCCATTTACTAGTATTATATAGTGTACCAATACCGAAGCATGTGAGCCGTTTGATCTTTTCCGTCGGACGGCTTGCATTCAATGGTTGAATGAGTGTAACAACGTGTCAATATGTGCACCATTCGATCTGGTAATCTAATGGCCAGCATTTCAGGGATTCGCGGTAGACGTCCTGAGCGCTGCTCTTCCGCAAGTGTCGACCGACTACTCGGAGGGTCGGGAGAGTTCTAGGACTAGGATGCTCAGACCATGGCAGCAGAGCACGTGATGAAAATGACCATGCAATGATGCAAACATAAGGGGAAACCTTCCCCGGATGACCCTGAGATTAACGAGCCCTGATAAGTTTTTGGAGAACGATGACTCTACACTGACTGACATCAACTAGTTTTTTGAGATCCGATAGCGGCCGTCCACATAATCTGCCGTCCGTACTGCCGAGTTTCCAGACGCATGTAGCGACAACTCGTGATTGTGCAGATCACCAGCCCTTTCGAGGACTCTTTCTCGAAGCATCCTCTCCTTTCCCGGAGCTGCACGCTCCTGGTCTCGCGAAACAAAAGATCAGCAAAAGGAGAGGTAAGCCGGCGCCTGACGCGATGCAAACACAGACAAACGGAAAATGTTGGGGATCGAGATTTTGACGGCGACTGATTAGCGTAGAGGAGATCATGATTGATGGCCGTGGCATGTCACACCGCACACTTGGCTCCTAAAACTAGGGTCCAGGCATCTTCTTTGTTAAAGGTCTGTTGGATAAGTTGTACATCCCATGTGTGAGAGACAGGGTCAATCAGTTCGACTTTTGTGAGCAACTGAATTTCTCTCCTGGATTGAACTTTTCTTGAGCTATCTCTTGGGAGCTAAGGATCAGTCCATATGTTGATATTCTGCCCGTTCCCAACTCTCCAAATAATGCCATTTTTCAGCACTTGAATTCCTTTTAGTATGCTTCTCCAACAGTAAGAGATTCCATTCTTTACCTCAGCATTTAGAAGAAGTTGGTTCAGAAAGTATTTGGCTGCCAGAACTTGAGCGCACAAGGACGTGGGATTCTTCAGAATTCTCCAAGCTTGCCTTGCTAGCATGGCAAGATTGAAAGAATACAAATCTCTAAAGCCCAATCCTCCGTCTTTCTTTGGCTTCGTCATATTTTCCCAGCTGACCCAATGTATCTTGTTTTCTTTGTCCATATTACTCCACTAATATCTTCCTATCATTGAGCTAATCTCATCACATAGAGATTTGGTAAGATGAAAGCATGCCATGGCGTACACGGGTATGGCCTGCGCAACCGCCTTAATTAGGATCTCCTTTCCCGCTTTAGAGAGGAGCTTCTCTTTCCATCCTTGTAGTCTTTTCCAGATTTTCTCCTTTAGGTATTGGAACGCCTTTGCTTTTGATTGGCCAATGTACACTGGCAAGCCCAAATATTTTCCTGAGAATCCTTCCTTTGTAATGTTTAGTTGCTCCATCAGGTCCCTTTTATCTTCCGCTTTTGTATTTTTGCTAAACATAATAGCAGATTTTTCCTTATTTACTATTTGGCCTGAGCATGCTTCATATGTTTTTAAGATTCTGTTCACCTCCTGTACACTGTGTTTGTCTTGGCGGAGTCCCCGCTCTCATAGCCTGGCATTTTGATAAAAAAGGGAACTTCTCTGTAAAATCCGCATATCAAGTGGTACTAAATAGCCAATCAAGAGAAGCAGATTCTGAATCAACCTCTACAGCACATACTCCTGAAGGAAATATTAAACTACCATGGAAGAAATTGTGGGCGCTACCATTACCAGGTAAACTCATACATTTCTTATGGTGCCTAGCGAATAATAGCCTCCCGCTCAGAATAAAGCTGAAGAGAAGGGGGATTGACCTTGACACAAGATGCCCAATGTGTTACAGACTAGATGAAGATGGTGGGCATTGTTTTTTCAAATGCAAAGCAGTGAAGGCCTTCTGGAGAGCTACAGGATTGGAAGATACACGACTACTCATGGCGAATTGTCCCAATGCCAAGTGGGTAGTGATTAAAATCCTTCAATTGAATGAAGAGACATGTATGAAGGTATGCACTTTACTATGGACTTGGTGGCTAGAAAGAAATAAAGCTAACCAAGGACAGAAGATGAGGAGTTTAAATGAAATATTATTCTCTCATCACCTCCACTTTACAGAGTACTGGGAGCACCTAAAAAAAAGAAGAGCGGTGAAACAAGGCAAGATACAGGTCTGGTCTCCTCCCCCCATGGAGTTTTTGAAAATAAATTCAGACGGGGCATTCAGAGAATCAACTCATTCAGGCGGATGGGGTTTTACCATAAATAATGAACGAGGGGAAACTCTGGTGGCAGGAGCTGGAAACCTGATGTTCGTTACTGATTCATTACATGCAGAAACAATGGCGATGTTTTTTGCAATCCAGGAGGCAGCAAGAATGGGGTGCCGCAAGGTAATTCTGGAGACCGACGCTAGTGTCCTGATGCAAGCTATGAACAGCGATGCATATGACAACTCAGTACTAGGTGTGTTATTTAAGGAGATGAAATCTGTTATTAGGTACTCATTTCAATGTTGTAAAATAGAAGCCTGTCCAAGAGTCTGTAATATATCAGCGCACTGTCTTGCTGCTTTTGGTGTAAGCAAGGAACGGGGAAGCTATCATGTCTGGCTTGACCCGCTCCCATCCTTTGTAAGATACCTGGTTGCTGGCATGTGTCCAGCTCGTGTACGCTAATGGAATGCATCTTGTGTTCCTTTCAAAAAACTAGGGTCCAGGACACGTCGCCTGGCATCTTTGCATCTTTCTAACCGCACTTGTGGCCTGGCGTGCATGCGAGGGATCTTCTCCAAATAAAGTCAGAGCGAATAGCCATGCGAGTAGAAAAGGTAAACAAGGTACATTTGATTGAATTTCTATTTTCTGTCGTCTGAGAAGTTTTTATTTCGTACTTATTGCCTGACATGTACATGGTGAAGCGCCAAAAGCCCAAAACTGTGTACCCAAAGTAGTGCATATCATCGTATTTTTATTTTTACCCAGTTTGGCATATAGTGCATATCATTGTATTTTATTTATATATAATTTATCATTTATATAATTTTTATATTAATAATGTAATTTTGTGTTATATAAATCATATGAAAGAGGTTCGGTTAATTTTCCTAAATTTTCTATTGGAGTTGAATCATTTGTTGTAAAATGAAATATCGGAAGCAAATGAATCCATGCGAGAACTCATAGAAAATACCACAACCGTTTTAGCCAAAGAAAATCACGGAAAGTGTTATTGGAACATGGACACCAGTGATCCCTCCATTTTTAGGTTTTTGAAAATTTAAAAATCTAACACTTCGATGTTTCAAAAAATTATGGCTTTAAATATATAGAAAGATATATGTAGGAGGAGCATACGAAAAAATTCCCGTTAAAAATACTTTATATTTTAGGAAATACAAAAAAGATAAATTTTGACAAAAAGATATATTATTTTACTACTATTTACTATCAGAAATTTGCCTTTTTATATTTCCCAAAATACAACGTATTTTTTAACGGGACTTTTTTGCATACACTCATCCTGTAAATATCTACCTATATATTGTAACGCCATAATTTTTAGAGACATAGAAGTGTGAGATTTTAAAATTTTCAAAATTTTAAAAGTGAAAGGAGCACTGGTGCCCATGTGCACCAAATCCCTTCTCGAAAAATCAGAGATACATTAAGGAAATTTGGACCAATTAGAGCCATTTTGTTTTGCCATGCACGTCCCAGTTCATATTGATTTAGAAAGGGTCTAAGGTTTTTACTACTTGGAGTTGCAACATCTATATTTATAGTATAACCTTGAGTGATTAAATTTAGTGATTTTTTCAAAAAACAAACTACAACATAGCAATATTGATATCTGAATTGGTCCAACATCAACATGCGAAGCATGTGCCATTTGCTAGTATAAATAGAAGCAAAACGTCCCGGCCCCTGTATCAAAATGATACACGCAACCTTATTTATTAAACTACTATCCAAAGTATTCAAAGTTTTGGATCAAAGTTGCTGCAAAGATCAGCCAATCAAAAAAAAGAAACAAGCTATAACAAATCTATGCGACATCATAATGCATCTAGAGTGCAACCATTCATTCTGGTTGAATATAGCCCGAATAAACCCTCATCATCCAGTATTCATCCTATGACATGTTTTATGAAACGGAGGGAGTACTACTTACTACTAGCATACTGTACGTAGTCTAATTTAGTAAATAAAGTATTCCAGGAAAGAATTTTTTAGCAGATGTCAAATAGGAAAGAAAATTCTATCCAATGTGAAATAGGGAACCACATTTTAAAGGAGTGTCAAATAAGTAATTTTCTCAAAATGATTTAGGATATTTGTGTGTTCAAGATCGTGGGTAGCTTGTAATTTGTTGTGTCACGGTTTAAGTCGAAACGGTTTGTCCTGGTCCGGCCGATGGATTGTAGTGATTGTTCAACCGGAAACGCTCCATATCGGCCTCGCAGTGATTGGTGAGTCTCTCACGCACGCACGCGGACCTTCTTCCACTACAGGAATCCATGCTATGCCGACATCCTAAAGCCCTCGGCATAGAACACTATGCCCTCGGCGTCTCCTACACCGACGAGCCATCGGTGTAGACAGCCCTTGGCGGAAACGTGTTGGCCATCGGCGTAGAGGAGGCCCTCGGCGTAGCACTGTGGACCCACGTCAAGTCCAAACGGCGTCCGAAGCTACGCCGATAGCTGCGCCCTCGGTGTAGGGGTGGCACGTGGCGATCGCTCGGCAACCGGGCAGCTGCCCTCGCTAGGTAATACGCCGATGGCCAAACCCTGAGTGTAGGGGTGGCATACGCCGACGGCCAAACCCTCGGCATAGAGGGAACCCGAGACCATATGGTCAGCGCTACGCCGACGGCAATGTCGTCGGCATAGGGCATTCCAGATATATTTTTTTGCTTTTATTTCCTTGTTTGACAGCTCCAAATACACAAAAATATATACAAATTCATAGATGGCATACACAAAAATATACACATAAATCCATTGCAAGTAGATGTTCAAATGATCAAGTAGCGACACACATGTGAAACACACAAGTAGCGACATACAAGTAGCAATACACAAGTAGCGACATACAAGTAGCGACACACAAGTAGATGTCTATCTCAAGGCCAAAAGCCCTACTACTCTGGAGACGGGGTCGGGGTGAACCCGAGATCTCCCCTAGTGAAAGTAGGCGGCTGAAGATCTCCGAAATGTCTAGTAGAAGCTGCAGAAGAACCGCAAAGAGAAGTACCAGGAGAAGTACCACTAGGAGAAATACCGGGAGAACGACCAAGAGAATGGCCAGGAGAAGGACCACCGGGATGAACCGGTGTCATCTCACGCCCATCCGGCGAGGCAAAGGAAGATGTTGTTCCCTACATGTTCCCTAGATGTTAGCAACTTGCGAGGCAAAGGAAAGCGGTAACCAATGGTTTGGCAAAGAGCTTACCGCTGTCGATGCATAGTATGTCCTAGCGAAACTTTCCCTCGATGGCATCATTGGTGTCGGCCCCGGTATGGGAGGATGCTCCCCTAAATCCAAACTATGTCTAGTTCGCATAGACACCATCGTCGCTTGCAAGATATTTTAGATGTCAGGCTTTGCAGAAATAAAGCATCATACTAGGGGAAGTAGGACTTGTCATCTTTTGCAAAAATAAAGGTTCAAACTTACATGTACATACGCCATGTAGGCCGTAGTTGCCTACTGGTGCTGCACAAAGTCCTCCTGATATCGCTCATGAGCGGCATCGAAGGCCGCCTCAAAAGCAGGCTACGATTTCACAAATAATGAATCTCGTCAGCATTTAGCCATGCACAAATGAAAGTCACAAAGAGGATGAAAATGAGGAAAACTTACATCATGTGTGGATTGATGAGGCTGGCGACAAGGCGGGATAGGGGGGCTGTCTTTGGTGAGGACCGCCTTCAGACGTGTGAAGCTCGTGGTGAGGGTATGCTTGACCTTTGTATTAAGCACCTTGAGGATGGCCATGCTGAAACATGTGCCCCAACGGGACCAACAACTCCTTGTCAGTCTCCGCGCGTCTAGGGTCATCGACCTCCGGGTGATGAGCCCGCACCATTGTGCAGTAGTCCTCTATGTCCTCCCCGGCGTTGCCGAAGTACACAGGGGGCGAATCCAGAGGCGCCGAGGCATCGGGCTTCTTCCTCCGCATCTTGTCATATACCATGACGTCGTGAATCTCCTCCCCAGGTAGTGCCTCGGCCACCTGCATCGCGAAAAGAAATGTTATGCATATCAAGTAGGAACATGACAGGAAATAAATACAAGTCATTCCATGTATGTACATACCATCTTCCCCTTGAAGCGATCAAAGCTGCGGTTTCCCGCGCAGTGTGTTCCACCGTCGCCTCAGTTGTCCGTATTCCGCCTCGACACGGCTGCAAACTCCTTGTCTACCCTGAGCCACCTCGTCTTCACCACCTCCTCCCATGCCTCTCGATGCGGCTTAGGGGGAGTTTACTTAGCTTGCTTGTCCTTTGTATTCAAATGCAAACTTAATTAGGGCACATGGCTAGGGGGAGCTCCGTCTATGTTTTATAATTTGAATTCATGCAAATTGTTGTATTGTCATCAAACACCAAAAAGGGGGAGACTGAAAGAGCATGTCTCTCCTAATTAGATTTTAGTGTTTGTTAATGATGGTGTGTAAGTAACAGCCCGTTGGGAACCCCAAGAGGAAGGTATATGATGAGCACAGCAGCAAGTCTTCCCTCAGTTGTGAAACCAAGGTTTATCGAACCAGTAGGAGAAAGCCAAACTTTAGAAGGTGATGCTTGCTAGCTTTGCGACAGCTCTGGACAATTTATAAGGCGCCTCGTCCAGGGCTTTGCTTTGCACCAGCAGCAACATGGAACCTCCACACAATACAACCAAGAACTTTGCTCCCAACTTACGATGAGGTTGTCAATCTCACCGGTTTGCTGTAAACAAAGGATTGAGCATATCAAGTGGTAAAAGGTAATAGTATGCAAGAAAGTAAACAGTGCGCATAAAAGTAAAACGGTATAGCAATGTAAAGGAAATTGGACCGGGATCCACAGTTCACTAGTGGTGTCTCTCCATAAGATAAATAACAACATGCTGGGTAAACAAATTATAGTTGGGCAATTGATAGAATAAAGATAACGTACATATGTCATGAGGATCACTATGAGATTCACTCTGGGCATTACGACAAAATAGATAGACCGTAATTCAACTGCATCTATGACTAATAATCCACCCTCCGAATGTCGTCCGAGCAAATATTGGGTATTAAGTTGCGAATAATGGATAACTGATACGTCTCAAACGTATCTATAATTTTTGATGCTCCATGCTTGTTTTTACACCATTTGCCTATTGTTTCGTTATACTTCGTGGCACTTTTATGCATTTTCCGGAACTAACCTATTAACAAGTTGCCACAGTGCCAGTTTCCTGTTTTCTGCTGTTTTTGTGTTTCAGAAGTGATACACAGGAAATATTCTCGAAATTGGACGAAACAAGTTCCTGAAGTCTTATTTTACCCGGAAGCTTCCAGAGATCCAAAGGAGAGTAGGAGGCGGAGCACCAGGGCCCACACGCATAGGTGGCGTGGCCCAGCCCCTGGCCACGCCACCCTGGCGTGAGACCCCCTGGGTCCTCATCTGACATCGCCCCTTTGCCTATAAAGACCCCCCGACGGAAAAAACCTAAGTGCCCGATCAGATTTCCAGAACACATCGCGATCCGCCGCCGCTGTCGACCCAAAGATCGGGAGGGTCCAGAAGCTCTTCCCGGCACCCTGCCGGAGAGGGGAATCGCCACCGGAGGTCTTCTTCATCGCCATGCTTACCTCCGGAGCAATGAGTGAGTAGTCTACCTTGGACTATGGGTCCATAGCAGTAGCTAGATGGTTGTCTTCTCCACCTTGTGCTTCATGTTTAGATCTCATGAGCTGCCCTACATGATTGAGATCACCGTTATGTAATTCTATGATGTTGGTTTGTTGGGATCCGATGAATATTGGTGTTTATGATTAAGTTGTTGTACTGAATATTATCTTTTGTTATCTCTATGTTGTTTATGATCTTGCATGCTCTCCGTTGTTAGTAGCTATCTTGGCCGAGTAGTTGCTAGTGACTCCAAGAGGGGGTATTTATGCTCGATAGTGGGTTCATGTCTCTGCTTAACCTGGGGGAGTGACAGAAACCTCTAAGGTTGTAGATGTGCTGTTGCTACTAGGGAGAAAACAACATTCATATGCTCAAGGGCATATGCTTTATTTACATTACACACTTTGCTTAATGCAATTATCTGTTGTTCGCAACTTAATACTCATGGGGTGTTCGGACGATATCCCCGTGAGTGGATTATTAGTCATAGATGCAGTTGGATGGCGGTCTATGTATTTTGTTGTAATGCCCAGAGTAAATCTCATAGTGATCTTCTTGACATATCATGTTTATCTTTATTCTATCAATTGCCCAACTGTAATTTGTTTACCCAGCATGTGTTATTTTATCTATGGAGAGACACCAGTAGTGAACTATGGACCCCGGTCCTATTTCCATCATATTGCTATCATCTGTTTACTTTACTCGCACTGTTTACTTTACTCGCATACTTCTACTGTTTTCCACTCGATACACTCATAACCTTTGTTTCAAGCAAACCGGTGAGATTGACAACCTCATCGTAAGTTGGGAGCAAAGTATTCGTTTGTGTTGTGTGCAGGTTCCGCGTTGCTATTGGCCGAAGACGAGTCAACAAGTATCGTTAACGGCGCCCTTGTTGGAGTGTTATTAAGCCAGTCTGCATCACCTTCAGTCGTTTGTCTCTCCTCTCCAAGAACGATAAACCTTGGTTTCTAAACTGAGGGAAAACTAGCTGCTATACTCATCACACCTTCCTCTTGGGGTTCCCAACGAGCTGGTCATTCACCACGCATCAAGCTAATTTTCTGGCGCCGTTGCCGGGGAGGAAGAAGACTTCTGCGAGGGGAGTTTTCGCACGCACATCCTTTACTTTGTTTTATTGTTTACTTTGCTTTATTTATTTTACTTGCATCGTTTTATATCAAAAAACCAAAAAAATTGGAATCCTTGGTAGTTGTTTTACTTATCTGCTTTTAGTTTTGTTAAAATGAGTAATCCTGAAGTAGAAGTTCGTAGTTTTAAGCAACAAGGAGGAGAAAGTTTAAAAGATGCTTGGTACCGTATTAACAATGCTCATCATAGGTGTACCAAAAAGCACTCCACCACGATCCTCCTTAGAAATTTTTATGTTGGTATATCTAGTTGAAATAGGTATGTTCTTGATACTCTTACAGGAGGTAATTTTCTGGGTACTCCCACTGGAGAAGCATGCACTATAATTGAAAGTTTAGTGGGAATACCACCTATTCATGTTGCTAAAACTGAGACCACCCTGGATGAGGTGGTAGAAAGGCTCAGCTCTTTAGAGAAAAGTTTGCCAAGTATCCTAGAAAATGCTAGCCAAGTTAGTGAATCAATAGAAAACATCGGTAAGAGAATTACTGTTTTAGAGGCTAGCACTACTCTTAATAATCAAAACTTAAGGGTTGGCAAACTAGAAGAGTCTATGGAAACTCTTTGCTTAATCTTCTCTTCTCTTAAATTTAAGAAAGAGAAAGTGTTTGTTGGAAAAGAGCAAAAATTTATGTATGTTCCCAAGGTTTCTGCGCTTAAATCTCAATATGTTCCTAAAATTGGTAAGACTCTTAGTTCCACTAAGGGTGACTTGCAGGTTGAATCATCTTCGGGAACTTCCAAAGAGCCTACTGAGGTAATTAATGCTTCATCACTTGATGTTACTTGATTCGCAATTTTCTGCGCCTAGCTCAAAGGCGTTAAAGAAAAGCACTCTTGGGAGATAACCCAATGTTTTCTTTTCAGTACTTTTTCTTTTATTTGAGTCTTGGAAGTCATTACTACTGTAATGACCACTCCTTATCTTTTTTATTTCGTTTTTGTGCCAAGAGAAGCCTCTAATTCGAGCGAGGTAAAGATTTGGGGATGTTGCTGTCCTGAAACTGTTTTTGGTGCTGCACCGTAAAAATTCGTATACATTCTCTGTATATCTTTTGGACCTGCGATTTCTTGTGCATATGCCCCAGGTTATATCCAAACTTTTGTTAGCTGAACAGTTTTTGATTTGAGCAACAGAAAACCTTTCAAAAATTCGGCCTTTGTCAGCTGTTCTGTTTTGACAGATTTCTGCCAATATTTGTTTTTGCCACTTTATCGCTTTCTTTGTGAGTTCTTTTGATCACGGAACTCTTGTGGAAGTTGCTACAGTAGTATTTACTTTATATGTGATGGTTTTGGGTTGAAACCTGAAGCAAAAAGAGGTTGATTATATGTTATGCCTACACTAATGTTGCTAATAGATTTGTGTTTAGTTTTGTATAAAGGAAGTTTTCAAGTGTAGGGATTGGAGAATGATGAGATGAGTTGAAGAATGGACAAAAGCTCAAGCTTGGGGATGCCCATGCATAACCCCAAGAAATATCCAAGAAGTACAAGCGTCAAAGCTTGGGGATGCCCCTGAGGCACCCCTTCTTCATCGGCAAAAATCAGGTCACCTTTCAAGACACTATATTTATATTGCTTCATGCACTATGTGTTTTTCTTGGAGCGTCAGTTGTTTTAGTTTTATTAGTTTGTTAGTTTGTTTTGTTTGCTGCAATAAATGGTTGGACCCTAACAAATTTTCTTTGGAGGAGATGTACTCGTTTTCATTTGCAAAGAACGCTCTAGTTTTCACTCTTATTAAAAATCGAGCGTTCTTCTTTTTCTGCTACTGCTTTTGGTTTTCGTTTTCGCCTTGATTTGCGTTCAGACCTTGTCATATCTTTTCTTCAAGGTGTATTTTTGCCTCTGATCTTTATTGGTTTTCATCAAAAGAGGTGTCTTTAAAAATTTCAAATGGTGTTGGAAAAGAGAAAAAGCTTTGTGCAAAATAGTGGTACAAGAAGAGCTTGTGTAGACTGCGGCTTAGGCTTTTTCATGTCATGCTTGATGTCTTTTTGATAGTATGCTTAGTGGTTTTGCTGTAGCATGACTTGTCTCAAATAACTGAGATTGCTTAATGAGCCTTTGAAAAAAATCATGCGTTGTTTTTATTGTATGGAAGCATTATTTTGGTTTTCTCCTTTATGCTTTATTTGGGTTGACTTGGCGCATGCTCACACATGTTAGACTCATACAAAGTCGCCAATAGCCTTCATGATTATCTAGTTTTTGACTTTTGATGCCATCTTATGCTTCTTTTAATATCGCTTTGTCGCTTTGCATGACTATGGCCATTATTGCTCTCTTAGTTGGTCGCTCCCAGTCTTTTGCTAGCCCTCGCCTTGTATTGAGTATGAGCTCTACTCATGCATCCAACTCCGAAAAGCCAAAGTTTTCCAAAGTGTCCACCATACATACCTACTAGCAATTTGCTATTCCAAGTAAATTTGACTTGCTTTTATTTTCTCTTCAAATTAAACTCTTACCAGTGTTATGCGAAATTCGGTCAGTAAAGCTCTCACGAACCGGAAGGCACACTTTACTTTTTCCTGTTCTGAAAAATTTGAGATTGTGGTCTCTTATGTTGAGTTGTTATGCTTGCAAGTTGTAAGTTGGAGACTAGCCCAGCCATGCAGTCATGGGCAAGCTTTCAACATTGCACTTCTCTTTTGAGTTGATATCGTGATCTTTCGTTTATGGATGCCCGCGGTGTGAAATGAATTGGGAAACTTGTGGGGATCATGGAGTTTTTATATGTGTTAGGGAAATGCCGGGCCGCCAATCTAAGCCATGCATAATCCATGGTGGAAATTTGCAGCATACCCATGGTGAACATACGACGACGCATCTCACAATAAAAAGCTAAACAAATGGCAAATAAAAGAGATATCGAGGTGTTCATTGTCTGCTTGTCCTGTCATTTTGGTGTGGGCTTGTTCCATGTCATCGGGCATGGAGGTACCCCATTGGCGGTTCTCAATGATATGCATATATTTACAATGACAAGAGCCTTGCTTGGGACTCTAAGTAAAGTAGCATGAGGTTTGGGTACTCATATTCATGGGACACGAGGTTTTCAACTTATGATTTGTCAAGCATATGCATCATAATTGTTCTCACATTAACTTTAACCATTCAAGATGCTTATGATGGCGGCAATGAGAGCTCAAAGCCGGTAAGTACCATAATTTTTGAAGGTTATAAAACTTGCAATCACTGCTTCCCTCAGCGAAGGGCCTTTCTTCTACTTTTATGTTGAGTCACCACCTTCTATCTTTATGCACCATTAAGAGAGCATAGTTGTCATTCTTAGTGCAATATGCATTATCCCAAAGTTCATTGATTGATTCATATTGTTGGTTTCACTTGTTCTTAAATTATTTGTATCTAGTCGCCCTCTTAAACTTAAAGGTGTCCTATGCATTTATGTTTTGCTCTCTTTGAAGGACAAGCTGAAAACCATTTGTATGTTTTTCCTTATGATTTGAACACACGTTTGACTTTCATTGTTTCATTTTCATGATCTTTTGTTTGTGTTCATTTGCATGTTTACAATATGGTTGCTAAGTTTCTTATTGTCATGATTATATCTTCATGCCCATGTTTTAAGTTCTTATGATCCCAGCTCACCAATGCTTACATATATGATCAAGATTGCGTAGGTGCATGTCACCTCAAAAATTATTCTTTTGTTATCACTTACCTACTCGAGGATGAGCAGGAGTTAAGCTTGGGGATGCTTGATACGTCTCAAACGTATCTATAATTTTTGATGCTCCATGCTTGTTTTTACACCATTTGCCTATTGTTTCGTTACACTTCGTGGCACTTTTATGCATTTTCCGAAACTAACCTATTAACAAGTTGCCACAGTGCCAGTTTCCTGTTTTCTGCTGTTTTTGTGTTTCAGAAGTGATACACAGGAAATATTCTTGGAATTGGACGAAACAAGTTCCTGAAGTCTTATTTTACCCGGAAGCTTCCAGAGATCCGAAGGAGAGTAGGAGGCAGAGCACTAGGGCCCACACGCATAGGTGGCGCGGCCCAGCCCCTGGCCGCGCCACCCTGGCGTGAGACCCCCTGGGTCCTCCTCTGACATCGCCCCTTCGCCTATAAAGACCCCCCCAACAAAAAAACCTAAGTGCCCGATCAGATTTCCAGAACACATCGCGATCTGCCGCCGCCGTCGACCCGAAGATCGGGAGGGTCCAGAAGCTCTTCCCGGCACCCTGCCGGTGAGGGGAATCGCCACCGGAGGTCTTCTTCATCACCATGCTTGCCTCCGGAGCAATGAGTGAGTAGTCTACCTTGGACTACGGGTCCATAGCAGTAGCTAGATGGTTGTCTTCTCCACCTTGTGCTTCATGTTTAGATCTCATGAGCTGCCCTACATGATTGAGATCACCGTTATGTAATTCTATGATGTTGGTTTGTTGGGATCCGATGAATATTGGTGTTTATGATTAAGTTGCTGTACTGAATATTATCTTTTGTTATCTCTATGTTGTTTATGATCTTGCATGCTCTCCGTTGTTAGTAGCTATCTTGGCTGAGTAGTTGCTAGTGACTCCAAGAGGGGGTATTTGTGCTCGATAGTGGGTTCATGTCTCTGCTTAACCTGGGGGAGTGACAGAAACCTCTAAGGTTGTAGATGTGCTGTTGCTACTAGGGAGAAAACAACATTCATATGCTCAAGGGCATATGCTTTGTTTACATTACACACTTTGCTTAATGCAATTATCTGTTGTTCGCAACTTAATACTCATGGGGTGTTCGGACGATATCCCCGTGAGTGGATTATTAGTCATAGATGCAGTTGGATGGCGGTCTATGTATTTTGTTGTAATGCCCAGACTAAATCTCATAGTGATCTTCTTGACATATCACGTTTATCTTTATTCTATCAATTGCCCAACTGTAATTTGTTTACCCAGCATGTGTTATTTTATCTATGGAGAGACACCAGTAGTGAACTATGGACCCTGGTCCTATTTCCATCATATTGCTATCATCTGTTTATTTTACTCGCACTGTTTACTTTACTCGCATACTTCTACTGTTTTCCACTCGATACACTTATAACCTTTGTTTCAAGCAAACCGGTGAGATTGACAACCTCATCGTAAGTTGGGAGCAAAGTATTCATTTGTGTTGTGTGCAGGTTCCGCGTTGCTATTGGCCGAAGACGAGTCAACAAGTATTGTTAACGGCGCCCTTGTTGGAGTGTTATTAAGCCAGTCTACATCACCTTCAGTTGTTTGTCTCTCCTCTCCAAGAACGATAAACCTTGGTTTCTAAACTGAGGGAAAAGTAGCTGCTATACTCATCACACCTTCCTCTTGGGGTTCCCAACGGGCTGGTCATTCACCACGCATCAATAACTGCATTAAGCAAAGTGCGTAAAGTAAACAAAGCAAATGTCCTTGGATACAAGAATGTTGTTTTCTCCCTAGTAGCAACATCACATCTATAACCTTAGAGGTTTCTGTCACTCTCCCAGATTACTAGAGGCATGAACCCAACTATCGAGCATAAATACTCCCTCTTGGAGTCACTTGCATCTACTCGGCCAAGATATCTACTAGCAATGGAGAGCATGCAAGATCATAAATAACATAGATATAATATAAAGATATAAATTCAGCACATTAACTTGACATAGTACCAATACTTATCGGATCCCAACAAACACAACATGTATAATTATATAAAGATGATCTTGATCATGTAGGGCAGATCACAAGATCTAAACATAAAGCACATGGTGGAGAAGACAACCATCTAGCTACTGATATGTACCCATAGTCCAAGGTAGACTACTCACACATTACTCCGGAGGCGACCATGGTGGTGGAGAAGGCCTCCGGCAGGGATTCCCCTCTCCGGCAGGGTGCCGGGAAGAGCTCCTGGATCCTCCCGATCTCGCTTCGATGACGGCGGCGGCTTGCAATATGTTTCAAGGAAAAGCGATCCGTCCTTTAGGTTTTTCCCGTCGAGGGGAATTTATAGGCGAAAGGGCAGCGTCAGGAGCTGGGCTAGCTGGCCTTACCACCTGGTGGCACACCCAGGGGCTGGGCCGCGCCACCCTATGGTGTGGCTGGCCCCTGGCCCCCCTCTGTCTCATCTTCGATCTTCGTGAAACTTCGGTAAAAATAGGAGGTTTGACTTTTGTTTCGTCCAATTCTGAGAATATTTCCTGTGTAACTTTTCTGAAACACAAAAACAGCAGAAAATAGGGAACTGGCACTGTGGCATCTCGTTAATAGGTTAGTTCCGGAAAATGCATAAAAATGCCACGAAGTGTAATAAAACACAAAGAAATGGTGTATAAACAAGCATGAAGCATCAAAAATTATAGATATGTTTGAGATGTATCAAGCATTCCCAAGCTTAACTCATGCTCGTCCTCGAGTAGGTAAGTGATAACAAAAGAATAATTTTTGAGGTGACATGCACCATCACAATCTTGATCATCTATATAAATCATTGAGTGCTAGGATCAAAGAACTTAAAACATGGGCATAAGAGACATAATCTTGACAATAAAAACTTAGCAACCATGTTATAACATGAAAAGAAACACAAACGAAAGATCATGAACAATGAAACAATGAAAGTCAAACATGTATTCAAATCATATGGAAAAACATAGCAAGTGGTTTTCAGCTTGTACTTCATGGAATAGCAAAACATAAATGCATAGGACACCTTCAAGTTTCGGAGGGCGACTAGATACAAATAATTTAAGAACAAGGAAAACTATAATCATGAATAAATCAATGATAAACTTTGGGACTATGCATATTAAACTCAGAATGGCAACTATGCTCTCTTAGATGGTGCATAAAGGTAGAAGGTGGAGACTCAACATAAAAGTAAAAGAAAGGCCCTTCCCAGAGGGAAGCAGTGATTGCAAGTTTTATAAACCTTCAAAAATTATGGTACTTACTAGCTTTGAGCTATCATTGCCCCCATTATAGGCATCTTGAATAGTTAAAGTTAATGCGAGTACAATTATGAGCATATGCTTAACAAATCATAAGTTGAAAATCTCGTGTCCCGTGAAGTACAAATACCCAAACCTCATGCTACTCAACTTTAGGTCCCAAGCAAGCTCTTGTCATTGTAAGTATACATGTATCATTGAGAACCGCTGATGTCTACGCACTTCTATTCTTGTAGACACTTGTTGGGCCTCCAAGTGCAGAGGTTTGTAGAACAGCAGCAAGTTTCCCTTAAGTGGATCACCCAAGGTTTATCGAACTCAGGGAGGAAGAGGTCAAAGCTATCCCTCTCAAATAACCCTGCAAATACAATACAGAAAGTCTCTTGTGTCCCCAACACACCCAATACACTTGTCAGATGTATAGGTGCACTAGTTCGGCGAAGAGATAGTGAAATACAAGTGGTATAGATGATTATAGGTAGTAAATGCAATCTGGAATAAAAATAGCAGCAAGCAAACAAGTAACAAAATAGCAAGTAAACGGTGTGCAAAGCTTGGAAACAAGGCCTAGGGATCATACTTTCACTAGTGGACACACTCTCAACAATATAACATAATTGAACAAATAAATAACTTCTCTTCACTATGGTACTCTGAATTACTCTCCTATTGAACAACACTAATCATTGCGTAGGGCTACGAAGCACTCCTCAAAATTCATCAAGTACATGACAAACACCACTCATAGAGATATCCAAATCAAATCACAACTCAAGATAGATATTATTGCAACTTAGACCAAGTACTAACACGGTGCACACACTATCAACATTACACCATGAAAGGAGGAATAGATCACTTCAATACTATCATAGTGATAATTATTCTCATAATCCATAAGAGATCACAATCGTAGCCTAGACCAAGTACCACCACGATGCACGCACTATCACCGTTACACCATGGCAGGAGGAATAGATTACTTTAATAACACCACTAGAGTACACATAATATCTGAATAATAACATCTACTTGTTCAACATGATACAAAGCTCATGATCACATAAAGATCACATCATGGGAGAGAGAGGTGAACCACATAGCTACCGGTAGAGCCCTCAGCCCCGGGGATGAACTACTCCCTCCTCATCATAGGAGACAGCAAGGTTGATGGAGATGGCGGTGAGGTCGATGGAGACGGCGGAGACGGCGATGGAGACCGATGGAGATGGCTCCGGGGGCACTTCCCCATCCCGGTAGGGTGCCGGAATAGAGACTTATGTCCCCCGAAATTCGTCGATGGCGGCGGCGGAGCTACGGAACTGTTCTGGAAATTTCGTCGATTCCTTTAGGGTTTTCCGTCCCGAGGCTTCTTATAGGCGAAGGGGCGTCGTCAGGGGGCTGCCAGGGCGCCCTCACACCCAGGTGGCGCGGCCAGGGCCTGGGCTGCGCCAGCCTGGTGTGTGGGGCCCTCGTGGCCCCACTCCGCCTCCTCTTCGGTTCTCTGGAAGCTTTCGGGCAAAATAAGACTTCAGGAACTTGTTTCGTCCAATTCTGAGAATATTTCCTGTGTAGCTTTTCTGAAACACAAAAACAGCAGAAAACAGGGAACTGGCACTGTGGCATCTTGTCAATAGGTTAGTTCCAGAAATCGCATAAAAACGCCACGAAGTGTAACGAAACATTGGCAAATGGTGTAAAAACAAGCATGGAGCATCAAAAAATTATGGATACGTTGGAGACGTATCAGCATCCCCAAGCTTAACTCCTGCTCGTCCTCGAGTAGGTAAGTGATAACAAAAGAATAATTTTTGAGGTGATATGCACCTACATAATCTTGATCATATATGTAAGCATTTGTGAGCTGGGATCATAAGAACTTAAAACATGGGCATGAAGATATAATCTTGATAGAAGAAACTTAGCAACCATGTTATAATATGAAAAAGAACACAAACAAAAGATCATGAATAATGAAACAATGAAAGTCAAACGTGTGTTCAAATCATAAGGAAAAACATACAAATGGTTTTCAGCTTGTCCTTCATAGAGAGCAAAACATAAATGCATAGGACACCTTCAAGTTTAAGAGGGCGACTAGATACAAATAATTTAAGAACAAGTGAAACCATAGTCATGAATCAATCAATGATAAACTTTGGGACAATGCACATTATACTCAGAATGACAACTATGCTCTCTTAATGGTGCATAAAGATAGAAGGTGGTGACTCAACATAAAAGTAAAAGAAAGGCCCTTCGCGGAGGGAAGCAGTGATTAAACATGTGCTAGAGCTTTTCATTTGTAAAACAGAGAGATAAAAATTGGTTTTGAGAGGTGGTTGCTTTTGTCAATGACTGGCAATGGGGTTCTTACTATCTTCCATACAAAAATGAAGCAAGTTTTTGAGAGAGAGATTGGCACTTTTGTGCTCTTTTATAAAGCTTGGCACTCCTCCCCACCTTTTTCCTTTCACAAACCATGGCTAACCGATTCTATCGGGTGCCCACCAACATTCATATTCCATGGAGGAGTGCCTTTTTTTCTTTCTTTTTTCTTTTTTTTTTCTTTTTGGAATAAGACAATATGAAAGATAGCAAATCCGACCACTACGTCCCCATGAGCTGAAAACAGTGTCACAAAACGAGAAGTGTTTTGAAGGTTTTTCAAAGGTAGCACATGAAAATTTACTTGGAATTGCTTACAAATACCATGCATATGAGTTTATAGTGGACACAATGGCAAACTTGGTTTTTAGGAGTTGGATGCACGAGTAGAGCTCATACTCAGTACAAAGTGAGGGCTAGCAAAAGACTGGGAGCGACCAACTAAGAGAGCAATAATGGCCATAATCATGCAAAGCGACAAAGCAACATTAAAAGAAGCATAAGATGGCATCAAAAGTCAAAAACTAAATGATCATAGAGGCTATAGGCGACTTATTTTGTAGTCAACATGGTGTAAGCATGTGCCAAGTCAACCCAAATAAAGCATCAAAGGAGAAAACCAAATAAATGCTTCCATATAATAAAAACAACGCATGATTTTTTCAAAGGCTCATTAAGCAATCTCAGTCATTTGATACAAGTCATGCTACAGCAAAACCACTAAGCATACTATCAAAAAGACATCAAGCATGACATGCAAAAGCCTAAGCCGCAGTCTACACAAACTCCTTCTTGTACCACTTTTTTGCATAAAGCTTTTTTCTCTTTTCCAACACCATTCGAACTTTTTATAAGCACCTTGAAAACCAATAAATATCAAAGGCAAAAATACACCTTGATGGAAAGATATAACAAGATCTGAACACAAATCAAGGCGAAAAATGCACTCGTTGAACGATAAGAGTGAAAACTAGAGTGTTCTTGGCAAATGAAAAGCAAGTTCATCTCCTCCAAAAGAAACATGATGTGATCAACTATTTATTGCAGCAAACAAAGCAAAAGAAAACTAAAAACAAAAACAACTGACACTCCAAGAAAAACGCATAGTGCATGAAGCAATAAAAATATAGTGTTTTGAAAGGTGACCTGATTTTTGCCGATGAAGAAGGGGTGCCTCGCGGGCATCCCCAAGCTTTGACACTTGTACTTCTTGGATATTTCTTGGGGTGATACATGGGCATCCCCAAGCTTGAGCTTTTGTCCATTCTTCAACTCATCTCATCACTCTCCGATCCCTACACTTGAAAACTTCCTTCATACAAAACTAAACACAAATCTATTAGCAACATTAGTGTAAGCATAACATAGAATCAACCTCTTTTTGCTTCAGATTTCAACACAAAACCACCACATATATAACATATACTACTGTAGCAACTTCCCCAAAAGTTCCATCATCAAAAGAACTCAAAAAGAAAGCGATAAAGCGGCAAACACAAATATTGGCAGAAATCTGTCAAAACAGAACAGCTGACAAAGGCCGAATTTTTTAGGGGTTTTCTGTTGCTCAAATCAAAAAGTGTTCAGCTAACGAAAGTTTGGATAAAACCTGGGGCATATGCACAGGAAATCACAGGTTCAAAAGATACATAGAGAATTTTCATGAATTTTTACGGTGCAGCACCGAAAACAGTTTTAGGACAGCAACATCCCCAAATCTTTACCTCACTCAAATTAGGGCATGTACAACGGGGGCGCTTAGCAGCGACGCTAGGGTCATAATCCCGGTAGTTATCCCCTAATCCCTGCTAATCCTGGGAACAAGCCTTGCGTCGGCGCTTAACTTTGCGCCAGGCGCTCGCTTTGTTTTTTTCTCTGCATGGAACGATTCAAGCCAGACACAGCCTTATCCATGCATCAAGAGTATCCTTTTAGCGCCCCTAATTAGCGCTTGGCGTTGGACTCCAGAGCGCTTAGGTGATTATCTAATTTAATAGCATTATCTTTTTTCGCTTAAGCGCCTCTATTAGCGCCCATGAGTGTACATGCCCTTAGAGGCTTCCCTTGGCACAACAATGAAATAAAAATGATAAGGAGCGGTTATTATAGTAGTAATAACTTCCAAGACTCAAATAAAATAAAAGTACTGAAAATAAACAATGGGTTATCTCCCAAAAGTGCTTTTCTTTAACGCCTTTGAGCTAGGCGCAGTAATTTACAAAGATGCTCATGTGGGCGCCATATAAGAGCTTGAGGCAAAGGCACCATATAGGAACTTAAAGCAATAGAGAGTATCAAAAAGCAAATGTGAAAGACATTTATATCTGAACCACTTCCTATGCATAGGAATCTTGTAGGAAAATAAATCAACGAGGCACATAGTAGCAAGCATGGATAGATAAAACAAGTGCCACTTCAAGATTTGCAACATAAAGAGGGGAAACTTAATATTGTTGAGATCCATCAAACCATATTTCCCTCTCTCGTAATAACTTTCAGTAGCATCATGAATAGAACTAATAATATAACTATCACATAAAACATCCCTATCATGAGCCACATGCATAAAAGAATTAATACTCCCCACATGAACAATAGTAGTAGGAGCAGATTCAACATAATAATTATTCTCATCACCATAATCATCAAAAATAGGAGGCATATTGTAATCATAACTAGTTTTCTCCTCAAAAGTAGGTGAACTAAAAATATTATACTCATCATCATAGCCATCATAAACTAGAGGTTTAGTATCATCACAAGCTAGAGAACAGCTATTTCGCAAAGCATATTCTTCAGACATATCATCATAAGAAGGAACATCATATAAGGGAGATAAAATATCATCAGAACAAACTTCTAAGGTTGTAGATGTGCTGTTGCTACTAGGGAGAAAACAACATTCATATGCTCAAGGGCATATGCTTTGTTTACATTACACACTTTGCTTAATGCAATTATCTGTTGTTCGCAACTTAATACTCATGGGGTGTTCGGACGATATCCCCGTGAGTGGATTATTAGTCATAGATGCAGTTGGATGGCGGTCTATGTATTTTGTTGTAATGCCCAGAGTAAATCTTATAGTGATCTTCTTGACATATCACGTTATCTTTATTCTATCAATTGCCCAACTGTAATTTATTTACCCAGCATGTGTTATTTATCTTATGGAGAGACACCACTAGTGAACTGTGGACCCCGGTCCTATTTCCATCATATTGCTATCACCTGTTTACTTTACTCGCACTGTTTACTTTACTCGCATACTCTACTATTTTCCACTCGATACGCTCATAACCTTTGTTTCAAGCAAACCGGTGAGATTGACAAGCTCATCGCAAGTTGGGAACAAAGTACTTGGTTGTGTTGTGTGCATGTTCCGCGTTGCAGCTAGCAAGCAAAGCTTGGACGAGGCGCCATATATAAATTGTCTTAAGCTGTCGCAATCTAGCAAGCATCACCTTCAGTCGTTTGTCTCTCCTCTCCAAGAATGATAAACCTCGGTTTCTTAACTGAGGGAAAACTAGCTGCTATACTCATCACACCTTTCTCTTGGGGTTCCCAACGGGCTGGGTATTTCCCACGTCTATTACATGCAAGCAACAAGTTTTCTGGCGCCGTTGACGGGGAGGAAGTAGAAGACTTCTGCGAGGGGAGTTTCGCACGCACATTCTTTACTTTGTTATTGTTTTGCTTTACTTTATTTATTTTACCTGCATTGCTTTATATCAAAAACCCAAAAAAATTACAATCCTTGGTAGTTGTTTTTACTTATCTGCTTTTAGTTTTGCTGAAATGGCCAATCCTGAAAACACCAAGTTGTGTGATTTTACTAGCACGAACAATAGTGATTTTATATGCACTCCTATTGCACCACCTGCTCCTACTGCAAACTTTTATGAGATTAAGCCTGCTTTGTTGAACCTTGTTATGAAAGAGCAATTTTCTGGTGCTAGTACTGAATATGCTGCTGCTCATCTCAACAATTTTGTTGAGCTATGTGAGATGCAGAAATATAAGGATGTAGAAAGTGATATTATTAAGCTCAAGTTGTTTCCTTTTTCTTTGAGAGAAAAAGCTAAAGATTGGTTGCTATCTTTGACTAAGAATAGTATTGATTCATGGGCTAAGTGTAAGGATGCTTTTATTGGTAGATACTATCCTCCTGCTAAGATTATATCTTTGCGTAGCAATATTATGAAGTTTACTCAGTTTGATAATGAACATGTTGCTCAGGCTTGGGAAAGAATGAAATCTATGATAAAGAATTGTCCCACTCATGGACTGACTACTTGGATGATTGTCCAAACTTTTTATGCAGGACTGAATTTTTCTTCGAGGAACCTACTTGATACAGCTGCTGGAGGCACTTTTATGTCCCTTACCTTGGGCGCCGCAACAAAGCTACTCGACAACATGATGGTAAATTATTCCGAATGGCACACCGAGAGAGCTCCACAAGGTAAGAAGGTAAATTATGTTGAGGAAACCTCTTCCTTGAGTGATAAGATTGATACCATTATGGCTATGCTTGCTAATGATAGGACTCATGTTGATCCTAATAATGTTCCTTTAGCCTCTTTGGTTGCTCAAGAAGAGCATGTTGATGTGAATTTCATTAGAAATAATAATTTTAACAACAATGCTTATAGGAACAATTTTGCTAGTAACAATTCTAGGCCGTATCCTTCTACCAATGGTAATGGTTATGGTAATTCTTATGGTAATTCCTCCAACAACACTAGGGCCGCGCTCTCCGAGATTGAGGTAATGCTCAAGGACTTCATCGTTAAGCAAACTGCTTTTAACAAGTCTGTTGAGGAAAAGTTAGGCAAAATTGATATTCTTGCTTCTAAAGTTGATAGCCTTGCTCATGATGTTGAACTTCTAAAATTAAAAGTGTTTCCTAATGATGCGAAAGAGAACAATGTTTTTGCTACCACTAATGCTATTCAAGTTGGAATTGATGAAAATATTAGATTGTTAGCGAAATTGCATGCCAGGTGGGAAAGAGAAGATAAGATGGCTAGAGAGATGAATGTATGTACCATTACTACCTCTAATGATGTTGCTCCTACTGCTAGCAATCCTCTTACTTTGATCGGTGTAGAGAAAACTCCCACTCCTTGTGTTAAAAAGCCTAAAACTGCCAAAACTTTTTCTCAAAAGAGTGTTGAAATTTTTCGGAGTGTAGGAGATGATAGCTCTACTTCTTTTAATGATTTTGATGTTGATGGCTGCAATATATCTGAAGTTATTTTGTTCTTGCAAAAGCTTGCTTTGACTCCCAATGCTAGTTCTTTAAATATTGCTTTTACTAAGCATATTACCAATGCTCTCATGAAAATTAGGGATGAAAAGTTGAAGCAAAAAGCTTCCATTCCCAAGAAGTTAGAAGATGGTTGGGAACCCATCATTGATATGAATGTTAATGGTTTTGATTGTCATGCTTTATATGATCTAGGTGCTAGTATTTCTATCATGCCTAGAAAAATTTATGACATGCTTGATTTACCACCTCTTGAAAAATGTTATTTTGATGTTCCTATTGCTGATGTTGCTAAGAAGAAACCTTTGGGAAGGATTAATAATGTTCTCATTGTGGTTAACAATAACCTTGTTCCCGTTGATTTTCTTGTTATGGATGTTGAATGCCATGCTTCATGTCCTATTATTTTGGGAAGACCCTTTCTTCGAACTGTAGGTGCTATCATTGATATGAGGGAAGGCACTATCAAATATCAATTCCCACTAAAGAAAGGTATGGAACACTTCCCTAGGAAAAGAAAGAAATTAATTTTTGACTCTATTCTTAGAGCAAATTATGAGCTTAATGCTTCATCACTTGATGTTACTTGATTCGCAATTTTCTGCGCCTAGCTCAAAGGCGTTAAAGAAAAGCACTCTTGGGAGATAACCCAATGTTTTCTATTCAGTACTTTTCTTTTATTTGAGTCTTGTAAGTTATTACTACTGTAATGACTGCTCCTTATCCTTTTTATTTTGTTTTTGTGCCAAGAGAAGCCTCTAATTCGAGTGAGGTAAAGATTTGGGGATGTTGCTGTCCTGAAATTGTTTTTGGTGCTGCACCGTAAAAATTCGTATAAATTCTCTGTATATCTTTTGGACCTGCGATTTCTTGTGCATATGCCCCAGGTTATATCCAAACTTTTGTTAGTTGAACACTTTTTGATTTGAGAAACAGAAAACCCCTCAAAAATTAGGCCTTTGTCAGCTGTTCTGTTTTGACAGATTTCTGCCAATATTTGTTTTTGCCACTTTATCGCTTTCTTTGCGAGTTCTTTTGATCATGGAACTCTTGTGGAAGTTGCTACAGTGGTATTTAATTTATATATGGTAGTTTTGAGTTGAAACCTGAAGCAAAGAGGTTGATTATATGTTATGCCTATACTAATGTTGCTAATAGATTTGTGTTTAGTTTTATATGAAGGAAGTTTTCAAGTGTAGGGATTGGAGAATGATGAGATGAGTTGACGAATGGACAAAAGCTCAAGCTTGGGGATGCCCATGCATCACCCCAAGAAATATCCAAGAAGTACAAGCATCAAAGCTTGGGGATGCCCCCGAGGCACCCCTTCTTCATCGGCAAAAATCAGGTCACCTTTCAAAACACTATATTTTTATTGCTTCATGCACTTTGTGTTTTTCTTGGAGCATCAGTTGTTTTAGTTTTCTTAGTTGGTTTGTTCTGTTTGCTGCAATAAATGGTTGGACCCCAACAAATTTCCTTTGGAGGAGATGTACTCGTTTTCATTTGCCAAGAACGCTCTAGTTTTCACTCTTATTAAAAATCGAGTGTTCTTCTTTTTCTGCTACTGCTTTTGGTTTTCGTTTTCGCCTTGATTTGCATTCAGACCTTGTCATATATTTTCATCAAGGTGTATTTTTGCCTCTGATCTTTATTGGTATTCATCAAAAGAGGTGTCTTTAAAAATTTCAAATGGTGTTGGAAAAGAGAAAAAGCTTTGTGCAAAATAGTGGTACAAGAAGGAGCTTGTGTAGACTGCGGCTTAGGCTTTTTCATGTCATGCTTGATGTCTTTTTGATAGTATGCTTAGTGGTTTTGCTGTAGCATGACTTGTCTCAAATAACTGAGATTGCTTAATGAGCCTTTGAAAAAATCATGCATTGTTTTTATTGTATGGAAGCATTATTTTGGTTTTCTCCTTGATGCTTTATTTGGGTTGACTTGGCGCATGCTCACATATGTTAGACTCATACAAAGTTGCCAATAGCCTTCATGATCATTTATTTTTTGACTTTTTATGCCATCTTATGCTTCTTTTAATGTCGCTTTGTCGCTTTGCATGATTATGGCCATTATTGCTCTCTTAGTTGGTCGCTCCCAGTCTTTTGCTAGCCCCCGCCTTGTACTAAGTATGAGCTCTACTCGTGCATCCAACTTCTAAAATCCAAAGTTTTCCAAAGTGTCCACCATACATACCTACTAGCAATTTGCTATTCCAAGTATATTTGACTTGCTTTTATTTTCTCTTCAAATTAAACTCTTATCAGTGTTATGCGAAATTCGGTCAGTAAAGCTCTCACGAACCGGAAGGCACACTTTACTTTTTCCTGTTCTAAAAATTTGACATTGTGGTCTCTTATGTTGAGTTGTTATGCTTGCAAGTTGTAAGTTGGAGACTAGCCCAGCCATGCAGTCATGGGCAAGCTTTCAACATTGCACTTCTTAATTGAGTTGATATCGTGATCTTTCGTTTATGGATGCCCGCGGTGTGAAATGAATTGGGAATCTTGTGGGGATCATGGAGTTTTTATATGTGTTACGGAAACGCCGGGCCACCAATCTAAGCCATGCATAATTCATAGTGGAAATTTGCAGCATACCCATGGTGAACATTCGACGATGCATCTCACAATAAAAAGCTAAACAAATGGCAAATAAAAGAGATGTCGAGGTGTTCATTGTCTGCTTGTCCTGTCATTTTGGTGTGGGCTTGTTCCATGTCATCGTGCACGGAGGTACCCCATTGGCGGTTCTCAATGATATGCATATATTTACAATGACAAGAGCCTTGCTTGGGACTCTAAGTAAAGTAGCATGAGGTTTGGGGTACTCGTATTCACGGGACACGAGGTTTTCAACTTATGATTTGTCAAGCATATGCATCATAATTGTTCTCGCATTAACTTTAACCATTCAAGATGCTTATGATGGGGGCAATGAGAGCTCAAAGCCGGTAAGTACCATAATTTTTGAAGGTTATAAAACTTGCAATCACTGCTTCCCTCAGCGAAGGGCCTTTCTTCTACTTTTATGTTGAGTCACCACCTTATTTCTTAATGCACCATTAAGAGAGCATAGTTGTCATTCTTAGTATAATGTGCATTGTCCCAAAGTTTTCATTGATTGATTCATATTGTTGGTTTCATTTGTTCTCAAATTATTTGTATCTAGTCGCCCTCTTAAACTTGAAGGTGTCCTATGCATTTATGTTTTGCTCTCTATGAAGGACAAGCTAAAAACCATTTGTATGTTTTTCCTTATGATTTGAACACACGTTTGACTTTCATTGTTTCATTTTCATGATCTTTTGTTTGTGTTCATTTGCATGTTTACAACATGGTTTCTAAGTTTCTTATTGTCAAGATTATATCTTCATGCCCATGTTTTAAGTTCTTATGATCCCAGCTCACAATTGCTTACATATTTGATCAAGATTGTGTAGGTGCATGTCACCTCAAAAATTATTCTTTTGTTATCACTTACTGATGCGTGGTGAATGACCAGCCCGTTGGGAACCCCAAGAGGAAGGTATGATGAGTATAGTAGCTCATTTTCCCTCAGTAAGAAACCAATGTTTAATATCGATCAGGAGAAAAGCAGACAATGACAGCTGAAGGTGATGCTTGCTAGTTTGCGACAGCAGCGGACAATTTATATATGGCGCCTCGTCCAAGCTTTGCTTGCTAGCTGCAACGTGGAACCTGCACACACACAAACAAATACTTTGCTCCCAACTTACGATGAGGGTGTCAATCTCACCGGTTTGCTTGAAACAAAGGTTATGAGTGTATCGAGTGGAAAACAGTAGAGAATGCAATAAAGTAAACAGTGCGAGAAAAAGTAAACAGGTGACTGTAATATGATGTAAAATAGGACCGGGGTCCACAGTTCACTAGTGGTGTCTCTCCATAGATAAAATAACATGCTGGGTAAACAAATTACAGTTGGGCAATTGATAGAATAAAGATAACGTGATATGTCAAGAAGATCACTATGAGATTTACTCTGGGCATTACAACAAAATACATAGACCGCCATCCAACTGCATCTATGACTAATAATCCACTCCCGGGGATATCAATCCGAACACCCCAGTAGTATTAAGTTGCGAACAACAGATAATTGCATTAAGCAAAGTGTGTAATGTAAAGAAAGCATATGCCCTTGAGCATATGAATGTTGTTTTCTCCCTAGTAGCAACAGCACATCTACCACCTTAGAGGTTTCTGTCACTCCCCCAGGTGAAATAGAGACATGAACCCACTATCGAGCATAAATACCCCCTCTTGGAGTCACTAGCAACTACTCGGCCAAGATAGCTACTAACAACGGAGAGCAGGCAAGATCATAAACAACATAGAGATAACAAAAGATATAATTCAGTACAGCAACTTAATCATAAACACCAATATTCATCGGATCCCAACAAACCAACATCATACAATTACATAACGGTGATCTCAATCATGTAGGGCAGCTCATGAGATCTAAACATGAAGCACATGGTGGAGAAGACAACCATCTAGCTACTGCTATGGACCCATAGTCCAAGGTAGACTACTCACTCATCGCTCCGGAGGCAGGCATGGCGATGAAGAAGACCTCCGGTGGCGATTCCCCTCTCCGGCAGGGTGCCGGGAAGAGCTTCTGGACCCTCCCGATCTTCGGGTTGACGGCGGCGGCGGATCGCGATGTGTTCTGGAAATCTGATCGGGTACTTAGGTTTTTTCCGTCGGGGGGTCTTTATAGGCAAAGGGACGATGTCAGAGGAGGGACCAGGCGGCCTCACACGGGGGTGGCGCGGGCCAGGGGCTGGCCACGCCGCCCCTGTGTGTGGGCCCCTGGTGCCTCACCTCCTACTCTCCTTCGGATCTCTGGAAGCTTCCGGGTAAAATAAGACTTCAGGAACTTGTTTCGTCCAATTCCGAGAATATTTCCTGTGTATCACTTCTGAAACACAAAAACAGCAGAAAACAGGAAACTGGCACTGTGGCGCTTGTTTATAGGTTAGTTCCGGAAAATGCATAAAAGTGCCACTAAGTGTAACGAAACAATAGGCAAATGGTGTAAAAACAAGCATGGAGCATCAAAAATTATAGATACGTTTGAGACGTATCAAGCAGCCCCAAGCTTAAGTCCTGCTCGTCCTCGAGTAGGTAAGTGATAACAAAAGAATAATTTTTGAGGTGACATGCACCTACACAATCTTGATCATATATGTAAGCATTTGTGAGCTGGGATCATAAGAACTTAAAACATGGGCATGAAAGATATAATCATGACAATAAGAACTTAGCAACCATGTTGTAAACATGCAAATGAACATAAACAAAAGATCATGATAATGAAACAATGAAAGTCAAACGTGTGTTCAAATCATAAGGAAAAACATACAAATGGTTTTCAGCTTGTCCTTCAAAGAGAGCAAAACATAAATGCATAGGACACCTTCAAGTTTAAGAGGGCGACTAGATACAAATAATTTAAGAACAAGTGAAACCAATCATCATGAATCAATCAATAAACTTTGGGACAATGCATATCACACTAAGAATGACAACTATGCTCTCTTAATGGTGCATAAAGAAAGAAGGTGGTGACTCAACATAAAAGTAGAAGAAAGGCCCTTCACAGAGGGAAGCAGTGATTGCAAGTTTTATAACCTTCAAAAATTATGGTACTTATCGGCTTTGATCTCTCATTGCCCCCATCATAAGCATCTTGAATGGTTAAAGTTAATGCGAGAACAATTATGATGCATATGCTTGACAAATCATAAGTTGAAGACCTCGTGCCCCGTGAATACGAGTACCCAAACCTCATGCTACTTTACTTAGAGTCCCAAGCAAGGCTCTTGTCATTGTAAATATATGTGTATCATTGAGAACCGCCAATGGGGTACCTCCGTGCCCGATGACATGGAACAAGCCCACACCAAAATGACAGGACAAGCAGACAATGAACACCTCGACATCTCTTTTATTTTCTATATTGTTTAGCTTTTTATTGTGAGATGCGTCGTCGAATGTTCACCGTGGGTATGCTGCAAATTTCCACCATGAATTATGCATGGCTTAGATTGGTGGCCCGGCGTTTCCCTAACACATATACAAACTCCATGATCCCTACAAGATTCCCAATTCATTTCACACCGCGGGCATCCATAAACAAAAGATCACGATATCAACTCAATTAACAAGTGCAATGTTGAAAGCTTGCCCATGACAGTATGGCTGGGCTAGAATCCAACTTACAACTTGCAAGCATAACAACTCAACATAAGAGACCACAATGTCAAATTTTTAGAACAAGAAAAAGTAAAGTGTGCCTTCCGGTTCGTGAGAGCTTTACTGACCGAATTTCACATAACACTGGTAAGAGTTTAATTTGAAGAGAAAATAAAAGCAAGTCAAATTTACTCGGAATAGCAAATTGCTAGTAGGTATGTATGGTGGACACTTTGGAAAAACTTTGGCTTTTAGGAGTTGGATGCACGAGTAGAGCTCATACTCAGTACAAGGCGAGGGCTAGCAAAAGACTGGGAGCGACCAACTAAGAGAGCAATAATGGCCATAATCATGCAAAGCGACAAAGCGACATTAAAAGAAGCATAAGATGGCATCAAAAGTCAAAAACTAAATGATCATGAAGGCTAATGGCGACTTTGTAAGAGTCTAACATGTGTGAGCATGCGCCAAGTCAACCCAAATAAAGCATCAAGGAGAAAACCAAAATAATGCTTCCATACAATAAAAACAACGCATGATTTTTTCAAAGGCTCATTAAGCAATCTCAGTTATTTGAGACAAGTCATGCTACAGCAAAACCACTAAGCATACTATCAAAAAGACATCAAGCATGACATGAAAAAGCCTAAGCCGCAGTCTACACAAGCTCCTTCTTGTACCACTATTTTGCACAAAGCTTTTTCTCTTTTCCAACACCATTTGAAATTTTTATAAACACCTCTTTTGATGAAAACCAATAAAGATCAGAGGCAAAAATACACCTTGATGAAAAGATATGACAAGATCTGAACGCAAATCAAGGCGAAAATGAAAACCAAAAGCAGCAGCAGAAAAAGTAGAACGTTCGATGAACGATAAGAGTGAAAACTAGAGCGTTCTTTGCAAATGAAAACGAGTACATCTCCTCCAAAGAAAATTTGCTGGGGTCCAACCATTTATTGCAGCAAACAAACAAACTAAACAAACTAAGAAAACTAAAACAACTGACGCTCCAAGAAAAACACATAGTGCATGAAGCAATAAAAATATAGTGTTTTGAAAGGTGACCTGATTTTTGCCGATGAAGAAGGGGTGCCTCGGGGGCATCCCCAAGCTTTGACGCTTGTACTTCTTGGATATTTCTTGGGGTGATGCATGGGCATCCCCAAGCTTGAGCTTTTGTCCATTCTTCAACTCATCTCATCATTCTCCAATCCCTACACTTGAAAACTTCCTTCATACAAAACTAAACACAATTCTATTAGCAACATTAGTGTAAGCATAAAATATATTCAACCTCTTTTAGCTTCAGGTTTCAACCCAAAACCACCACATATAAAGTAAATACTACTGTAGCAACTTTCCAAAAGGTTCCATGATCAAAAAGAACTCAAAAGAAAGCGATAAAGTGGCAAACACAAATATTGGCAGAAATCTGTCAAAACTGAACAGCTGACAAAGGACGAATTTTTGAAAGGTTTTCTATTGCTCAAATAAAAAAGTGTTCAACTAACAAAAGTTTGGATATAACCTGGGGCATATGCACAAGAAATCGCAGGTCCAAAAGATAAACAGAGAATTTATACGAATTTTTACGGTGCAGCACCGAAAACAGTTTCAGGACAGCAACATCCCCAAATCTTTATCTCGCTCAAATTAGAGGCTTCTCTTGGCACAAAAACGAAATAAACAAGATAAGGAGCGGTCATTACAGTAGTAATGACTTCCAAGACTCAAATAAAAGAAAAAGTACTGAAAATAAAATATTGGGTTATCTCCCAAGAGTGCTTTTCTTTAACGCCTTTGAGCTAGGCGCAGAAAATTGCGAATCAAGTAATATCAATAGATGAAGCATCAAGCTCATAATTTGCTCTAAGAATAGAGTCAAAAAGTAATTTCTTTCTTTTCCTAGGGAAGTGTTCCATACCTTTCTTTAGTGGGAATTGATACTTGATAGTGCCTTCCCTCATATCAATAATTGCACCTACAGTTCGAAGAAAGGGTCTTCCCAAAATAATAGGACATGAAGCATGGCATTCAACGTCCATAACAAGAAAATCAACAGGAACAAGGTTATTGTTAACCACAATAAGAACATCATTAATCCTTCCCAAAGGTTTCTTCTTAGCAACATCAGCAATAGGAACATCGAAATAACACTTTTCAAGCGGTGGTAAATCAAGCATGTCATAAATCTTTCTAGGCGTGATAGAAATACTAGCACCTAGATCACATAAAGCATGGCAATCATAACCATTAACATGCATATCAATGATGGGTTCCCAACCATCTTCTAACTTCTTGGGAATAGAGGCTTTTTGCTTCAACTTTTCATCCCTAATCTTTATGAGAGCATTGGTAATATGCTTGGTAAAAGCAATATTTAAAGAACTAGCATTGGGAGTCAAAGCAAGCTTTTGCAAGAACAAAATAACTTCAGATATATTGCAGCCATCAACATCAAAATCATTAAAACAAGTAGAGCTATCATCTCCCACACTCCAAAAAATTTCAGCACTCTTTTGAGAAAAAGTTTTGGCAATTTTAGGCTTTTTAACACAAGGAGTGGGAGTTTTCTCTACACCAACCAAAGTAAGAGGATTGCTATCAGTAGGAGCAACATCATTAGAGGTAGTAATGGTACACACCTTTATCTCTCTAGCCATCTCATCTTCTCTTTCCCACCTAGCATGCAATTCCGCTAACAATCTAATATTTTCATCAATTCCAACTTGGATAGCATTAGCGGTAGCAAAAACATTGTTCTCTTTCACATCATTAGGGAACACTTTTAGTTTCAGAAGTTCAACATCATGAGCAAGGCTATCAACCTTAGAAGCAAGAATATCAATTTTGCCTAACTTTTCCTCAACAGACTTATTAAAAGCAGTTTGCTTACCGATGAAGTCCTTGAGCATTACCTCAAGCTCGGAGGGCGCGGCCCTAGTGTTGTTGTAGGAGTTACCATAAGAATTACCATAACCATTACCATTGGTAGAAGGATACGGCCTATAATTGTTACTAGCAAAATTGTTCCTATAAGCATTGTTATTAAAATTATTGTTTCTAATGAAATTCACATCAACATGCTCTTCTTGAGCAACCAAAGAGGCCAAAGGAACATTATTAGGATCAACATGAGTCCTATCATTAGCAAGCATAGCCATAATGGTATCAATCTTATCACTCAAGGAAGAGGTTTCCTCAACAGAATTTACCTTCTTACCTTGTGGAGCTCTCTCAGTGTGCCATTCGGAATAATTTACCATCATGTTGTCAAGTAGCTTCGATGCGGCACCCAAGGTAAGGGACATAAAAGTGCCTCCAGCAGCTGAATCAAGTAGGTTCCTTGAAGAAAAATTCAGTCCTGCATAAAAAGTTTGGATAATCATCCAAGTAGTCAGTCCATGAGTGGGGCAATTCTTTACCATAGATTTCATTCTCTCCCAAGCCTGAGCAACATGTTCATTATCAAACTGAGTAAACTTCATAATATTGCTACGCAAGGATATAATCTTAGCAGGAGGATAGTATCTACCAATAAAAGCATCCTTACACTTAGCCCATGAATCAATACTATTCTTAGTCAAAGACAACAACCAATCTTTAGCTTTTCCTCTCAAAGAAAAAGGAAACAAATTGAGCTTAATAATATCACTATCAACATCCTTATATTTCTGCATCTCACATAGCTCAACAAAATTGTTGAGATGAGCTGCAGCATCTTCAGTACTAGCACCAGAAAATTGTTCTTTCATAACATGGTTCAACAAAGCAGGCTTAATCTCATAAAAAGTTGTAGCAGGAACAGGTGGTGCAATAGGAGTGCAGATAAAATCACTATTGTTTGTGCTAGTAAAGTCACACAACTTGGTGTTTTCAGGATTGGCCATTTCAGCAAAACGAAAGTAAACAAGTAAAAACAGCTACCAAGGATTATAATTTTTTTTTGGGTTTTTGATAAAAAGCAATGCAGGTAAAATAAATAAAGTGAAGCAAAACAATAACAAAGTAAAGAATGTGTGTGCGAAAAACTCCCCTCGCAGAAGTCTTCCACTTTTCCCCGGCAACGGCGCCAGAAAAAGAGCTTGATGCATGGTGAATGACCAGCCCGTTGGGAACCCCAAGAGGAAGGTATGATGAGTATAGTAGCTCGTTTTCCCTCAGTAAGAAACCAAGGTTTAATATCGATCAGGAGAAAAGCAGACAATGACAGCTGAAGGTGATGCTTGCTAGTTTGCGACAGCAGCGGACAACTGGCGCTTCGTCCAAGCTTTGCTTGCTAGCTGCAACGTGGAACCTGCACACACACAAACAAATACTTTGCTCCCAACTTACGATGAGGTTGTCAATCTCACCGGTTTGCTTGAAACAAAGGTTATGAGCGTATCGAGTGGAAAACAGTAGAGTATGCGAGTAAAGTAAACAGTGCGGGAAAAGTAAACAGGTGATTGCAATATGATTAAAATAGGACCGGGGTCCACAGTTCACTAGTGGTGTCTCTCCATAGATAAAATAACATGCTGGGTAAACAAATTACAGTTGGGCAATTGATAGAATAAAGATAACGTGATATGTCAAGAAGATCACTATGAGATTTACTCTGGGCATTACAACAAAATACATAGACCGCCATCCAACTGTATCTATGACTAATAATCCACCCCCGGGGATATCCTCCGAACACCCTAGAAGTATTAAGTTGCGAACAACAGATAATTGCATTAAGCAAAGTGTGTAATGTAAACAAAGCATATGCCCTTGAGCATATGAATGTTGTTTTCTCCCTAGTAGCAACAGCACATCTACCACCTTAGAGGTTTCTGTCACTCCCCCAGGTGAAATAGAGACATGAACCCACTATCGAGCATAAATACCCCCTCTTGGAGTCACTAGCAACTACTCGGCCAAGATAGCTACTAACAACGGAGAGCATGCAAGATCATAAACAACATAGAGATAACAAAAGATATAATTCAGTACAGCAACTTAATCATAAACACCAATATTCATCGGATCCCAACAAACCAACATCATACAATTACATAACGGTGATCTCAATCATGTAGGGCAGCTCATGAGATCTAAACATGAAGCACATGGTGGAGAAGACAACCATCTAGCTACTGCTATGGACCCATAGTCCAAGGTAGACTACTCACTCATCGCTCCGAAGGCAGGCATGGCGATGAAGAAGACCTCCGGTGGCGATTCCCCTCTCCGGCAGGGTGTCGGGAAGAGCTTCTGGACCCTCCCGATCTTCGGGTCGACGGCGGCGGCGGATCGCGATGTGTTCTGGAAATCTGATCGGGTACTTAGGTTTTTTCCGTCGGGAGGTCTTTATAGGCGAAGGGACGATGTCAGAGGAGGGACCAGGCGGCCTCACACGGGGGTGGCGCGGGCCAGGGGCTGGCCGCACCGCCCCTGTGTGTGGGCCCCTGGTGCCTCACCTCCTACTCTCCTTCGGATCTCTGGAAGCTTCCGGGTAAAATAAGACTTCAGGAACTTGTTTCGTCCAATTCCGAGAATATTTCCTGTGTATCACTTCTGAAACACAAAAACAGCAGAAAATAGGAAACTGGCACTGTGGTGCTTGTTAATAGGTTAGTTCCGGAAAATGCATAAAAGTGCCACTAAGTGTAATGAAACAATAGGCAAATGGTGTAAAAACAAGCATGGAGCATCAAAAATTATAGATACGTTTGAGACGTATCACTTACCTACTCGAGGACGAGCAGGAGTTAAGCTTGGGGATGCTTGATACGTCTCCAATGTATCTATAATTTTTGATGCTCCATGCTTGTTTTTACACCATTTGCCTATTGTTTCGTTACACTTTGTGGCACTTTTATGCATTTTCCGGAACTAACCTATTAACAAGTTGCCACAGTGCCAGTTCCCTGTTTTCTGCTGTTTTTGTGTTTCAGAAGTGATACACAGGAAATATTCTCGGAATTGGATGAAACAAGTTCCTGAAGTCTTATTTTACCCGGAAGCTTCCAGTCATCCGAATAGAAGAAGGAGAGGGGCCACTACTGGCCCTCACGCCTGGTTGGCGCGGCCTAGCCCCTGCCGCGCCGCCATGGTGTGAGGAGGCCTGGGGCCACCTCTGACATCACCCCTTCGCCTATAAAGACCCCCCGATGGAAAAAACCTAAGTACCCGATCACTTTTCCAGAACACATCGCGATCCGCCACCGCCATCGACCCGAAGATCGGGAGGGTCCAGAAGCTCTTCCCGGCACCCTGCCGAAGAGGGGAATCACCACCGGAGGTCTTCTTCATCACCATGCTTGCCTCCGGAGCGATGAGTGAGTAGTCTACCTTGGACTATGGGTCCATAGCAGTAGCTAGATGGTTGTCTTCTCCACCATGTGCTTCATGTTTAGATCTCATGAGCTGCCCTACATGATTGAGATCACCGTTATGTAATTCTACATGTTTGGTTTGTTGGGATCCACTGAATATTGGTGTTTATGATTGAGTTGTTGTACTTAAATATATCTTATGTTATCTCTATATTGTTTATGATCTTGCATGCTCTCCGTTGTTAGTAGCTATCTTGGCCGAGTAGTTGCTAGTGACTGCAAGAGGGGGTATTTATGCTCGATAGTGGGTTCATGCCTCTATTTAACCCGGGGGAGTGATAGAAACCTCTAAGGTTGTAGATGTGCTATTGCTACTAGGGAGAAAACAACATTCATATGCTCAAGGGCATATGCTTTGTTTACATTACACACTTTGCTTAATGCAATTATCTGTTGTTCACAACTTAATACTTGTGGAGTTCTTGGATTGATTCGCCACAAGTGGATTATTAGTCATAGATGCAGTTGGATGGCAGTCTATATATTTTGTTATAATGCCCAGAGTAAATCTCATAGTGATCTTCTTGACATATCACGTTATGTTTATTCTATCAATTGCCCAACTATAATTTGTTTACCCAACATGTGTTATTTATCTTATGGAGAGACACCACTAGTGAACTGTGGACCCCGGTCCTATTTCCATCATATTGCTATCACCTATTTACTTTACTCGCACTATTTACTTTACTTGCATACTCTACTGTTTTCCACTCGATACGCTCATAACCTTTGTTTCAAGCAAACCGGTGAGATTGACAACCTCATCGCAAGTTGGGAACAAAGTACTTGGTTGTGTTGTGTGCAGGTTCCGCATTGTAGCTAGCAAGCAAAGCTTGGACGAGGCACCATATATAAATTGTCTGAAGCTATCGCAATCTAGCAAGCATCACCTTTAGTTGTTTGTCTCTCCTCTCCAAGAACGATAAACCTCGGTTTCTTAACTGAGGGAAAACTAGCTGCTATACTCATCACACCTTTCTCTTGGGGTTCCCAATAGGCTGGGTATTTCCCACGTCCATTACACGCAAGCAAGCACAGAAATCCGTTTCAGGACAGCAACTTCCCCAAATTTCACCTCCCTCAAATTCGAGGTTCTTCTTGGCACAACAACGAAATAAAAATGATAAGGTGTGGTCATTACAGTAGTAATAACTTCCAAGACTCAAATAAAAGAAAAAGTACTAAAAATAAAACATTGGATTATCTCCCAAGAGTGCTTTTCTTTAAAGGCTTTTAGCTAGGCGCAGAAAGTGCAAATCAAGTATTATCAAATGAGGCATTAAGATCAACAGTTTCCTCAAGAGTACCACTTACCGCACTAGGCACTTTAGAAGTTCCCCAAGATGATTCAACCTGCAAGTCACTCTTAGTTGAACTAAAAGTCTTACCAATCTTAAAAATATGCTGCGGTTTAGGCACAGACACCTTGGGAACATACATAAATTTTTGCTCTTTTCCAACAAAAGCTTTCTCCTTCTTAAATTTAAGAGAAGAGAAAATCGAACTTAAAGTTTCCATAGACTCCTCTAGTTTACCAATCCTAAGGTTTTGACTATCAAGAGTAGTACAAGCCTCTAAAACGGTGATTCTCTTACCGATTGACAAGGGGTTAACTCGATAAATGTCCTAGATGAAGGACTTAGGATCAGGGAGATAGGGCGTCGGATGAACTCGAAGGTAAAATCAGTCAAACAAAGTGGCTATGAAAGTAAATGTGGGTGTAGAACCTAGCTTGCTTTCAATCTGGCCTACACCGTCCCCTCCTGGCCCCTATATATAGGCGGCCAGGTCTCGAGGATCGGATAGGGTCCGATACAGATTACAATATTGACATATAATAAGAACTCGTATTTTGACTAGTATTACTATTGGGCCTAGCTTAACAGGCCTTAGGGGTACTCAACTGACGGGCTCTATTATCTATACCCTTATCAGTAGCCCCCGAGATTCTACCAGAATTGCAGATTTGGGTTGAATCTCTAATCTTTAAATCTTTGACTTGATCATTTCTTTGACTTCTTCATATCTTCAAATCTTCGACTTGGTCTTTCAACTTATTTTCATTATAATACCTCGCAAGGGGTTTTGATGATCAAGCCTGACAACTCTGATGGATCAAGAGGTCAGTTAACTACCGGAACAAACACTCGTCACCTACTTCAAATTCAATCCCCTTGAACTTGAATTCGGGAAACTGGTCAAATCCAATCTTTTGTCGCATTTAGGACTTACAAAGAATGAATCCCAGTGGTTCTCAGGGTACCCAGTGCATCCACCAGGATTTTCTTTGCGTCGTAGACATGGATACATACCAGCAGAGCGCATCCATGTGCGTATACCGGGCCACACAGGACCGATCCCGGGGTCTTACCTTCGTGACAAATCACGGTATTCGAGTTTTGTCGCGATGATGCAACTCGAGAATCATATGTCGCAGCCTTGTTTGACTGATCCAATGCATAAAATATTTGGGTTATACAACCATGATTTATAATCTCACTCCCGATGGGAGTAACGTCATATACGAATTCTTTCTTCACCTTCGTTGCTCTAGCTCATGAATAAACATCATCGGGTGCGCGCCCAGCGCTCCCGATGGGAGTAGCCCCCGAGGCTATAGTCAAAAATTTATTTTTTCGAGTATAGGCTCAAATATAATGTGCTCCTTCTTTATACGTCAACTCGAAATAATTTAAAAATAATATCGTCGGGGGCGCGCTCAGCATTGTCAACTCAAAATAATTTAATAATAATATCGCCGAGAGTGGGGATTTATACTGTTTACCAGTTCTTTGTCTCCGCCGCCGCCACCATTGTCAATCTCTGCGCCCTGTTCTTCTCCTGCATAGCCCCCAAGCGCAGATTCATAGATGCGTGTGAAGCACTTGGCGGCAAAGAACAAGATGACCAAGGGTAAAGCAAACTCCGCAACGAGTTGGGTGCCCTCTACTCTCACGCAGAAGGAGTTGGACAAGGCCAAGGCGGACGATCTTGTTTCCGACAAGGATTCCATCGTCTTCCCTACCACCGAGCGGATCCCCAAGCCCTCGAGCGGCTACCAGGTGATGTTCCTCGCTTTCCTTCTTCGCGGACTCTCTCTTCCTGCCCACGAATTCCTTCGTGGGCTTCTTTATGTTTACGGTGTGCAGCTTCACCAGCTCACCCCAAATTTTATCCTCCATATTGCCTGTTTTGTGACCCTTTGCGAGTCGTTTCTGGGTATCGAACCCCATTTTCTGCTTTGGAGGTCCATCTTTCAGCTCCGCCCCAATGTTTCTTTATCACATAGACCTGAACTGGGCGGGGCTGTCATCTCTGTGCATGCCGAAGCTTAGTATTTGGAGTTTTCCATGTCTGCATCAGTCCAGGGTTGGAGGACCAAATGGTTCTATATCAAAGATCGTAAAGCCTCCTTTGAAGATGAGTACGGCCTAGCCCCTTTTGACGTCTCCAAAGAATTGAAGAAATTGGCATCGTGGGATTCGCCTCCCACAGATGCTGAGATGAAGGAGGTTGCACCACTGCTGGACCGCAACCAAGCTCTGAAAGGAGGTAGAGGAGGTGCTCTATCGGGTATCCAACTCATGGCTTTTTTCATACAACGTCGGGTTCAACCCCTGCAGCATCGTCTTTCCAAGCTTTGGAGTTACTCTGGCTTGGTGGATTCTTCTCGAGTCTCTGGAAATCTAATTGAGAAGCAAGATGTCAACAAGCGAGTCAAGAATCTCACCAAGGATCACGCAGTTGTGGACTTGGCCGCCCACTATTTCAACTCCGAGCACCCTTTGCCCGAGGTATATTTTCTTTGCATTCTCAACTTTCGTGTTTCCCATCATCTTCCTGCTGTCATTTGGCATGTCTCGATCATTTTACTGAGTTACTTCTTTTGCAGGGTCATCAATTCCTTGTTTCATGCCCTTCCCTTCCAGAGGAGGGTCCTCTTCCGGTGGATCTTGGTTCTGCTGTTTCTGAAGCCCCCAAGGCTGTAGAAAATCAGGACGGAGATGATGTCAAAATATCGGAAGATGAGACGAGCTCGACGATGTTGCCTCCTCCTGCACTGTCTGAAGATCTTGTTGTTGAAAAAAAGAGGAAACGTGTCAAAGAGCTTGCTTCTTTGAGTACCTCTGTCCAGAGAACTGCAGCCGGTGAAACCCTTGTTCAAGAAGATGACCTAGAGCTGTTCAACTACATGGCATCGTAAATGTTCTTTGTACTCTATGATTTTATTGTGTTTGCTTTTTTTCCCTTTTTGAGTTAAAACCTCCTTTCTTTTGCTTTCTTTGTAGTGATGATGAGGACCTGAAGAGGGATGCTACCACTACTCCTTCTGCTGAGGATACAACTGTCGATGAACCTCACATGCCAGAAGTTGAATCGGCTGTGAAATCTCTGAAGGCCTCCAGAGCTCCTATTAAGAAAGTTCCCGTGTCCCGGAGCACCAAACGGTCGAAAAAATCGAAGGAAGCCGATGTTTCTCTTGAAGCCCATGAGCCCGCGGGCTCGCCTGATGATGTGAGTAATTGTCCTTGACTTATTTTCCTTGTGTCATCCATATACTTACGTGTTCTTCTTTGTTAGATATTGTTGAAAAATTTTGCTGCCTTGGGCGCTGAGTGTGCTGAGTATTTGAAAGCTGCTAGTGCTTCCGAAGGTGAACTCCTTTTCCTATATTGCTTATCTTGCATGCTCTTCTTTGCTTGTTGCTTGACTTTTTCTTTCCTCCTTGTTGTCTTGCAGATGCTTTATCGATAGCCAACGCGCGCATTTCTTCGCTGGAAGCTGAACTCAGCGTTGCTCGGAAAGCTTTTGATGCCGCGACTGCTGCCAAGGTCAGTGCTGAGAAGTCGAATAAATCAGCATTGACCAAGGCGAAGAAAGCAGAGAAAGCCTTGGCTGATGCTAAAAAGGAGCACCTCCAGAGGGAGCAAGCTGTGGCTGAGCGGCTGAACGCAATGTCTGCTGCTGCTGGAGGTATATACTATATTTTTCTTCTTCTTTTGCTATTGTTTTACTTGCTTTCTTTTACTCACCGATATTTTCCTCTTCTACTGCTTTCTGTTCCCTTGGTTCTACATAACGCACCAAGGTGTCTTCGTTGACTTTGCAACCAAACAATGATCCTCTCATGGCTGCTGTTAGCTTATTTGAGGCGAACTGGATATCTGTCCAGGAAATCTTCGAGTTAGTTAACCACGTTCTTACGCGAATTTTTGTCAGGTTATGGCCCAAGTAGAAGGCGGAGGTTCCAAACAATGATGTGAGGAAACTCGCCCAAGCCTTTGACACTACTGAAGACCCCATCCTTCAAATGAAAGGCCTTTCTTTGAAGCGAGGTGCCGAGGGGGCCATTGCATTTTCATATACACATGGCACGGAGTTGGACTGGGAGAAGATTGGCTCTCCCCACGGCCGTACCCGCTCGGAGCTGAAGGCTTTCTTTGAGAAGGCAAAGAAGTTTTTGCCTACCATCATGGCGATGATTTCTCCTTCAGTGGCCTCTGCGGCTTCTCCTGCTCCAGCTCCTTCGATTCTAGTGACTAATGAATCCGCGCCTCCTCCAACTACTGGTGCTGCTTGTGCCACGCCTTCTTCTGCCACGGAGCAGGACGCTGAGGTGGCGTAGACTTAGTCTTCCTGTTGTATTTTTTAAAATCTCTTTTGTTGTAATGAACTTCCAGTTTGTGCTTTGCCTGAGAACTTGTCAAAAGGCTTTTGTACTTGTTCGTAGATATCTTTTCTAATGTGAAATGCCTGAATGTTGTTCCCGAGACGTGTCTTTTCTTCTGATTGACTTCAGCCTTTGCTTGCTGGTGAATCATCGGGTTATGATCGAGCTCCATCCCCTGATGATATATTCGCTTCAGGAATTTCCTTGCCTCCTCGACCTCCCTGCCGCTGTGAGGAATATTCTTTCAGAGTTGCGGACCTTGAAAGCCGCTTATCCTTTATGAAATGCCAGGCGCAAGTTGCTCTGGACAAGGCTAGTAAGTCCCAAGATTTGATGAAGCAAGTGTCCAATCTTCAAGATGAAGTTTTGAGTCTAGTAGCGAGAATTGCGCATTTTGAGGAATGCGAGTCTTTTCTGATCGGTATCGTCGAATCTGTTTGCGAGATGCTGCTGTGTAAGTCTTCAGGGATCCTTTCCTCTTTGTTTTTCCTCTTGTCTTCTGTGTGCCAATTTTTGCTTGAACTGCAGGTACTTGCCTTGATCTTGTTGGTGAATCACGTCGAGTTACTGAGCGGATTACTGCTCTTCAAAATGCTGCACAAGGAACCGAAAGCTTATGGTCCAATCCCCGTCGTTGTCGCGCTATCATGCTTCTTCAGGATCGTGCACAATACATCGGCGAAGCTGTTGATGGTTGTCGTAAGGCCTTGACAACCATGTACTCTATCATGTTGCCTCGTAACCCTATGCCGAGGGATTTTAGACAGCTACTTGAAACTTTCCGGACGAGCCAGTGAGTCCATCTCCTTATAAAGCTGAATCTGATTGCTGGTGCTAATTTCGCTCTTGGATGGATGCGAAAGTGGAATCCAAGACTTAATTTTGACCGCTTGTCTCAGAGTTTGCCTCCAGGACGAATTACGGTTGGTATTCACATGGATGCGATGCTGGAGCCAGCGAGGAGAATTATCTCAAGGCTATTGCAAGAGGACGCTAGGTTTTTTCAGGAGTATCATTACTTGAATCCTTTTGGTGTCGATGACTCAGAACCACCTGCACCGTGATTTTGATGTACATAGTTATTGTACCGCGGGAGTACTTTTTCCCTGAGTTGTTACCTCGAGGAAAATTTTGGTATTCAAGATGTTTGGTTTATTTTGGTGTTTGCCGCGTTTAGATATGTAAGCTCAGATATGAGGAACTTGTCTTTATTATACTTGTAATATAAGATACATGGTGTAACCCAAGAGATCCGGCCTGTGACTTGTGTTCTGGATCTAGAGGGCATTGCCCTAGGATAACTTGTGGCTTTTACAGCCTTTTTTCTTCTACCCTACTTTGGTGCTCTCGACACTTATGCCTCCGTGGCCTTCTCTTCTTCCCTTGTAGGATTGTCTTCTCCTGATGCTTCTACTCGTGGTTTCTTCATCTCTGATTCTGCGGGACGTCCTTCGGGTAACTTGTCAACTTCTGTAGTCGCGCTTTTTGCTTTCTCTTTGGGTTCTCCATAGTTGGCTATCATGCCAAAGTTTTGTGCCATCTTGTGGAACTCCTTGTTGCATAGGTCTGATACCTCGAAGCTTCCTTTTATTGTGATAATTCCTTTGGGTCCTGTCATTTTTAGTACCAGATAGGTGTAGTGAGGTACTGCCATGAACCGCGAAAATATGGGTCTCCCAAGGATCGCGTGATATCGTGATGGCCGGTCCATGACATCGAAGTTGAGTTTTTCCCTTCTATAGTTTTGCCGATTTCCGAAGCAAACGTTGAGTGCTATTCGACCAAGTGGATAGTTGGCACTTCCCAGGACTATTACGTGAAAGGAGCAGTCAGTTGGCTTTAGGAACTCTAATGAAATGTGCATTGCCCGTAGGGTTTTTGCGTAGATCAAGTTTATTCCGCTTTCTGCGTCCATGAATATTCTGTCGACATCGTATGTCCCTATTTGTGCTTTGAGTACCAAGGGCGCGTTTCCTGGCCGAGGTACTGTTATTGGGTGATCATCTCTGCTGAATTCTATGGGTTGCTTTGACCAATGTAGATATTCTGTTGTTGTTGGCGGCGAAGTTACTGCTAGGTTAACTTGTCGAGTTATGCTTTTCTCCTCTTTGTTCGACTTGGGTACCGGTTGTATCATTGCTGCAATGTGCCCTTTAGATGGAATATATCCTTCATCGTCGTCGCATCCCTGGTTTGGTTGATCTTGGCCCTTGGGAGCTCCATTGTTTCCTTGTTGGGTTGTAGGTGCGTTGCTTGCATTTCCTTCGTATCCTTGCCATTTTGCTTTGGCTTGCTTATTGAGTGCTGCTTCCTGTTGTTTCAAGAACATGGTGCAATCTTTCATTGCGTGTCTGGATACATGTTTCCCATCGACGAACGCAGAATGGATATGGCATGGTCCGTTGAGCATATCTTCTGGTGATGGGTTATACTCTCTGGACTCCCTTGGTTGAAACTTTCTGTAATCTTCTTTTCCGTAGTTACGGTATCCCAAATTTTTCAAACCGTTGCTTTGGTAGCTGTTATATTTGTATCCTGCGGCTACTTGGTTGTGAGAGCTATAGTTGTCATAGTTGTGGGATCTTCTGCGTTGCCCTCCATACCTGTTTCCTCTATCATCCCGTTTCTTCGTAGTCGCATTTTTTACTAGGAGTTCTGGATCGTCGGGTTCCTTTGTTATTTGAATTATCGCGTCATTCTTGTGACGGTGTTCTAGATCATTGACTTCCACTTCTATGCCGAGGACTGCTGTGACAGCGTGGTGATCTAGGTTTGTGAGTTCCTTTGTTGCGATATGCCTCCTCCTCTTTTGCTGATAATTTGTTGCCTACCATCTTCAGTCCATTTAGCGCTGCTCGGTGCATATGCTCCCTCGGGTCTCCTAGATTTGGTCGTGTCGTATGCAGGTATGCTTGAGCTGCCACTAATGCTGCTTCCGGAGTTTTTGGGATGATATTTCCTTGCTCGTCGACCGATAGGAAGGACGAGTCAAGGTTTTTTGAGATGCTTTGCCTTTCTGAGTACTCTAGATTCTCATACCTTGAACCATGTTGACGATACCTTCTGTTTGTATATGATGCATCACTACGTGCTCTGCGAGCAGCTTCGCTTGCTGCAATGGCTGAGTCCTTCCTTTTCTGTATTTCGATCCTCTCTTTTGCTAATTGTTTCGCCTGTTGCCTTAGGACGTAATGGTACCCCAGGAGCATGTTCTGGCTAGAGTTTGTTGGTATTGGCGTGCCATGCTCCATGGCTGTATTGATTGTTCTCCACTCTTCTTCTGATAGTCAAACTATTACTCTCGTTGCGAGGGAGTCAGCGGTTTCTCCCTCTGCTAAATGATTCGCCCCTCTGTTTATATTTGCTGGATTAAGTACTGGGTTGTTGTTATCGTCGAGTTCTTCTGAGTTATCTTCTGCGATGGTGAGTATCTGACATCGATTATCGAGCTTGCTGTTGTGACTTGAGAAGATCGAATTGTCGTCTTCAGAAAGTTCTAGTCCCGTTTTCCAGGAGTCTGTTGATTGATTTGAGTTGTCATCGTGGTGGATTGCGGGATCTTCGAGTTGCACTTCTAAGTCAGAATTCTCCATGATTTCATCGCCTCCTGCGAATTTTCCTTCTTTTGCTTCTGCTAAGCTGATCGGCGAGTTTACCTCGCTAGAAGAGCTTTCTGATGATTCTGACATTGCTACTGTCTCGGGTTCACTTGCCGATGGATCCATTTTTATCGGATCTGAAAGGCGAATCGAACCTAACGATCCAACGCAAAAGTTTAGACTTCCGATCGTCAAATCCCTATCTTGATCCATACTCTCGAATACTTGCGTGAAACTTGACTGGTGAGGTTGAAAATCGATGGTTCCGAAGGGTATCTGAATTTTGTCGACTTGCGAGCTGTTGTTGGCTGAAAGTGAAAAAGCCGTCGAGTTCATGATGCCAACGCCCAGAGTCCCCACGGTCGACGCCAATTGACAAGGGGTTAACTCGACAAATATCCTAGATGAAGGACTTAGGATCGGGGAGATAGGGCGTCGGATGAACTCGAAGGTAAAATCAGTCAAACAAAGTGGCTATGAAAGTAAACGTGGGTGTAGAACCTGGCTTGCTTTCAATCTGGCCTACACCGTCCCCTCCTGACCCCTATATATAGGCGAACAGGTCTCGAGGATTGGGTAGGGTCCGATACAGATTACAATATCGACATACGATAAGAACTTATATTTCGACTAGTATTATAATTGGGCCTAGCTTAACGGGCCTCAGGGGTACTCAACTGACGGGCTCTATTATCTATACCCTTGTCACCGATACTTTCTATTGATTCATTAACCTGGCTAGCGTTATCAAGGATATTTGGCAAACTTTTTTCTAAAGAGCTAAGTTTTTCTAAAATGTCATCCAAAGTGACCTCAGTTTTAACAACATGGATAGGTGGTACTCCCACTAAACTTTCAATTAAAGTGCATGCTTCAAGAGCGGGAGTACCCAGAAAATTACCTCCTGCAAGAGTATCAAGACGTACCTATTCCAACTAGATATACCAACATAAAAATTTCTAAGGAGGATCATGGTAGAATGCTTCTCTGTACACCTATGATGAGCATTGCTAATACGGTACCAAGCATCTTTCAAACTCTCTCCCCCTTGTTGCTTAAAAGTATGAACTTCAACTTCAGGATTACTCATTCTAGCAAGACTAAAAAGCAGAAAAGTAAGTAAAAACTATAAGGGAACTAATTTTTTTGTATTTTTGATAAAACGATGCAAGCAAAAGTAAAATAAAGTAAAACAATAACAAAGTAAAAGATTGTGCATGCGAGACTCCCCTTGCAGAAATCCTCTTTCTCCCCGGCAACGGCGCCAGAAAATTGCTTGATGGCGTATAAGTAACAGCCCGTTGGAAACCCAAGAGGAAGGTATGATGAGCACATCAGCAAGTCTTCCCTCAGTTGTAAAACCAAGGTTTATCGAACCAGTAGGAGAAAGCCAAACTTCAGAAGGTGATGCTTGCTAGCTTCGCGATAGCTCTGGATAATTTATAAGGTGCCTCGTCTAGGGCTTTGCTTTGCACCAGCAGCAACGTGGAACCTGCACACAACACAACCAAGAACTTTGCTCCCAACTTACGATGAGGTTGCCAATCTCACCGGTTTGCTGTAAACAAAGGATTAAGCGTATCGAGTGGTAAAAGGTAACAGTATGCAAGAAAGTAAATAGTGCATGTAAAAGTAAAATGGTATAGCAATGTAAAGGAAATTAGACTGGGGTCCACAGTTCACTAGTGGTGTCTCTCCATAAGATAAATAACAACATGTTTGGTAAATAAATTACAGTTGGATAGTTGATAGAATAAAGATAACGTACATATATCATGAGGATCACTATGAGATTCACTCTGGGTATTACGACAAAATACATAGACCGTAATCCAACTACATCTATGACTAATAATCCATCCTCCGAATGTTATCCGAGCAAACATTGGGTATTAAGTTATGAACAACGGATAACTGCATTAAGCAAAGTGCGTAAAGTAAACAAAGCAAATGTTCTTGGATACAAGAATGTTGTTTTCTCCCAAGTGGTAATATCACATCTACAACCTTAGAGGTTTCTGTCACTCCCCCAGATTACTAGAGGCATGAACCCAACTATCGAGCATAAATACTCCCTCTTGGAGTCACTAGCATCTACTCGGACAAGATATCTACTAGCAATGGAGAGCATGCAAGATCATAAACAACATAGATATAACATAAAGATATAAATTCAGCACATCAACTTGACATAATACCAATACTCATTGGATCCCAACAAACACAACATGTATAATTACATAAAGATGATCTTGATCTTGTAGGGCAGCTCACAAGATCTAAACATGAAGCACATGGTGGAGAAGACAACCATCTAGCTACTGCTATGGACCTATAGTCCAAGGTAGACTACTCACACATCACTCCGGAGGTGACCATGGTGGTGGAGAAGGCCTCCGGCAGGGATTCCCCTCTCCGGCAGGGTGCCGGGAAGAGCTCCTGGATCCTCCCGATCTCGCTTTGATAACGGCGGTGGCTTGCAGTATGTTTCGAGGAAAAATGATCCGTCCTTTAGGTTTTTCCCATCGAGGGGAATTTATAGGCGAACGTGCAGCGTCAGGAGGTGGGCCAGCTGGCCTTACCACCTGGTGGTGCGGCCAGGGCTGGGCCGCGCCACCCTATGGTGTGGCTGGCCCCTGGCCCCCATCTGTCTCATCTTCGGTCTTCGCGAAGCTTCGGTAAAAATAGGAGGTTTGGCTTTGTTTCATCCAATTCTGAGAATATTTCCTGTGTAACTTTTCTGAAACACAAAAACAACAGAAAATAGGGAACTGACACTGTGGCATCTTGTTACTTGGTTAGTTCTAGAAAATGCATAAAAATGCCACGAAGTGTAACAAAACACAAAGCAAATGGTGTATAAACAAGCATGGAGCATCAAAAATTATAGATACGTTTGAGACGTATCAGTTAACAATACAATTTATTCCAATCTTGTGTGTTTGATCTTTATAGGTTTACTCAATATTTGCACGAGTTATTGGATTACCCCTTTGTGGATCTTACAACACTTTATTTTAACTAAGGGTAGTAATATTGTGGAGGATTGCATTTTGGTATCGAGGAGGAAGGGCTTCAAGCTGTGTCCATCTTTTTCTGGCTAGGCCAGATTTTTTTGGTGTCTGACCGGAAAAAGGCAGTCTCCTGGCATTTTTGACAGCCCCGAGTGGTGCTACCTTTCTGTAGGGGGGCCGGATTTTTGTCCAAAAAAATACGGTGGTCGGCTTTTTCTGGCCCATGACCGGCTTTAGCCGACCTAAGCTGCTCCAACGATCGTATTTTGGGAAGGGGTATAAATACCCCCTTCTTCCTCCCCAAGACCCGCTCGAGCACCACGAAGAACACCTCCATTTTCGAGCCACTCAAATCGCAAGATCTCCTCCCCCACCCACCCAAAGTCGTTAATCTTTGGGGAACGAAGGAGAAGGCCTTGATCTATATCCTCACCGAAGAGATTCACTTTCCCCTCTCATTTGCTTGGAGGATTTGTGTCTAGGGATTATTTGGAAACCCTAGATCTTGATTTGTGTTTGATAACATTTCTACTTGTTATTTGATAGCATTGTGTTGTTCTTGGGAGCCTCCAATTCAGTTGTGGATCTGTGCCCCAAGCTTGTAAAGGTCGGTTCCGCCTCGAGAAATCCCTTAGTGGAAAGTGAGCTAGGCCTTTGTGTCCCAAGCTCACACCAAAGATAGGGTGAGCCTTTGTGGCATTTGTTAGACCTTTGTGGCAACCACACCACACCCCTCCAACGTAGACGTACTTCCCCTCAAAAGGAAAGAATTACGTGAATCACATCCCGTGTCTCCGTGTGCTCCACTCTCGGTTACCTCTATCCTTTATTGCCTTTACTTGTTGTATCTTGCTTAGCTTGTTACTTGTCATATAGGTAAATTTACCTTAGTTGTATGTCTAGAGAATTTAACTTTTGTGTCAAGCCTAAATTAGAAAAAACTAAAATTTGAGTAGCAACTATTCACCCCCCTCTAGGTGCCCTTACGATCCTTTCAAACTTGTCAAACCAACTCTAATTCAAACCATGTATCTACTTTATGCCAAAAAAATTCAATTATACATCTCTTCGACTTCTCGCTCCCCAACCAATCTCGTTCTAATTCTCGTGGGCGTCGTTGTGGTCACAGTTGGGCTAGATGAGCTTCTCCTCCTGGCCAGGCATGTGCCGGTATTGTCCCTCTGGTGCCGCGCCATGGGAGGGAGCGGTGTGACGAGATACGCCGCCGCCGCTCTATCCTTCCGCAGGACCGCGGGCTATGGAAGGACCCAACCTTCGCCATGGACTCCTCGTGGCGGGACATGCCGGCGTATGAGCCGTGCTTGAGGCACCGGTCGGGCTCCTCGAAGTACGACTATGACACACCAATGGACGTGCCGTGGCCGTCACCGCCGCAGAAGGAGGAGGATGAGGAGATCCTGGTGGAGGAGTACCACCAGGCCTCTCGGAGGAGGAGGCCATCCAGGATTTCGAGCTCGTCGAGCTGTCCCAGTAGGAAGAGCTCGGTCTGCAGCTGCACGCGTCGGCCCACGTCGACGTGGCCCAACCGTCACCGCCACCGGCATCACCCGCACCTCTAACAGGCTGGGGGCACGCGCTGTGAAATTCCCTGCTGGCTAGGGCTACGATGCGCGGCATACACCTCCAACGCCACACGTCTGATGGAGCTACCAGCCGTCATAGCGACATCGCCTCAAGGAGTGTCGATGGTCCCTTGGCCGCGGCCTTACGGCAACCGCTTCGGACGGTGGCCTCTGGTTGTTTGGCTAGTCGTCTCGGGTTTTAATTACCCACTTCAAGGTTAGAAGTTGGAGGTTCAGTTGACTTTTGCATATAAATTCAAGGCCGGTTTTGGACTTTTTCCTTGAAGCTGCAAGACTTTGGCCTCTACCGGGTCGCATGGTGATGTCGTGCATGCGTATGTGCTAGTACGTCGTACTCTGTGGTCAAACGAGCAGTTGGGTACACACCCTGGCCGCAGTGACGTGCACAAGCAACGACCGAACGACCGGTCGAAGACCAGACCAGACCGTGCACGGCAGAATGGACAAAGATAACCCAAAAACAAAATAAATTTAAAAAATAAATCTCAGAGAAAATTATTTTACAAAATTGACTCTTTTTTGCAGCGCCAGTCGGCATGGCGTGGCACAAGAAGGTGTGGCGCCACTCGCAGTGGCGTGACTAAGCTGCCACGCTGGAATCGTGGGCCCGTGACCAGATCGTGCGGCGCCGTCGGGAGTGGCGTGGCACGCACTGAAGCAACGCCTTTCTCACTGGCGCGGCACGCAGAGACGTCGCAAAGGCCAGCCTACATGCAATCGCACAACACCCGAGCTAGCTCTTTGGTTCTAAATCAATCCTGCTCATGTAGTACTAGCTAGCTAACTCGACCAACCTTTTCGTCAGCCAGCTGCATGAATGCATGTTTAGCACTTATTTGGAGTAGTTAAGTCCGGAAAATGCTAACGCCCGGGTACCCTGGTGCTTGGTAACTTAAACACCAAAAAATTCAAATTTTAAATCTACGAAAAATTCCAAAAATATATATGGCTGTAGCCAACTGTATACACTACGATCATACAAATTTTTAACATGAAATATCTTGTTGTGTAGGCTTAGCAAAAAAGACAAATTGATTAAATTTTAGAAGAAAAAAGTCGGTACAGTTCATGCTCCTAGATCTGGTTTTATTATTATTTTTGCCGATGATACAATATAAAGTATTTTGAACTAAAATTTTGTACAATTCTTAGTGCATGCAGTTGTCTACAGCTAGGTATTTTATTTGAATTTTTTGAAGCTTTCAAATTTGTTCCCCTTGTAGTCGTATTTTTATATTTGTTCCCCTTGTAGTCGTATTTTTATATTTATTCCCCTTGTAATCATATTTTGTTCCACATATGCTAATTTTTTGTTCCCTTAAAGTCGCTTGATCCACGGGCGCTAAATATTGTTCCTCTTGAAGTCGTGATTGTGTTTCAAGGACGCTAATTTTTCTCCTTCTAGTCGTATTTGTTCCACAGATGCTTAACTTTTTTGTTCCCTTGAAGTCGTGATTTGTACAAGTGTCGGCTCAATCTCCTACGGCCTAAAAAAGACTTGCGTTGGACGCCTTCTGGAGGGATGAGTCACTAGTACAGAGATGGCCGCTCATAGCGTGGAGCGGTTTCACCTTTGCTGGTGCAGGATCGCCACGCCATCAATTACGCGCCACTGATTGTGTGGTAATGGTGGTGTGGCACGGTACCGTTAACTCGAGTGTCCGTGGCGTGCCATCTGTACCACGCCATTGTCTAGTGCATATAGCGGCGTGTGAAATTACAAATAAACATAAAAAACTTCAGCATCACCAGTAGTCGAAGGCGCTAAAGTCCAGGGCGGGGGCGTCCTCCTCACCGTCCTCTGTGCTGGCCTCGCCACTGCTATTGTCGCTGTCGTTGTCGATAATGACGATGCCGGACTCCTTCGCAGACAACCCAATGACGGCCTGCCAACCGGCCCACTCGCCATCAAGGCGGTGGGAGTTTAAAAGAACGGCGATGCCTCATCTACTCCAGCAGTGGGATGCCGCGCCATTGCGTGAGAGGGGAAACAATGGGACATATCGGTGGGAACAGAGACCGGCGCTCGCTCCTTCCACGCTGATGCATGTGTCAGCGACGTGGCGTCAAAACAGTGCGCCGCCAATACATTGACCTCTATGAGAATTTCTCATAGTTGTAAGCGAAGATGACCAAAGAAAATATCTAGAGCATATAGCGTGACTTAACTAGAGTGTGTCATTTTGGCGGACAGGCGCCCTGGAGCCTATTTTTTGAACCTCAAAAATTTTCAAATTTGAAAGCTTCAAAAAATTCAAATAAAATACCTAGCTGTAGACAACTGCATGCACTAAGAATTGTACAAAATTTTAGTTCAAAATACTTTATATTGTATCATCGGCAAAAATAATAAAAAAACCAGATCTAGGAGCATGAACTGTACCGACTTTTTTCTTCCAAAATTTAATCAATTTGTCTTTTTTGCTAAGCCTACACAACAAGATATTTCATATTAAAAATTTGTATGATCGTAGTGTATACAGTTGGCTACAGCCATATATATTTTTTGAATTTTTTGTAGATTTGAAATTTGATTTTTTTGGTGTTTAAGTTACCAAGCACCAGGGTACCCGGGCGCTATTAGCATTTTCTGGACTTAACTACTCCAAATAAGTGCTAAACATGCATTTATGCAGCTGGCTGACGAAAAGGTTGGTCGAGTTAGCTAGCTAGTACTACATGAGCAGGATTGATTTAGAACCAAAGAGCTAGCTCGGGTGTTGTGCGATTGCATGTAGGCTGGCCTTTGCGACGTCTCTGCGTGCCGCGCCAGTGAGAAAGGCGTTGCTTCAGTGCGTGCCACGCCACTCCCGACGGCGCCGCACGATCTGGTTGTGGGCCCACGATTCCAGCGTGACAGCTTAGTCACGCCACTGTAGGTGGCGCCGCACCTTCTTCTGCCACGCCATGCTGACTGGCGTTGCAAAAAAGAGTCAATTTTGTAAAATAATTTTCTCTGAGATTTATTTTTTAAATTTGTTTTATTTTTAGGTTATTTTTGTCCATTCTGCCACCGTGCACACGTCCAATCTCTATTTTTTACCATCACAAAATTTACCGCACTCCCCCCACGCCCCGCCCCGTAAAACCGGAACCACTTCCCCACGCGGCCACGCCCGTGATCAATGTGCAGTCCCTTCCAGCATTCACCCCGCCGCACCGGTCTCTTTACCTTCCCCGTAAAAAAGGGGCCCGACTCCCAACCCCAAAAGCCAGACTCTAGACTCTACAGTACCTAGAGCAAGTATAATAAGCCTAGTCAGCAGGCTATAGCAGTTGCCATGTCATTAAAAATACTAGTTGGAGGAGAGAGAAAGGAGGAAAGAGAGGGAAGCGGGCTCTTCTTCTATAGCCCGGCTATAGCACAAGAATCAAGGAAAAGATGCTTGCATGTAGCATAGGGCCAATAGCATGTATGCATTAAGCAATTAAATCTTAATTAAAGTTCATTCAAGAGTCAACTAATAGCCCATCTATTATATGAGTAGGCTATATGATGACTCTTAGATGACATGGCATACCCTTATAGCTAGCTGCTGGCTATATTATTAACCTTGCTCTTACCCGTCTAGCATCCATCGTCTCCCCGCAGCAGCAAAAGATTTTGCGCAGCGGTAAATCCCTTTCACATTGATTGATCACTCTCGCTTCTCTCCCAAGCACCACCGCCGCCGCCGCCGCCCTCCGCCGCCTTCACGGGACGAAGGCCACCCTGACCGCCCCCTCCCTCGTCCTCCTCGCGAATGCCGCTGGCTTGCTCCGGCGGTGTTCGCGCGTGAGCGGCGGCTAGGGCGCGAGGCGATAGCCCCGGCGACATGGGGGACGAGATGGAAGATTTGGGTGACATAGTGCTCTCCTGGTCGATCCAGCAGATCGCCGACGACGACCTCTACAGGGGGAAGGTGCGTGATCGATCCCTCGCCCGCCGCCGCAGGTTCCGGAATGGTCGTTTCCGCGGCCGCGCGGTTGCCCCTATTTTTTTTTCGTTTTTCGAATCCGTGCGTGCGCTAGGTTTCCAGCCGCTCTTAACATTTGGTGATTGATTAGTTAATCGCTTGTTCTACTGTACCGCTTCTTCCCTGCCGATTACTGAGGTGTAGTCGGAGTTGGGTATTTTGGTGCACGTGTCAGCGAAGTGCAGTTGGCGTGGCTGGATGGACAATCTGGTCCCGTAACAGTTGCACTTGGTGCAGACATGTGGAATTTCAGTAGATACCATGTTGCTGTTGCTCGTTGCTGCCATTTGTGGTCATAGATTTGATGTATGATCTTCATGTTACCCGTGGAGCTGTTGGCCCACTGCCGTTCAAAATAACTAGATTTAGGGGTGCGCCTTGGCGCACGATCCCGTTAAATCTGAACCAATTTAGCGATTATAAGTGAGAAAAAGTAATATTACATATTTTAGTTTTTACCAAATGGAAACGATGGATATTTACATAGCTCATATTTGATAGAAGATTTTGCATAAGATTCTAATTTAATAGCGATATGAACAAATTCAAAAAAACGTGTTGATAGTAAGGAGGTTTATATTTAGGAGCCTAAGAGCTAACTTTACCAATGTCCTAGCCCATGAAATGGTTAAGATGATCGTTGCGGTTTTGTTTATTTAAACAAATTTAAACTTCTTAAGAACTAAAATAACACTATATGTAAATTCACAATATGAAAGGACAATAAGGGGGAATTGATTTATCACTTTGCTGAATATTGTTCCAGTACAAATTACAGAAGCAAGGGAAGGAACATCAAAAACAAAATCTACATAAGCTGTCTATGAGCATTCTCGCAACATGGTCTTTATAGGACACGACATGGTCCTACACCACCAAAAGCCGACACCACTGCAAATGAAAAGATGAATCAACCAACAGTTAAATGTTAGGAAAATCAGAGAAATGGTGAAAAGCAGAACGCTAAATCATGTTCAATATGATATAATGCTCGTCTCTGGATTTTATTATTCCCTATCATTAGAAATTAGTATGCACTATGCTATATAAAATTTTATTTTTCCTTCACACCATCATGTCCTAGCTTACTACATGCCTCAGGTTGGGATTCAATTGTCATAATGGACAGCTTATAATTACAATTTGCAAGAATTGAGTGTCCTGAACTCCTGATTATCTCTCATGGGTTATCAGTGGTGAACAGGGGCGGAGCTAGAGGAAGATTCTCCTTGATGCATTTCCCTTGCTAGCTCAAATTATGGCCTCCTTGATGCACATTTATATGTCTAACCTGATGCACAAGCCTTATTAAGCTCACAAGTGTGGCTAAAATGTTTGTTGGACCCTGCTGCCTGTGCATCAGGTACATGCTATTGATCTCCGCCCCTGGTGGTGAAGACATATAGCATGCAAGAGGGGATGACAGTTCCTAACTTGTAGCGACAAATTTCGAGTGACAGGGAAAAGCCTATGAATATGTATGATAATACAATTTATTGCTCTATGACATAAATTTTTTGAAAGTACGCCACCGGCATCTTAACATGGCTAAAATATGTGTTCTTTTTAAAATATTCTTAGATTCTCAAAATCCGTCTGAGTTTATATCCATTTGTGCATGGATGAGATTATTAGTTTCTAGTTCACAGAAGCTTTATCATAAAATCATTCTAAATGGATATATATGTATGACTTGTAAACCAAAAAGATCGCTTTTATTCTAAATGGATATATACATTCCAAATGCCAATTCAGTTTCTAGGAAGTTCGACTACAAACTTTTTGGTAAAAAAAAAATTCCCGTGGTGAATATAATAGTTTAACCATGGAAGGATCCAATCAAGCTACCCTTTAAACCATCACGCTATGTAACAAAAAATAAAGAATTACATAAGAAGCTATAAATTGGAACCATCCAAAGCAGCATATTTAGGCGAGGTGCTCAGAGAGGTTGCCAGTCTTTCCCGACTGCAACATCAGCGTGTTGTTCGCTACTACCAGGTAAATTATTTGCATAGTTTTGACGACATCAGTTTATCAGATGCTGGTGCTGAAATAAGCAGGAATCCACATACTTGTACATCCAAATGGAGTACTGTCCTAGGTAATTTAATACATTGCGCACCTGGAAAAGATTTATAGGAACTTAGTGTCTAAACCTGGGTCCTGCTCAATTATAGTGAAACTATGGTGCTATTAAATGCATGACAATTGAAGGAATAGGAAGTGAGTACTATAGTCCATAGAGCAGACAGTTTACACTCGTGCAAAAAACTTCAGTCAAGAAAATCAAACAACAAAGTACGATGTACAGACATGAGCACATAAAGGCATAAAACACACAACCCCACAAACGGGACCAGCAAAATTGTACAACCTTCAGTTTCAACAATTATAAGATAATAGCAATCATCATAACGGCAATGCACAGAAGTCAAAAACTTACCATTCAACCACTCGTCTTCCATCCGATGAGGTAGTTCGTTTTGCAAAAGGTCAACAACAGATGGACGTTCAGAGGGACTTGGACACAGTAAGCGTCTAAAATTGACTGACCAGGACATTCAGTTGCCCTTAATACTGGAGTGTCTCCCTTCTGTTTAAGATCAGTGAGAGCAAGATGCCTTTCCATTGTTGTCGAAAATGGATGCCAAAGCTCAAAGAGTATAACTCCAGCTGTACATGCCAACCTGAAATTTGCAAAAATAAAACCCAAATAAGTTCAGAAACTGCTATAGTTGATATCAAGTTGTTATCTTAAGAAAGCAATAACTCAATTTCAACACACCTATAATTCTATTTGTTCATTGTAGTAAACGAAAGGAATCAGCAGTGTATATTCTGACCTTCTCATTTATCTGTGGCCACTTCTGCTTTACCACAGGTGCATTATAAATATATGTACCAACTTGACATGTTCCATCCATTGAAATGCCCATTGCTTCAATACGAAGACATAAGTCATGAGCCAGCTGCTCCAGCTTTAGAAATTTGGCTGACAACAATGAAAAATTGTTTTTAGTTCAAATTTACTTCAACCACCTGGAAGATAGCAATCAACTAAACAGAAAATCCCTGTAATTCAGGATAGGTGAAAGCTAAAGAAACTTGCAATAACAAAGTGAATCATAGCAGTTGAACATGTGAACAAGATTAGTGGATTTGTTCAATATTCAAATGTCAACATACTGGAGAAAGAGATTAAAATGGTAAACCTCATATGGTATGCAACACTAAGGTAATATGACATTTCGCAATCTCTCAAAATTCCGATGTAAGAAACAGGTGATAGATGTAGGAATACTAACTGATAGAGAACATCCAGATAACTCATAGCATCAGAACTGCAGGATGAAGTACAATATCGCAATTAATTACATTTTCTATAAAACCTTAAGTATTGTTGCTTAAGCGCATGAAGATGGTAACTAAAATCAAAATCAACCATTTGCAAAGCAATGTCAGTTCTGGATATCATCAGGAAGTGTGCTTACCAAGACCAAAATCCCCAATTTTTATATCATTGCGCACATCAAAAATATGTTGCTCGGTGTCAAGTCCATGTGTATGATTCCTTGACAGCATATCCTCATGTGGTGATGCAATATTTAATGTATTCTAGCTCCTATGCAGGCAACCAAAGAAAGATGTACCCAAGAACCTACAATACACCAATGTTCATATCTTCAAAAACCAAATAACCTCGTATAAAAATCATTACACAAATAATAGAAATCTAAAGCTATATTTAGGAAGGGGACAAATACCAATTGCAGTTCGTCACCAGCCAAACAAATTTGTCCATTCCTCACTGAATTGCATTTTCAGAAGGTTGCTCATCATTTCTCTGAAAGACAACCATAATCAACAATAGATTTACACTCCAGAAAAAATAGAGAGTGAAAAGAGACAGAGGGCAAGAAAATACAGCAGTAGCACCACCATATTCACCTCCGTCAGATCCACCTCACCTGACAGATCCCCTTGCTAGTACTAATTCACCAAACTTCATACAATCACCATGATGGATAAGATGTATAAAAAGATATGGAGAAAAATAAATAAAAGGCATCCCTGTACCTGCATTTCATCAAATGGCCCGTGTGCACCAAACTTATCATTTTGGCCATGGTCTCCTTCCTCCTACAAATCCCGTTTTTGTGATTTTTATCACTCAGATCCATGTGCAGACTGCAAAATCTATAGCAAGACAGAAAAAATATCAAACGTCTTTTCATTATAACATCAATCACCATCTCTATAAAATTCTTTTCTGCTGGAGCCTAGAGAGAACCAGACACAAAAATATGAACTAAATAGAGGTTATTTTAGGAGATGAGATGCAGTGAGTTGGGGAATCATCAAATCACCTGGCTGTTGTGGAGCTGAGGGACTATATGTCGCTGCAGAAAGCATACAAATAGAGGAGTCAGAGATGAATGGGAGAAAGTGTAGAACGAAAAGGCAGAGATGCATCTACTCATACTCACTTCAAGAACAGTCGGAGCCGCGCCGGTGACCAGATGCCTCACCCGCCATTCCCCATGGATTCAAGGACACGTCAGCGAGGGTCAACCACCTCATGCACGTCCACCGCTGTATCTGGGCGTGCTGCTGCTGCTCGTCCGGCGAGGCGCCGGCTGGTAGCTGAGAAGCCCAGGCACCAAGGAGAAAAGAGGACCGCATCCTTGTCTGTCTCTCTGCATCCTCGTCGGGCTGCTTGCTCGGGCGCCCAGGGGCGGAGATGGTGGCAGGCTGCCGCGATTGGTACTCGGATTTCACCATGGCGAGCGGGTGATGGCTAGAGTTTGTGGAAGAAATCATGGGAGAGAATTGGGGAAGAGGTGTGGGAGGGGATTGGGCAGCACGGGAGGGAGGAGAGTGGGTGAGGCAGCCGGCGGCGCGAGCGGGGAGGCAGAGCCGCGCGGCGATTGGGGGAGAGTGGGGATTGGGCTAGGGTTTTACTGGGCGGGCCTTTTATATGGATGCGGTGAAAAATAACGGACGGCCCGGATTCGCTCTGAAGCATGATCGGATGGCCGGTAAATTTAGATTTACCAGGAGGCGAGTTGGGAGGGCACCAATTATACTTTTAGTGAAGGGCTACGGTGGTTGTAGCATGACCGAACCTGTCTCATTCTGAAAAACTGTAGATACCACGATCATACATGCAACAACAGGTTTAGTAATGGGTCAGGTACATGTAATATGTTGTGATGTTGACATGTATATTTTGGTGACACATATTTTTTATGACAAATTATGTCCTTGGTTGATTACATGCGGCAATCTCCCTCGTGATATGGCCAGCTTATGCCTTGTATTTTTTTCAGAACTATGCCCCGTATTTATCCTTGCTTGATCTTGCAGTAGATGAAATTGACTTGTAGCATAGTTTCGTTCAAAGGTGCTAGAATTAGCTGCATGCGATTTGTGTGCTCAAGCAAATTTTAAAGAACCTTTTGCTAGCTATAATCATATTTTAATTTAATAACCTTTTTGTGTAGGTTGAGACTATTCCCTGCACCTTCAAGTCTGTTGATCACTATCTCCAGGCATATCGTGCGCCTCTGATTGAAGAAACAAGGTCGGATCTATGCTCATGCCTTAAGCTCATCCATGAAGCACCCTCGTCCAAAATACTCTCGATGGAGCTAGCAGGAAAGGCAGGATTATACTACGTGGATGTGGACTTTTGGGACAACGGGGCTGGTTTTTCTGCCGAAGCATATACGGCAAGGAGTGGCGATATTTTTATTTTGTCTAGCTTAAAACCTGGAGTTGCAGAGGATTTGAACCGCTATGGTGTGACACATTGCTTGGCAATGGTTACTGAGGTTTCTTTGGATGATGAATACCAGAAGGGCTTCAGAGTTAAAGTTACAAAGGACATTGGTTCGGAAGAAGACTTGGGTAAACTCAGACATGCAATATTTCTCAATAATATCATGACAAACAAAAGGATATGGCAAGCTCTTTCATTTGACACGGACATGGGCAACAATTTCACAGTGATCAAGTCGCTTTTAGCCCCCACAAATTTGGTAATATGACCTTTGATAGTTGCATTTTAGTTTAAATTGATCTTTTCATTACCATTACAAATTGGCCTTAACTTTTTTGAGCCCTCTTTGTTGGGTCTATTACAGGGTGAAGACGTATGTGGCGTCTGTGTTAGACCGGATGGGGGCTGTCTTCCTTCTTTGACAGAGCAATTACAATCGATTGAACTCAATCAATCTCAAGTGGATGCTATTGAGTCTGTGATCTCAGCTGTACAATGTGGGCATACGAACCTCATGAAGCTTATATGGGGTCCACCAGGTACTGGGAAGACCAAGACTGTTAGTGCTTTGCTGTGGGCTTTGGCGTGTTTGAAATGCAGAACTCTTACCTGTGCCCCCACTAATGTTGCTGTCGTTGGAGTTTGCACTCGTTTCCTTCAAAATTTGAAGGATTTCAGCGAGCACATTGATGAAAATGGTCTGCCCTTTTCTCTTGGAGATGTCTTGCTGTTTGGGAACAAGTATAACATGGACATCACCGAGGATCTTCAGGAAGTTTTCTTGGATTTTCGTGTGGATGAACTTGTTGAGTGCTTTTCATCATTGTCTGGATGGAAGTACAGAATAGCTTCAATGGTATCCTTTTTTGATGACTGTGCTTCACGGTACGATATGCTTCTCAAGGATGATGAAGAAAGTGATCATGTGTGCTTTCTGGACTTCGCAAAGAAGCAATTTGATGTGACAGCAGTAGCTCTTAGGAGATGCATATTGAATTTGTGTATTCACCTTCCGCGACGTAAATTGTCTCACGATAGTGTCATAAACCTATCTAAATTGCTTGATATGCTGGAAAAGTTTGGCGCCCTTCTATGCAATGCAAACTTGACAGATGAGGGCTTGAAAAGGGTCCTTGGCTGTCTGTCAACTGAAAACTCTGTTTGTCCACAGTATTCTATTGAGAAGGAACTGGATGGAGCAAGGTCTGCATGCCTTAAATTGCTTGAAGTTCTACAACAGTCGCTCAAATTACCCACTGGAGTAGACAGTAACTGGGTCCAGCGCTACTGCATACGTAATGCTACACTTCTTTTCTGTACTACCTCTAGCTCTTATCGGTTGCATCACATGGAGATTGCACCCCTCGACGTCTTAATTGTTGACGAGGCTGCTCAAGTACGTGAGTGTGAGTTGGTGATCCCACTACGTTTGGAGTGGTTGAAGCATGTTGTTTTGGTAGGAGATGACTGTCAGCTGAGTGCAATGGTTAAAAGTCAAGTAAGTTTCACCTTTACTCTCTTTATACTGTATGGTGCATACTGTCATTCCATAGTTATGGGTGCATTTGTCTACAACGTCAACTCCTAATAACAAAATGCTGCAACAGATTTTCAGTCATTGGTGTATTTGTCTACAACACTAGTTAATTTTCACGTGCAATGCACAATTGAAATATATGGCCCACCCATGTCCATCAGTTTGGACTTTTGGGTGAACTGCCTGATGCGTGTAATTCACTATGGTTTCAATGCCATTCAATATGCACATCTCGCCTAACATAAATTAAAAAACACTTTTTACTTACTCCTTCCGACCCATATTACTCTTAACGGATGTATCTATCACTAAAATATGTCTAGATACATCTAAATTTGCGAAGAGTAATATGGGTCGGAGGGAGTACAATTTTTTGGCATTTCAAAGTTTATGAAGAAAAAAATAAAGGTAGCAAACATCAAAACTGTCCAAACTTGGAAATGTCAGCTCATGAAGATTTTCTTAAAGTCCGATGACGAACACAACTCATGAAACAGTTCAAATGATTAAAACATAAGTAAATACAGGAACAAGAGTCATACAAGGGTGGGGTGGGAAGTGTGTTCGGCATTGGGAGTATTTGTTTTACAGGGACGGGGAGCTAAAACTGTTGAATGCTCAACAATGGAGCAATGTGCATTGTTGGTTGACGTTGTTTGATGGTTGAGACGTGTTGGATCTGCCAAACTGGTGTTGTATTAATGGAGATGAACTTCTGATACTGAAATGCTACAAAAAAAAATTTGCATGAAAATTTGAAGGCCAGATCTTTTATTTATATTCTGTTGTTGATGTGTTCATGATAATCTTAGTTCTTACCTTTCATTGTTTATCTTTAGGTATGCAAGGAAGCTGGATTTGGTACAAGTCTTTTCAGGAGATTGGTTACGCTACAGTTCGAAAAACATTTGCTGAATATACAGTATCGCATGAATCCTTGTATCAGCTTGTTCCCAAATGCACAATTTTATGAGAGGAAAATTTTAGATGGTTCCAATGTTCTGTCTCCTAGCTATAATGAGGATTACACATGCCTCCCATTTGGCAGCTACACTTTTATAAATGTCACGGATGGAAGGGAAGATAAAGAGGGTGCAGGAAACAGTCGAAGAAACATGGTTGAAGTTGCTGTTGTCCTTCATCTGATCCAAACCATCTTTAGATGTACGTCTAAGCTGAACACTATCCTTTCTTGCAGCCTTAATATCCTCCCTCGATGTCCTTGGTAGTTATTAATTTGTTTCTATATGAAGCTACTTGACTGATATACCATGGCATCTTTAGTAGCTCATAGGGTCTTCCTTTCTTGTTCTACATGTGTGCACAACCTTTACTGATCAATTGTAAGCTGATACAGAATCAATTTGAGTTTACTACTCCCTCCAATCGGAAATAACTGTCGGGGACTTAGTACAAACTTTGTACTTAGCTAGTACAGAATTGCTGACACTTATTTCCGATCGGAGGGAGTAATTTTTTTCTCTCGCTAACCTTGTGCAAAATCGACCCAAAAGATCAGTAAATTTACCACCTTAGTTTATTCTGCAGGTTGGAAAAGTACAGGTCAAAGGCTCAGTGTGGGTGTGGTGTCTCCATATAGTTCTCAAATTGATGCAATTAAAGGTAGACTTGGAAATAAATATGACACGTGTGATGTCTTTCATGTGCGTGTCAAGAGCATTGATGGTTTCCAAGGAGAAGAGGATGATATAATAATACTATCAACAGTTAGATCGAATGGCAGAGGAGACGTTGGATTTCTTGCTGATAACCAAAGAACAAATGTTGCTCTTACCAGAGCAAAGTGAGCACTGATTTTTTTTTTTCTGCGGGCCTTTGTTTTATTACTGTTTAAAGTATGTAAGACTAATAAAATAAATCATCTGATGGATGTTTTATTTGATGCAGGCACTGTCTTTGGATTGTTGGGAATGCTCATACTTTGTACAAAAGTGGGACTGTCTGGACAGACCTTGTTGCTGATGCTCAAAGACGTAAATGTGTTTTCAATGCCACCAATGACGCGACCATATGTAAGTTGGTTTTGCAAGTAAAGCAAGAGCTTGATCAACTTGACGATCTTCTTAATGCTGATTCAGTGGTTTTCAGCAATACCAGATGGAAGGTAAGTAACATAGTGATGTTTAATCAGTTTGACTTTGACCATACTTTCATGTGCTCCCTCTGATTGTCCCTTTCTTTTCCTCCTTTTCTTTTTGGTAGTAGTTTAGTTTGGTAGCATTTACCTCTGTTTGTTGGTTCCGCACCACCTTGGGCTGTCTTGTGTAGTTTTGCACCATTTTTGTCAACTTTCTTCTTCTAATCAAAGTACATATGTTTGAATCCATGATCCAGAATTTTATTTATGTTTTTATGGCTATTATGTACATTTAATTTACTGGAATGCAAACTAGATGCACGTACATGTGATTTTTTTGTCAGGGAGTACTTGGTTATTATTGAATCTACAATTCCTTTATACTCCCTCTATACCGGTTTACTGGTCCGACATGTAGTTTAAGAAAAATGTTTGACTACCAATTGATCAACAAAATATGAATCATATGTCACAGACAATGGTAATTTTTTTGTGACATATTATTTATATTTTGTTGACCAAATGTATGGTCAAACTTCTTTCGTGAACCACATGTCGGCCTAATGAACTGGTATGGATGGAGTAGCATGTGATTTTTTGTGTGGTTATGACCAAATGTGTCTTTAATTTTTGGAACCATCATTGTTTTTCGTGAAAATGCAAAACACATTGCGTCTCGATGCATTGATAGAACAAGAAGGTTCATGTACAAGTCCATGAATGGACCGACACCCCACTATACAACTCAACCCGAACCTGTACTAGAGTAGTAGATGGCGAAGGCCACGGGCTCCCACATTCACCCACGAGCGAGTCTCGACTACAATCGTGTCAAACAGAGAAGCCACAGATGGCCAAGCGTTGTCGAAGATAATCGCGTTGCAATGGTTCCAGAGCCACTATGCTATGTCAATGCTACAGATTAGAGAAGTTTGCAATTACTATTTACAAGGACATGTGCTACTTTGCACCATGCTATGTCAATATGTGGTTCTTTCTATAGCTTACAAGCCATCTTGTGAATCTCTTAACTTTCTGTAAAACATACCTGTACTTGTTATTCTCTTGAATTCAGTCTTTCTCAGGCTCTATTCTGTGTATTGGTAAATTCAACAGGTCATTGTAAGCGATGAGTTTAGAAAGTCCTTCACCAAACTAAAATCATCACAACTTAGGAGGGAAATACTCCAAAAGCTTATCAAACTTGGCGGTGGTTGGAGAACAACAGTTAGGAACTTAGATATACCTGGTGTTTCCAATCTTGCAAAAGTATACAAGATCAGGGACCTTTATCTTATTTGGAGTACTGACGTGGAGAAAAGTGAACGGAGGTATTTCCAGATGATAAGAATTTGGGACATAATGTCACAACATGTTGAAAGAACCGTACACCGCCTTGAGTACCTTTTTTCTATGTACACAGATGATTACCTGGATCACTGCCGAAGAGTAAAGAAACTCGGGTATGTGTTGTTCATTGTTACTGGTTATTGTCAGGTTCCTTGGATTTTTTCAACTTTGATGCTTGAAAATGAACCGTTTGTATGCTCATGTGTTTACCAGTGAGCTACTTGTAGACATTCTTCTTATTTTTTTTGCTTCCTTTTTTGGTGGATAACAGGAAACTGGAGGTTCCTATGGTTTGGGATGTTGATTATGAAATTATTCGCTATAAGAAGGATTGCAAAGCTGATGCTCAGGAAGAGCATGATCTCGTGGATACATCATATGCTATGGAAAATTCAAAAGTTAGCGAAAGCTTTTTGCTGATGAAATTTTACTCGTTATCTTCTGGAGTGGCACAGCATTTGCTGACAGCTTCTGATGGTTCTGAAATCGATATACCCTTTGAACTGACTGATGAAGAGAAGGAGATAATCCAGTTCCCGCTCACTAGCTTTATACTTGGGAGGTCAGGCACTGGAAAAACCACCATATTAACAATGAAACTAATTCAAAAAGAGCAACAATCATTGATTGCCTCCCAAGGTCTAAATTTGAATGAAGATGATTTGTCTGGGTTAGGAGAAAGTTTTGTGAAACAAGTATTTATCACTGTAAGCCCAAAGTTGTGTTCAGCCATAAAGAATCACATTTGCGGACTTAAAAGGTAAAGTCTTCTGAACTAGGTCATGTTAGAAGTTTACACAGGTTTAGCAATTTCGAAATTATTATTTTACATATATTTGAAGAATATCAGAAATATGTGCGCAAGTTGGTTCAAGTATTATTTCACGCTGTACTCCATTTCACTGCATTCAAACTTTTTAGATTTTTCTTTTGACATGCCCTTTCAAAGGGTTAACGGTTATCCATTTGAAGTACATTTTCTCTCTAAGATACTTTAATAATTTTAAATGACATTATCCTAATGAGGACCGGCCCTCGTAGTTTTGTATTGAATGAAACGACAACCATTCATTTCATAGGTAAGTCCTTGGACGTGCGTGGGCTCGGCTTGCTTGCTCGTGACTAGCTAACCAAGCACCGAGCGAGTTTCTTTAAAAAAGATTTACACTCTTCAAATGATATTTACTTTTGTTATTTGACGAGTTATATAACCATGCTCATCATATTAGTTATAAGTTATTTCAACCCTTTGTAGGTTCGGCTCTGGTGATGTGCCTGATCAGCCCAGTATTCTTCACATGCATGACATTATTGATGACCAGGAAGAGTTTAAAGAAATACCTGACAATTTCAGCAATCTACCTCATGAGCACTATCCTCTTACTATAACATATCGAAAGTTCTTGATGATGCTTGATGGAACATGTCGGACATCATTTTTTGATGTGTTCTATGGTGAACTGAACTCTAGCACAGAGAGAGGGCATTCCAAATCTCGTGCACTGCAAACATTTATTGAATCTAAGGAAGTCACCTATGAAAAATTTGCTGCTTCCTATTGGCCTCATTTTAATGCAGACCTGACCAAGAATCTTGATGCTTCCATTGTCTTCACTGAAATAATTTCTCACATAAAGGGTAGATATCAAGCAAGCATGCCTTATACCAGCAAGCTTGGAAGACAAGATTATGTGATGCTCTCAGATAAACGATTTTCATCGCTGAACAGTGAGAAGAGAGACAGGATTTACAGTGTTTTCATTGCTTACGAGAGTATGAAATCAACTGCCAGGGAGTTTGATTTGTCAGATTTTGTCAATAGTCTTCATATCAATCTTGTATCCGAGGGCTATAATGGAGATCTGGTGGATTTTGTTTACATAGATGAGGTGCAGGATCTAACCATGACACAAATAGCACTTCTTAAGTATGTCTGCAAGAACTTCAAGGAAGGTTTCCTTTTTGCTGGTGACACTGCACAAACTATAGCAAGGGGTATCGATTTCAGGTTTGAAGATATCCGTTCACTTTTCTATACTGCATTTCTCTCAGAAACTGAAGCGGCCAATCATGGACAAGGAAAACAAGTCCAACTCTCTGATATGTTCCAACTTACTCAAAATTTCCGCACGCATTGTGGCATCCTTCATATGGCACAAAGTATCATGAGCCTTTTGTACTTCTTTTTCCCATCAAGTGTTGACAAGCTTAATCCAGAGACTGGACTTGTATATGGAGAAGCTCCCGTGCTGCTGGAGTCTGGTAACGATGAAAATGCAATCATGACTATATTTGGAGAAATCAAAAGTAAGCATGGTAACATGCATGGGTTTGGTGCTGAGCAAGTCATATTAGTTCGTGATGATGCTACCAAAAAACAAATTGTTGACCTTGTTGGTAAACAGGCTCTTATTTTGACCATTGTTGAATGTAAGGGCCTTGAGTTCCAGGTATGAGCATATAAGTTCACCCCATTTGTGTTCATTTTTTAATAAATAAAATTGGTCAAGTTTTAGGATTTTGAGTATTCTTACTTACCTTGAATACATTGTATAGGATGTGCTGTTGTACAACTTTTTTGGCTCATCGCCTTTGAAAAACAAATGGAGAATTCTGTATGGTTACATGGAAGATAAAGATATTATAGCAGAATCTGAGGTGATATCTCATCCGGATTTCGACAGAAGCAAGCACCATCTTCTCTGCTCAGAGCTGAAACAACTCTATGTTGCAATCACACGCACTAGGCAAAGGCTGTGGATATGTGAAAATACTGATGATTACTGTCAGCCAATGTTTGACTATTGGAAGAAGTTGTGTCTTGTAGAGGTTAGATTACTTGATTCTTCCCTCGTTCAAGCAATGCAGGCAGGAAGTAGTACTGATGATTGGAGGCTACGGGGAACCAAGGTTAGTTATCTTCTATTGTTTGCTCTAGAGAGTCAGTTATGCTTTTGGACCACTAATTTTCATGAAACTTTGCGCCTTTTTGTCTAACAGCTGGTCTGTACCTAGTTATAATTTTACTGTACTTCTGTTACACAATTGTTATTCCGTCTAAGAAATGTTCTGTTTTCTTGTAGTTGTTCAACGAGGGGCAATTCGAAATGGCTACAATGTGTTTTGAAAAAGCTGGTGATGCATACAGAGAGAAATGGGCAAGAGCTGCCGGACTTCTGGCAACTGCTGAGCGTGCCATGGCCACAAATCCGGAGAAGGGCAATGCTTCATTGCAAACAGCATCAGAAATCTATGAGTCTATAGGAATGCATGAGAAAGCTGCTATCTGCTATTTCAAATTACGCGACTTTAAAAGAGCAGGTTTGCTGACTCTGATTTATCAGTTCCACAATGTTTTACAAACAACAGCCTGTTACTAAAGAGTTACCATATACGTAATCACATTCAATTTTTAAAACATCTAATATGAAGACTTACTGTATACATAAACTTCACACAGCTCTGTCTGACTAAACATTGTTTTCCCTGCATTGTCATAGGTATGGTCTATATGCAAAAATGTGGTGCTTCCAAGCTTGAGGATGCTGGTGACTGTTTTGCCAAGGCTGAGTGTTGGTCAGAGGCAGCTGATGTGTACTTCAGAGCTGAACGTTACACCAAGTGTTTCTCAATGTGCTCGAAAGAAAAGCAATTATTCAATCTTGGCTTGCAGCTCCTGCAACAGTTGGAGGAGGATCATTTGCTTGAGAATTCAAAATTGGAGGTTTCTGCAATTAGAAAGACGTATCTTGAAAATTGTGCTCAACATTATTTTGAGCGCGGTGACATAAAGCATATGATGCCTTTTGTTAAGGCTTTCAGTTCTATGGATCATGTACGAGCATTCTTAAACTCTAGGAATCTTGTTGATGAGCTGTTAAGTTTAGAGATGGAAAAGGGCAATTTCCTTGAAGTTGCAGGAATAGCAAAGCATAAAGGAAATGTCTTACTGGAGGTAGAAATGCTCGAGAAGGCAGGTTCATTTGAGGATGCAACGCGGCTTCTCCTCCTCCATATCGTTGTAGATTCCTTGTGGTCTTCAAATAGTAGAGGCTGGCCTCTGAAAAAATATGCAGAGAAGGAACGGTTGCTTGCAAAAGTCAAAGAAATGGCGATGAATGTCTCTGAATGCTTCTACTTCTTTGCTAGCCTGGAAGCTGATGCACTGTCAGATGTGTGCAAGTCCCTTCCCAGATTAAATTGTACATTGCTTGATGGCAGAAAATGTGAAAATTTGTTTGTTGAAGTTGTTGCTTCCCGTTCCATTCTTGATGTTCATCTTCAGTCTCAAGCCTCTGAATACAATTTGGAATTAGGGCCTGGATCTGAAGATGAAAGTAGCTTTAATGATATGGTGGCTCGTAACCAGATATCACCACATACTCTAGTGTATGCCTGGAATAACTGGAAGTCAATCATAGTCAACGTACTATCTTATCTTCGACATGCTGATGGTCTGGAATTAAATGATTATGAAGTTATGTATGAAGATCTTTGTGCTAAGTACTTTGGGTTGAGGAAAGATGGTGAAGATGATCGATATGTCGTGCTTAACATGAACTCAAGTTGGCTCTCTAAAACAGGCAGAAGTTCTTTGCAGCAAGATGGCAACAGATGTTTATTGGATGCCCCTCAGTGTCATTCATGTGCACAGTATTTCTGGATGAATGAGCTGTCTTCTGTTGGTTTGAGTGTACTTAAGAAGTTGGAGTCCATTGTTCAAATTCCTCCAAAGCCAACCACTTCCTATGCCCTGGTGAGAACTATCCTTATTATAAATGAGACAGCTAAGTTTTTGGAAGAACCAGAGTTCAGCCTGCAGAAAAGTACCATGAAGTTAAAAAACTTATCTGTTCTCTGTGCGGGTCGCTTCTTTGATTTAGTTTATCTTCTCTGGAGAGATGGTTCAATGAGGAGCCTCTTGCCTGCTATACTTAATTCACCAGCTGCATATGGTTTGATTGCTGATTCCCTTGTTGCAAATCTTCGGTCAAAAAATAAAAAACTGACTTATGGGCATATTGGGAGAACAACCATGCTACTGCTCCATGCAGGGCAATTGGATGATGCATTACTTTCAAGGCTATTACAGTACCTGGACAACGATTCTGTGTGGCCAGAATTTTTTCGATGTTTGAAGAGATTTCTTGACAGTGGTCTAGATAGATCCCTCTTGATCTTGAACTTTAAGGTTGTTCTGGACTTTACCTTCAACGGTGTGGGGTGGAGGGAGGAACTGGACTACATATCCCCAACCTGCTATGTGGGTCTTATTGAGTGCCTTGGTTTCTTGGCTTCATCATACCTTCTACAGAAAGGTCGTATATACTGCACGAAATCTGTGTTGGTCAATATGCTGGAGTGCCCCACCAGCAAGCTTTACCTTGAGACCTGCCTGGTATCTAATTCATGCCCAGATTCCGATCTTGATCATTTGGCATTCTTATCTGGGCGTTTCATATTTCAGACAATTATGGATATCTTGACAGACAAGAATATGCTGTGGGAGTGGGCACGGAAGACTTCAGCTCCTAGTAGTACACCCACTGCAGTTCTTCTGAGACTAGTGGTCACACTTTATCCACTGATCCTAACTCATGATCTTGGGAGTTGCTATGAGGTCACAAATAATCTTCTGAAGTGTGGAGTCTTTAAGGATCTACCTAGGGAGTTCTCTCAGAAGATTGTAGCGACTTTGCAGTTGAGGTATCGCACGCAGAGCAACTTCATAAGGGCGCTTGCTGATGCACTTGCCTCAATCGGAGATCATATGGTAATTATGGGTTCTTCACAGAAAGGCCCAACAATCAGTCGAAGCATAGCTCATACGATCAGCACAGCAGATTTGCGTGATGTTCCGAAGGTAATGGCTCTTCTTTGTCCTGAGGAGCCAAGTTCTGTAAAGCAAGAGACTGCACTGCCAAAAAAATCTGATGGTAACAAAGTCTGCTACGTTACTGGAAACATTCCTAAGGTTGTTCAAGATAATAAGATGGAGAGTTTAAGTGAAATGGATTTAAGTTATGAGAGTGCTTCCTTCTGGGAACAGTTTGAGGCTTTTCGAGACAGCAAACAAGGCCAGGTGAGTTCCCTACATTCTAATGCTTGTTTTGTAATCTTCCTGTTCGTCCCAGTGCATTGCCATTGCCGAGCTGCTCTAAAAGCTAATTATCTTTGCAGAAAGATGCGACCGTCATCGTTAAATTTCTTAGAAGAGTCGTTTTGTGGCTGGATCAAAGAGGCCCTCCAAGTAAGAATAGTGCACAATTGTTGGAAGAGTTAAGAGGCGTCTGCTGTGAGTTTGAAGACCGTCCTGCAAGGTAAAGCTAATGTTAAAATTGTCACCGACTCTGGAGTTTTAGTGGCCATATAAATCCAGTATTGAATCTATTGTCAAGTGTGAGTTAAATGTTGTGATCACGTCCTTCGGCATTATATGCACTTTGCCTTGTAGTCTAAGACATGAGTAGATGACTAACTCATTCCTGGAGCTTGTAAAAATTCACTATCTTGTGTGTGGAACTGTTTGTCATCACAGGTCGGAGAAGGGAGCTTGTCTGACTGCGGACGATCTATACTCAATGTGGCGAGATGGTGAGAAGAAAGTGCAGGCGCTCATCCACTCCCTGTCTGTCGAAAGGGCATCCATGAAGGAGCACGGCAGAAGGAATGAAGCCGCAGCTGTTGTCCAATCGCAGCGGACTGACGGAGCGGATGAACTTACCGGATGTTCGGACGATGAGCCTGACGCAGGAGCAAGTAATGAGGCGGAACCTGTCAAGGAAGAAGCAGACTCCGCCTCGACCTCAGCAAAGGCAGCGCCGAAGCAGAAGAAGAAGAAATCCAAGAAATCTAAGGGCCGCAAGAAGTGAGCTGCTGCTGTAGGTGTAGCCCGTGTTTTGCCTGCATTGGAAAAAACGTTTATATCCGGTCACTGTAATACCAACTGACAGCAAGGGCTGGTTTTGCCCGGACTCAACTTCAGGGGCTCATGTCGTTGCCTTACCGCTTATACCTGATCGTAGTCACAAAATTTTACTCCTGATCATTACTGCTAGTACTAACATTTTATTAGGAGTAATGAAATTGTAGACATACAGAGTAGGTAGCAACTACAAGCATGAAAAATATACATTGTTGGAGATGGTCATATAGTCGATATAATGCTTTCGTTGCATAGAAGTCAAGCAGAGATTAACAACATCCATACCACTGTCCTTAGTGTTCTAATGGTAGATAAGCGCCTTAGTCATTGCAGGAGCTAAAAAGGAGGGAAAACTATATAGAAGCCTACCAAATGCAAGAGCTGAAATGCTCTGTCTCCAGCACCCAAGTCAGCTGCCACCTAGTTCTACTTCAGACAGTGTGCTAATGCAACAGTTCTGAATAATGTTTACGAACTTGTAGGGAATCAAATGAAGTTAGCCAAACTTATTCATTACTAAAGTTTCAAATTGCCGAGTGGATATATGCCATGTAAAATGACAGTAAAGTAACATGATAAATAACAGTAATTACTGAAGGAAAGCTACAGATTCTACAACATGACCAAATTGTTAACGTAGTTCCAATGCCGACTTCTTTTCAGGAGGGAATAGATAGCTCCGGCAGCCTCTGAATGTGCTTTGTATTAATGCAAAGAAATGAGCATAAACCGTATTGTCAATGCCTCAAGTTGTTCTTTGTAATATGCAAACAAGAATTTGGATTTGACTTTAATCAACAGAATAAAGAGTCACCTGCAGGCAGCAGAAGGGACTAGCAGAAGCACGCAAGCACACCATTTACCAGCCGCAGTTTGCAAATTCAATAATTCATTGGAGGATTCCACGCATATACACCATTTACCAGCTGCAGTTTGCAAATTCATCTCGAAGTTTATCTCGAAGTACGTATTTGCCCTGTAATCCGGTATGGAGGGAGTAAGAGATTTAACACCTCAATCCTGGAGAACCCCATCCATTATTTTCCTTCATCGATACCCATGTCATCTCAGTCATTTATCATGGTTCCGTTCTAGGGATTTGATCCTATATTGTAAGCATGTCTGCACTTTGACTGAAGGTGATTTGAACTTGGAGCCGTGAGACTGCAGTTAGCATGGGTGTCGTTATAATGTGGGTTGTGAACTCTGGTGTATGCCATGACTCTCTCCCTGAACTACTAATACTATTATCCCATAATTTAGATCATGGCTATTAGGGAAGGTTGATATTGGTCCTAACCTACTCGCTTTGTTGTGAGGTGTCCACGTTTTCAAGTCATGTTTCAAGTTTTAGCAATGTCATTTTGATGATCTTTTTTTCCACTAGTTCTTTATGAATAACAAATTGTTTTAAGTGTGGATATTCAAAAATAACCTAGCTGAAGCATCACATTGATGTGAGCTGCCATGCTGGCAAAATAGACATCCGACAGTCTGAAGAGTAACCATACAACTTTAACAGAACTGTGGTTCAATTGAAACAGGCAAAGCTACTAATCCTCCACTTGTTCAATACCTTGATCAGATGCAAAGCAACGCATATCTGTTTTTTTAAATTGACATCAAAAGAGAATGAGAAGAACATCTACGGTTCTATACCTAGTTTCAGTTTTCCATTGTCGACCCAGTTAAGCGAAAACTAGTCCAATTTGTTCTTGAACATACTTTACAACGGTCAGTAAATTCAGAAGCAACACATGGTCTGATCCATCCTTGAAGCGTAGTAGTGCACAGCAACAAAAGGCTGCACTATAGAGATCGCTCAGCATAGTGCACCTCAAAATGGCAGCCGCATAAGCCTTCAGTAATCAGTACATGAGAGCAAATGCAACGCATGCTATCCGTTGGTTTTACAGTAAATGGGTTATACAAGTTTCTACACGACGGGCAAGGCACGGATACAGCCACATCAGCTTACTTCCTGCCACGGCCCTTAGCCTTTTTGGATTTCTTCTTGCCCTTCTGCTTCTGCGCCGTCTTTGTTGAGGTTGAGGCAGCCCCCGCCGCTTCTCCGTTGTCATCTTCATCGTCTGAACATTCAGCCCGTCTGTCCTCTCCGTCCATGTGCGACTGGACAGCAGCTGCAGCAACATTGCTTCTGTCATTGTCTCTCATGGATGTCTTTTGAGAATGCAGAAACCTGATGATCGCCTGCAGCTTGTTCTCGCCATCTTGCCACATTGAGTGTAGAACCCCAATAGTCAGAGAGGCTCTCTTCTCCAACCTGTGATTACGAAGCATTTTCATGTGCAAATAGTAAATTTTCAGAAGACATGAGGATAACCTAGTTATGTTTATACTAGACTAGAAGCTACATATCATGCAGAAAAAGGGACGTTATTACAAGGTTCCGTTCATATTTGTCCGTCAACTGCATTGTGGCATTTGTACTGCCATTTAAGAATATAGAGTTGGTGATTCCAAACAAATTTAGAGTTGGTGCTAATTTAACATTTGCTTACCTGGTAGAATGTTGATCAAACTCACTGCAGACGTGCCTGACCTCTTCCAACAATTCTGCATGAAATCCTGTTTGCTCCAGCCATGGAAGAGCACTTCTAAGGAATTGAATAACAGTCCTTGCATCTTTCTGCAGAAATTAGCTTTTTAGAATAACTTGCAACTGTGAAGCACCAAGACAAGCTGGAAGGTAAGAAAACAAGCATTAGAACATATGAAACTCACCTGGCCTTGCTTATTGACTTGAAAATTCTCAAACTTCTCCCAGAAGGGAGTACTCTCATCACTTAAATCTATTTCACATGTACTCTCCATCTTATTACCTTGTACAGCCTTAGCAATCTTTCCAGAAGTAACATTGTTACCATCAGATTTTTGTAGAAATGGAGTCTCTTGCTTTGCAGAGCTTGGTTCTTCAGGACGCAGAAGAGCCATTACCTTGGGAACATCATACATATCCGCCTTGCTAATCATGTAAGCATTTAAGTTTCGACAGACTGCTGGGCCTTTGGGAGAACCGATAATTACCATATCATCTCCGATTGCGGCGAGTGCATCAGCAAGCACCTTTATGAAGTTGCTCGGTGTGCGAGATTTCATTTGTAAAGCATGTACAATCTTCTGAGAGAACTCCAAAGGTAAATCCTTAAAGACTTCACACCTCAGAAGGTTATTTGTGACCTCATAGCAACTCCCCAGAGAAAGGGTAAGGATAAGTGGATAAAGTGCGACAACTAGTCTCAGGAGGACTGGTTTGTATGAACTACTAGAAGACGTTGTTGAAGTCTTCTGTACCCATTCCTGGAGCATCTGCTTGCTCATCAAGATGGACAGAATTGTCTGATATATGAAACGCCCTGATGACAATGCCAAACGATCAAGTTCGGCATCTGGGCTGGAATCAGATAGCAGGAAGCTGTCAAGGTAAACCTTGCTGGTACGGCACTCCAGCATATTGAGCAACAAAGATTTCGTGCAGCAAATAAAATCCTTCTGTAGTAAGTATGATGAAGCCAAGAAACCAAGGCACTCCATAAGACCCACATAGCACATTGGGGATATGTAGTCTAGTTCATCCTTCCACTTCACATTGAAGGTAAAATCAAGAGCAAGCTTATAGTTCATGATCAAGGAGGATTTATCAAGACCACTGTCAAGAAATTTCTTCAAAGAACGGAAAAAATCAGCCCACTCAGAACTATTGTCCAGGTACTGTAGTAGTCTTGAAACTAGGGCAGCGTCCAATCGTGCTGCATGGAGCAGAAGCATGGTTATTCTCCCTAAATGCCCATAAGTCAAATTTTTATTTGTTGGCCTAAGATTTGCACCAAGGGAATCAGCAATCAAACCATATGCAGCTGGTGAGTCAAGTAAACGCAACAGGCTCCTCGATGTTCCATCTTTCCACACAAGAAAAACTAACTCAAAGAAGCGACGTTCACAGAGAACAAAAAAGCTTCTCAACTTCATGGAACTTTTTGGCACACTGAACTCTGGTCCTTCCAAAAATTTGGCTGTCTCATTTATAAAAAGGATAGTTCTCACCAGGGCATACGAAGATGCCGGCTTTGGAGGAATTTGAACAATGGACTCCAACTTCTTAAGTACACTCAAACCAACAGAAGATAGCTCATTCATCCAGAAATACTGTGCACATGAATGACACTGAGGGGCATCCAATAAACATCTGTTGCCATCTTGCTGCAAAGAATTTCTGCCAACATTAGAAATCCAACTTGAGTTCATGTTAAGCACCACATATCGATCAGCATCACCATCTTTTCTCAACCCGAAGTACTTTGCACAGAGATCTCCATATATATCTGCACAATCATTTAATGCTGGACCATCAGTGTGACGAAGATGAGATAGTACTTTGATTATGATCGACTTCCAGTGATTCCAGACATACAACAGAGTTTGGGGTGATATCTGATTGCAAGCCAGCAAATCATTACAGCTACTTTCATCTTCGGATTCTGGGCCTAATTCCAAATTGTATCCAGAGGCTCGAGACTGGAGATGAACATCAAGAATCAAACGGGAAGCAATAAGTTCAACTAACAGGTTTGCACATTTTCTGCCCTCAAGCAAAGTGCAAGTTAAATTTGGAAGAGACTTATTCACATCTGACAGTACATCAGCTTCCAGGCAAACAAAGCAGTAGAAGCACTCAGAGACCTTGTTCGCCATCTCTTTGGCTTTTGCAAGCAGCTGTTCCTTTTCTGTATATCTTCTGGGAGGCCACCCTCTACCATTTGAAGACCAGAAGGAGTCTACAATGATATGGAGGAGGAGAAGCTGCGTTGCATCCTCAAACAAGTCTGCCTTCTCGAGCATGTCTACCTCAAGTAAGACATCTCCTTTATGCTTTGCTATTGCTGCAGCTTCGAGGAAATTACCCATTTCCATCTCTAAAGTCATCAGTTCATCAACAAGATTTCTAGAGTTAAGGAATGTCCGTACATGATCCATAGAGCTGAAAGCTTTAACAAAAGGCATCATATGCTTTATGTCACCACACTCAAAATAATGTTGAGCACAGTTATCCAGATACTTCTTTCTGACTGCAGAAACCTCCAAGGACTTTGAATTCTCAAGAGAATGTTCCTCTTCCAACTGTTGCATAAACTGCAAGCCCAGATTGAATAATCGTTTTCCTTTCGAGCACATGGAAAAACATTTGGTGTAACATTTTGCTTTGAAGTACACCTCAGCTGCCTCCGACCAGCATTCAGCCCTAGCAAAACAGTCACCAGCATCCTCAAGTCTAGAAGTACCACACTTTTGCATATAGACCATACCTATGGCAACACAAGGAACACAAATGTTCAGTCAGATAGAGCTTCGTGGAGTGTGAGGTAAAACTATACGTATGAAAGCGAAAACTAGCATGTCTGCAATTTAAGTGATATCATTTTGAACCAATGTTTTGAAATTTGATGGCATTTACTTATATAGCAACTCTTTAAGAACAACTTATCATTTGTAAAACATTATGGAATAATGATGTCAAGTATGATATAGCTTGAAATTATGGACAGTTGGCAGACCTGCTCTTTTGCAGTCACCTAATTTGATATAGCAAGTAGCAGCTTTCTCATGCATTCCTATGGACTCATAGATTTCTGATGCAGTTTGCAGTGAAGCCTTGCCCAACTCCAAATTTGAGGAGATGACACGGTCAGCAGTTGATACAAGTCCAGCAGCTCTTGCCCACTTCTCTCTGTGTGCATCACCAGCCTTTTCAAAACACATAGTAGCCATCTCGAATTGTCCTTCATTAAATAACTACAAAACAAAAAACTGTGAGAAGAAATAACAATGGTAAAAGAGAAAGCACAGAAAAACTGTAAGTAGGTACTCCCCATGACCTAACAAAAAAATTGTGTGCATAGACCAATTGTGAGATAAAAGAAACATGAATTCCACGAGACTAAAAGAATCACACACAGGCAACATAATGCATAACACGATAAGTTATAAATGGCTTTCCAGACCAAACAAGTAAAGATATCTAACCTTGATTCCCCGCAGCCTCCAATCATCACTGCTGCTCCCTGTCTGCATTGCCTGAATGAGGGAAGAATCAAGTAATCTAACTTCCACAAGGCACAGCTTCTTCCAGTAGTCAAACATTGGTCGACAATAATCGTCTGTATTTTCACATATCCACAGTCTTTGCCTAGTGCGTGTGATTGCAACATAGAGTTGCTTCAGCTCTGAACAGAGAAGATAATGCTTGCTTCTGTCAAAATCCGGATGAGAGATCTCCTCAGAGTGTGCTATAATATCTTTATCTTTCATGTAGCCATACAGAACTCTCCATTTGTTTCTTAACGGTGACGAACCAAAAAAGTTGTACAACAGCACATCCTACACAATATCTCTGAAGTTAGTATACTCAACATTTTGAAACAGCATGTTTACAATTAAAATATTTTAGAAAATGAACAAGGATGAAAATGAATTTATAGGCTTGTACCTGAAACTCAAGGCCCTTACATTCAACAATAGTCAACACAAGAGCTTGTTTACCAACAAGATCAATAATTTGCCTTCTAGTAGCATCATCACGAACCAATATGACTTGCTCAGCACCAAAACCATGCAGGTTACCATGTTTACTTTTGCTTTCTCCAAAAATAGTCATAATTGCATTCTCATCGTTATCAGACTCCAGAAGCACAGGAGCTTCTCCATATACAAGTCCAGTCTCTGGATTAAGCTTGTCAACACTTGACGGGAAAAAGAAGTACAGAAGGCTCATGATACTATGTGCCATACGGAGGATACCACAATGTGTGCGGAAATTTTGGGACAGTTGGAACATATCAGAGAGATGGACTTTTTTTCCATGTTTAAGTCCTTGATTAAAGGCTTCAGTTTCTGCCAGGAAAGCAGTATAAAAAATTGAACGAATATCTTCAAACCTGAAATCGATACCCCTTGCTATAGTCTGTGCAGTGTCACCAGCAAAAAGGAAGCCTTCCTTGATGTTCCTGCAGACATACTTAAGAAGTGCTATTTGTGTCATAGTTAGATCCTGCACCTCATCTATGTAAAAAAAATCCACCAGATCCCCATTGTAGCCCTCAGATAGAAGACTACTGTGAAGACTATTGACAAAATCTGACAAATCAAACTCCCTGGCAGTGCATTTCATACTCTCATATTCAAGGAATAAATCGTAAATTCTATCTCTTTTCTCATTGTTCAAGGATGAAAATCTTTTATCTGAGAGCATCACATAATCTTGTCTTCCCAGTTTGCCAGTATAAGGCCTGCTTGCTTGATATGCACCCTTTATATGAGAAATTATTTCAGTGAAGACAGTGGAAGCATCAAATTTCTTGGTAAAGTCTGCATTAAAACGAGGCCAGTAGAAAGTAGCAAATTTCTCGTAGGTAACTTCCTTCAATTCAATAAAAGTTTGCACTGCGCGAGATTTTGAATGGCCCCTCTCAAAGCTAGACTTCATTTCACCATAAAAGGCATCAAAAAATGATGTCCGGCGTGTTCCATCAAGCATCATCAAGAACTTTCGATATGTTATAGTAAGAGGATAGTGCTCATGAGGTAGATCACAAAAATTGTCAGGAATTTCTGTAAACTCTTGCAGGTCATCCATGATGTCATGCATGTGAAGAATGCTAGGCTGTTCAGAGACATCACCAGCGCCAAATCTAGGAAGGGTTGAAATAAATTGGAATTAATATGAAGATCCTTGTTGGCATAAATCATAAACCAAATGAAGTAAAAAAATCAAAGGATCACTGAACGAGCTTGCAATGTATGTTTGTTTAAAAAAAATGCAGCAAGCATTGCTCGGTTAGCTAGTTGTGTGACAATGTGCGTGCATGCCTAGCCCAGACGCACTCAAGGTCTGGCCTGCGAAGTGGTGCTCATGGTTTTGTCTTCCCCTTCAAAACAAAACCACTGGGGTAGTCGCCATACATGTAGTGTTTTAATACTTTTAAAAAATATCTTATAAAGAGAAAATGCACTTAAGATGGATAAAAACAATGACCCTTCAAAAGGGTATGACAAAGGTCTAAGGAGTCTCAGGTTAGAGGCAGAGTAAAGCGGAGTACAGTGCAAAAGTATTTAAGCCAACCCTTGCACACATTTCTATTCACTTTAAATAGATGTATGAAAATCATTTACAGAATGGTAGAAATACACAATATATTTAAAAAGGGGTCCAATTCAAAAGACTTACCTTTTAAGCTTGCAGATGTGATTTTTTATGGCTGAACATAACTTTGGGCTTACAGTGATAAACACTTGTTTCACGAAACTTTCTTCATTCTTCAGTGGCACAGATAAATTAGCCCCATCCAAATTTAGACCTTGGGATGCAATCAATGACTGTTGCTCTTTTTGAATCAATTTCATTGTCAATACAGTGGTTTTTCCAGTACCCGACCTCCCAAGTATAAAACTAGTGAGAGGAAATTGGATTATCACACGCTCTTCATCAGTCAGTTCAAAAGGGATGTCGATTTCAGACCCATCAGTAGCTGTCAGCAAATGCTTTGCCACTCCAGATGATAAAGAGTAGAACTTCATCAGCAAGAAGCTTTCGCTAACTTTTGAATTCTCCATGGCATGTGATGTATCCACGATATCACGCTCTTCGTGAGCATCAACTTTGCAATCTTTGTTATAGCGAATAATATCATGCTCAACATCCCAAACCACAGGAACCTCCAATTTCCTGTTATCCACAACAAAAGGAGGGCAAGCATTAGAAGAATGTCTACAGGCAGTTCATTTGTGAGCATGGGAACTATTTACAAACAGTTCGTCTCTAATCATAGAAGGTAAAAATAAATCCAAGGAACCAGACTATAGCTCATTAACAATAAACAACTCATACCCCTGTGTCTGCACTCTCCTGCAGTGATCCAAGTAATCATCCGTGTACATGGAAAACAGATTCTCGAGACGTTGAATAGTTCTTGCAAGATTTTGTTGTGACAGTAGGTCCCAAATTCTTATTATCTGGAAATACCTTCTTTCAGTTTTTTCCACGTCAGTACTCCAAATAAGATACAGGTCCCTGACTTTGTATACTTTTGCAAGATGAGAAACACCCGGTATATCAAGGTTCTTAACTGTTGTCCTCCAACCACCTCCAAGTTTGATAAGCTTTTGGAGTACTTCCCTCCTGAGCTGTGGTGATTTTAGTTTGGTGAAAGACTTTCTGAACTCGTCGCTAAGAATGACCTGGATACAAATAGTAGAACCTGATGAGAAAAATCGTATACAAGGGAAATGAAAGAATAGTATGTTTTTCAAGAAACCTAGGAGGTTCACAAGACGGTATACATACTTCATAGAAAATAACCATAATTATTGACATATCATGGTACAATTAGCACATTTCCCAGAAAATCTTAATTACAAACCTCTCACGATTGAATTACAGAGCAAATAGACTAGCAGAGACAAGTTGAACCACTTACATGTTCCCAAAAATTAAAGAAACATCTATGCATGAACACACACACAATATAGAACAAAGTGTATATTCAGTAAACCCTAACTCACTGACAACAAGCATGAGTCTCATAAGACACATGTATATACATGTGGTTTGCGTTCCGGGTAATTTAAGTGCAGTGGCATATTAGAAAACAAGAAATTAGGTTCAAAGTCAAACTGGCTAAAACCATGGCACTTACCTTCCATCTGGTATTGCTGAAAACCGCCGAGTCAGCATTAAGAAGATCATCAAGTTCGTCAAGCTCTTGCTTTACATGCAAAACCAACTTACAGATGGTTGCGTCATTAGTGGCACTGAAAACACATTTACGTCTCTCTGCATCAGCAACAAGGTCTGTCCATTCGGTTCCACTTTTATACAGTGTATGAGCATTCCCAACAATCCAAAGACAGTGCCTGCATGAAATAGAGGATCCGTCAGATGGTTCATATCACCAATCTGGCATACTTTCAACAGCAATTAACAAAGGCCCGCAAAAAATATTAATGCACACCTTGCTCTAGTAAGAGCAACATTTGTCCTTTGGTTATCAGCAAGAAATCCAACAACTCCTCTCTCATTTGATCTAACAGTTGATAGTATTATTATGTCATCCTCTTCTCCTTGGAAACCATCAATGGACTTCACCCGCACATTAAAGCCATCACATGTATCGTATTTTTTGCCAAGTCGACTTTTAATTGCATCAACTTGAGCATTATATGGAGAGATCACACCGATGCTGAGCCCTTGGCCTGTCCTTTTCCAAGCTGCAGAAAAAACTAAGTGTTACTGATCTTGAGGGGTAAGTTACTGAAACAATTTTCTTTCAGCAATCTTAAGTTGATTATGTATCACCAAGACATATCACTGCTTTCCCACTCTGAATGTCGGTGATTTTGTACTAACTTAATACAAAATTTGTACCAAGTCATCGACACTTATTTCCGATCGGAGGGAATAGAATTTACTAAAATGGGTCCATGCAGTGGCCAACGGCTCTAATAAAGCATAATATTTCATCTTTCGTGACAAATACTTTATGTTCTCCTTTTTATAAATAAAAATGTAACATTACCTACCGAGCATGGCAGTAACATTAAATTTTTCATAAACCCTGATTGATGTGATTACCATCTCATGAGTTACACATATGTAAAATTGGACTGCTGAACATAGATTAGTGTAGTGAATACATTTCTACCAATGAAGGTCATGCAGTATGCAGTAAAAAGAAAGGAAGACCATATAAGCTTCTAAACATCCCATGGAAATGTTATATTAGCCATGTAGCTTCATAAAAAGTTAATAAGTACAAAGGATATTAAGGTTGAAGAGAGGATAGAGTTCGGCGTAGACATACATTTAAAGATGGTATGGATTAGGTGTAAAACAACAGCAACTTCAACAAGGTTTCTCCGACTGTTTCCCGTGCCCTCTTTGTCTTCCCTTCCATCAGTGACATTTATAAACGTGTAGGTGCCAAAAGGGAGGCATGTGTAATCCTTACTATAGCTAGGAAACAGGACATTGGGACCATCCAAAATCTTCCTCTCATAAAACTGAGCATTTGGGAATAAGCTGATACAAGGATTCATGCGATACTGTATATTCAACAAATGTTTTTCAAATTTAAGCATAACCAATCTCCCATAAAGACTTGTCCCAAATCCAGCTTCTTTGCATACCTAGAAACAAAATTGGAAGGTAAAATTTAAGATTAAAAAAAACAGATCAATAACAAAGGAACCTAAAAAACGATGGCCTTCACAATTTTTCAAGAAAACATTGTGTGGCATTTCACTGCCAGAAATGTATCTTGTAGGTAAATGCACAATGACTAAAAGTTGAAAGAAGACGGTACAAAGAGGGTGAGACAAAACCTTACTTTGCTTTTAACCATTGCGCTCAGCTGACAGTCATCTCCTACCAAAACAACATGTTTCACCCAATGCAGACGTAGCGGGATCACCAATTCACACTCCCGCACTTGAGCAGCCTCGTCAACAATTAATACATCAAGGGGTGCAATCTCCATGTGATGTAACCGATATGAGCTAGAGACAGTAGAGAAAAGAAGTGTTGCATTACATATGCAGTAGCTTTGGACCCAGTTTTTGTCTACTCCAGTGGGTAAATTAAGCGAGTGTAGCAGATCTTTAAGCAATCTAAGGCATGTAGACCTTGATCCATCCAGTTCCTTCTCAACAGAAGATATAGGCTGTGGACAAACATAGCTTTCAGTTGACAGACAACCAAGGCTCCTCTTCAAGCCCTCGTCGGTCAATTCTACGTCGCACAGGAGGGAACCAAATTTTTCCAGCATATTGAGCAATGTAGATATGTTTATGACACTATCACGAGAAAAGCAACTTCCAGGAAGGTGAACCCACAATGTCATTATGCATCTTTCAAGAGCTATTGCTGTCGCATGATATTGCTTCTTTATGAAGTCCAGAAAGCACACTGGGTCAATTTTGCCATCGTCCTCAAGAAGCATATCATAACGTGAAACGCAGTCTTCAAAAAAGGATACCATTGAAGCTATTTTGTACTTCCATCCGGACAATGATGAAAAGCATTCCACAAGTTCATCGACACGAAAGTCCAAGAAAACATCCTGAAGATCATCGGTCATGTCCATGTTAGACCTGCTTCCAAATAGCAAGATATCTCCAAGAGAAGCAGGTAGACCATTATCCACATTGTGCTCATTGAAATCCTTCAAGTTTTGAAGGAAACGAGTGCAAACTCCAACGATAGCAACATTTGTGGGAGCACAAGTAAGAGTTCTGCATTTCAAACACGCCAAAATCCACAGTAAAGCGCTAACAGTCTTGGTCTTTCCAGTACCTGGTGGACCCCATATAAGCTTCATGAGGTTCACATGCCTACATCGTACAGCTGAGACAACGGATTCAATAGCATCCACTTGCGATCGATTAAGCTTAATCGACATTAGTTGCTCCGAAAAAGAAGCCAAACAGCCCCCTTCCTGTTTAACACAGATACCACAAACATCCTCAACCTGCAACAGAGCCAACATAGAGGAGCTCAAAAAATTAGGTACCATACAAATTTAAAATGGCGGTGAAAATAGGAAGTAAAACTAAGTGTGAGCATTCGTGTCAATTACCAAATTTGTTGGGGCTAAGAGCGACTTGATTACTGTGAAATTGGTATTCATGTGTGTATCGAAGGTAAGTGCTTTCCATATCCGCATGTTTGTCGTGATATTATTGAGAAATATTGCACGCTTGAGTTTATTCAAGTCTTCTTCCAAACCAATATCCTTTGCAACTTTGACTCTGAAACCCTTCTGGTATTGATCATCCATAGAAACCTCAGTAACCATTGCCAAGCAATATGTCACACCATGACGGTTTAAGTCCTCTGCAGCTTCAGGTTTTATGCTAGACAAAATAAATATGTCACCATTCCTTGCAGCATAAGCCTCAGTAGAAAAACCAGCCTCATTGTCCCAAAAGTCCACATCCATAAAGTATGACCCAGGTTTTCCCGCTACCTCCATGGACAGTATTTTTGATGAGGGTGCTTCCCTGATGAGCTCAAGGCATGAGCATAGATCTGACCTTGTTTCTTCAATCAGAGGCACACGATACGATATGAGATAGTGATCAAGTGACTTGAAGTTGCAGGGAATAATCTCGACCTGAACACAAAAGAGAAGATGTTATGATTATAGATAGCAAAAGAATCTCCCATGGTTCCTTGAGCACAACAATGGCATGCAATTAATGCTAACAGAAAGCCTATCTAGGGAAAGTTATCTACTGCAAGAACAAGCAAGGACCAATACAGGGCTTAGTTTGATCGTATCACAAGGACATTACCGTACTCAACCATACACATAATTTGTCACAGAAAAATAATTTATAACCACCAAATTGTACAACATGGCAACATGTAACTCTCTCGCTAGGATACATGACTTGCACACCTAACATTTCCCAACAGCCATTCATAACTTACAGCAGTACAGCACATATCATCTGAACTTTTCTGGAACAAGACATGATAGATAATGCTACAGCCCACTAAAACACTTCCAAAATGATGGTGCATCCTGAGCATGGCAAATCGTGTGTCATTCCTCTCAAACAGTAATACAAAAGCATGCATATAACATTCTGGCATCAACAGCAACATGTAATTTCCTGAATTTCATGTAAATCTACAACAGTTATGGCACTACAACGATTGTCAACTCAAAACAAGGGACTCGGCACATGATTTACACACTTGGCATCTCCCAACAGACATTCAAAAGTTAGAGCACGCAGATCTAAAGTTTTTTGAAACGGGACATGCTACTAAAGCACTTCCCACATGATGGCGCATCATGGGCATAGCAAGCCAGTGTGTGATTCTTCTCAACAGCTAGCAGTGGGCAACCTCCATCAGTAATTCAAAACCGTGCAGAACATCTATTTAGCCCAAATCAGTCACGCAAATATGGCACAAACAGCTAGCGGAATGCGATTTCCTGACTGCCATGTATCACCACCACACTGAGCGTGCGATGGTTAGAAAAACAAAACAGAGCGCTCAGGACATGCCAGTCGCGCTTCCCAGCTGGCACGCGCGCATAATAAACCCCATCTAAACCCTAGCGCGCGCACGGACCAAAACCACGCAGGCAGAGCACCACTACCCGGCGCATCCAGCTCCCCAACTTCGATTACGCACAGGAAAACAGCCAACGACGGCGCGGTAAACTCGTTTCACTGAAAAAAAAAAAGTGGCCGGATTTTAAGCACGACGCGAAGCCTAGCGCGCGCGCGCACGCACACGCGTCGACATCGCCGGCCCGTGAAGTCAGAACGTGCGCACAGGCAGCAGATTCGAAAGGGGAAAACAAACGGGGGCGCTCAAAGCCCGCAACCGCGCCGCGCCCGCGCAGATCGACGTCGGGAACTCGCAAGCCGATCACGCATCGGAGCCCGCACGCGCGCGCAGACTCGAAAAAACGGGGGCTCCTCACGCCCGCGACGGCGTCGGCGCGGCCGCGCGAGCCGTCGTCGTCACCCGGAACTAGCGGCGGCGGTAGGCGGTACCAGCGAAACGAGGTGGGGTTGGTCCGAGGACGCACGCACCTTGTCTCTGTAGAGGTCGTCGTCGGTGATCTCCGGGACGGACCACGAGAGCACGACGTCGTCCAAATCCATCTCCCCCATGCCGCGCCGCGCCGCGCCGCCACGGCCCGCGCACCCCCTCGCCCCCCAGACGCCCTAGCCGCTCACGCGCGCGCTCCGGAGCAGGCAGGCGGCATTCGCGAGGAGGAGGAACCGAGGAATCGGTACAAGACGCGGCGGCGGTGGTGGTGTGGGGTGGAGAAAAGCAGGGAGGGAGCGATCAACTTGGAGGAGGGGGAAGGAAATGGGGTGGGATTACTGCTCTGCTTTGCCTGCTGCGCAGAAATCTTTTGCGTCTGGAGAGAAGATGCTACAGTGGCCTTGGGGTTTTAGGGGTGTGCGTTTGGGAGGCGGGCCCTTTTCACGTCGCGGTGAAAGGGGTGGGGGGAGTGGCCCCGGTTTCGCGGCGGGAGAGCGGGCGCGTACGGTGAAAAGCTTGGTGGTAAAAAATACGTACGGGGGCAGGAGCAGGAGCAGGACGCGTCGTGTCTGCCGGGTCTTGGACAGCCTCACTTTCCCCTCTGGTCTTTGGGCAGTCTTTGTTTGTTTGTTTCTACCGTAATGAGGAGGGAGGTGGTATAGACGGACCGGTCGTAGAGGATCAACTATGGCGACCACGTCTTCCTCCGCTGTGGAATTACCGTATTCCCGGGAATACATGCGAGTCCTCCGGTACATTGGACTTCAATCATTTTTTGGAATCACTCTAGGGCTTGCTTCCTCTTTCAACTTAAGTGACCAAGTTACATAACCATTACCTGCACACTAGAACACGTCTAAATATATGTATATTTATATAAACTTGTATCAAATTAATTGGAACGAGGGTAGTGCAAACTAAAAAAATTAGAAAATTTTAGAGGAATTTGTATCCTCCCTGATTTTCTTTCTATAGATTGTTTAATCTGTGGGATTTAAAATCATTGATTTTTTTTTCTCAATGGTCTACTTTCCATGAAATTTCATATACTTCCTCCGACCCATATTACTCTTTACTAATACGGATGTATCTACCACTAAAATATATCTAAATATATCTATATTAGCGAAGAGTATTATGGGTCGGAGGGAGTAGAAAAACTCACCGGTTACAACCACGTGGAAAATCCCTTTGTTTCTATGCCAACTAAGGCAAACACGCATTTCTTCAACAAAAAAAATAGTCCATTGTTTTTTTGGCAATGCAACCGAGCGAAAAGTATTTTCAAAGTTCCCACGTTATTCAACATGCCATGATATGATATTTCTATGTTTTCCCGCTTCTTGGGTTTTGATAACGCTTTGAAGCAAACATGTCCTTACTTTCCATAGTGGTATCAGTCTGTCCCACAATGTAAGCCGTTTTAGCAAACTATTTTAGTTAGCTAAAACGGCTTACATTATGGGACGGAGGGAGTACTTGTCTTCTTCGTGTGATACATTGAGTTCCGTTTAAGCTTGGATGCTAAAATCAACCTACAAGATTGCAACATATTTACTCAGATGAAAGTACCCATACCACTAATTTCTTTCGGATAATATAGCGGATATCACAGAGCATCCACAAAATGTGGATCCCACGTAGTATGGAGGCTCTACTTGTCAATGACTTAAAGTCAAGTCTACATAGTAACTAAGAGGATCTGGACGCATTCCCAAGACATGTTGCTCGTTAGGTAACAATGGCTCTGCTTGTTGTGATCAATTATGGAACCGAGGTAATACCATTTTACCAGTAATAAGGATGTTAAACCAACATCATGTAGGTACCAAATATATATGGCATGCTCCGTTAGATCGGAAAACAGTGTAGGTGCTTAGTACAAACTTTGTACTAAGTTGTGCTAAATCATCTGACATCCTTTTTCGATCGGAGGGAGTAGTATATTGCCTCAAAGAGCGTCCAACCAATTCAAAAAATTGTTGTGCGCTCGTTTGTCCAATTTTGAATGTTAACAGTACATTCCATCTACATAGTTAAAAGTAATAACCAAAAAGTGTTGCTAAAGATGGTACTTACCAATTTTGTACAACACATTCAACATTAGTTGCTAGTCAAAGCATGAACATCCTACAAGACGCTCGAACGTTTTTGCCTCCTTATTATCGCTCATATCAACGGCGATTAGAAGAAAAGATGTGCGAGTGACATGACCAGATGTAATTTGTAAAGTGTATTTAGTGTACTGCAATACGTACTCCCTTCTTCCCAATTTAGGATGCATATTAGATTTGGTCAAAGTCAAACTTTATAAAGTTTGATCAATATTATATAGAAAAATATGAACTTTGAGAATACCAAATGCATAGTATATGAAAATATGTTTCATGATGGTTATAATAACATTGAGTTAATGTTGTAGATGTTGATACTATTTTTTATATATTTGCCTAAAGTTTATAAACTTTGACATTGACCAAAACTAATATGCATCCTAATTTGGGAAGGAAGGAGTATGTTTTATACACCATAGTAACAGTACTGCCAGAATATTCCTACGGAAATGGAATATTCTCATATACAAGAGAGGAAGGAAGGAGTATGAGCGGACGAAAAGTAAGTTGAGAGTTGAAAGCGTCTGGGAGTTACTGCAGCTATTCCTACTGCTTTGCTAGACTGGTTCATTTACTCCGTCTGTGAGTTACTGCAGCTATTCCTACTACTACCTCCGTTTCGGTTTAGTAGTCCTCCCCGTATCCCTAGGTCATAGATTTTACCAACTTAATATATAATATTTATTATAAAAAATAAACCATTAGAAACTTTAGTTGTTATATTTTCTAATGATATAATTTTTATATTATATAATTTATATTATATAGATGAAATTGACTACCTAGGGATACGGGGAGGACTAGTAAACTGAAATGGAGGAAGTACTGCTTTGCTAGACTGACTCATTTTCTCCACTCTGAATTACCGTGAGAGAAAGAGAAAGGGAGGAGAAAAACAAAACTGAAAAGGTAACGCGTTCTTTTGAAGCGGGAAGCGAAGGATTTTGGCGGGAACGCGAAAAGAGAGGGGAAAGGACAACGGGAATTTGTCGCGACCTGCAAAGCCCACAACCTTTTGGCCTGCCAACTTCTTTTACTTTTGGGTACAGAAATCGTTCGGATCTCTCGAGAAGCCCACACGATCAGGACTCCGTCTCGAGGGTTTTTGTCTTCGAAATCTGTTTTGTCCGTTGGACGCAGGACGTCTCTCGAGGAAGAGGACGCATCCTTCCCAGAAACGAAATGCACAGAAACATAAGGCCACGGGCTATTTAACATGAAAATTGTGCCTAAAAAAACATATAGCTACATAGAAAAATAACAAAAGTAATCCATTTGTTTGTTAAACAAAAGGCTAATTTGTATCGTCAGAAAAATTTAGGGGTGCATCAGTTTAGTAGGACTGCTAATTTGGTAACCACCTCTCTGTTTTCCCCCGGTGAACTTATCCTACTCTTAATTCGTGATTGATCTTACCATTTTCGCAATGTTCTCTTCTTTTTTCGTGTCTCCAGTCAAATGAAACCTGTGAACAAACCTATCGCCCCAAACCAATTCTCTATTTGGATAAATTAACTGTGTAGTGAACGCCAGGATCCGATGCAGAACAGGACAGAACTGCCGCTCGGGGTCCAGGACAGAGGTAGTAGTAGTCTGAACTGAAGCATGCTCGGGGTCCAGGACAGAACGTCAGATGGTATGAAGGTAGAAGGGAGACGGGGTAATTCTCATATGAAGTGGGTGTCCGAACTGATAAATCCACTAACAAAAACTTAGGATGAGTCAGCGATGCGCGGCTGCTGTTTACCACGGGACGCGGAAGCAATACTGTCCATCAAACTACCGGCGAGAGCTTCCGAGGACTTTGTCACCTGGAGTGGTGAGAGCAATGGTATTTTTAGTGTCAGATCAGCTTATCGTTTTGGTATTCAGCCGACTGTCGAGAAACTCTACCAGGGACAATCGAGCTCGGAACCTACTGGTGATAGGAGTGCTTGGAATCTGGTTTGGGAAGCTGCAGTCCCGCAAAAACTACGCGTGTTTGCATGGAAGGTGGCTACCGGCACGCTCGCTGTGCGCGATGGACTCCATCGACGAATCCCTGAGAGCATCTCCACTCGTGAGCCCGATGAGGCCCCCGGCGCCCTTATTTTTCATCCGGGCGGCGAAAAACGGTCCAGTCGCGCCCCAGGATCCTCGATTTCGCCCGGATCTGGGCCTTCATCCATCCGGCGAGCCCAGGCCATCCCCGGCCTTCCGGGGCGCGCTCGGGGACTCCGGACGAAACAAACTGGCGCGAAACCGCCGAGAATATTCGCGCGCGTTCCCGCGGGTCGTGTGGCCCCGACCTGTCGGCGAGAGTGAGCGGTCGTCGTCGTCATCGTCTCGTCTTCCGCGCATCGTCTTCCCCGCACGCATCGTCTTCCGCGCGCTGTAAAGGCTGCCGCCGCTGGCCGGCCAGCCACGCGGCGAGGCGAGTTAATGCCACCGCGGCCATATAAACGCGGCCTACCGCGTCTGGCCGGCCACATTCGCCAGCCATTCGACCAGAGCACCTCGCCCACTCGCCCACGCCGACGATCCCCGAGCTCGAGACAAACCAGACCAATGGCGAACAACTCCGGCGATGACGACGCGGCGAACAACAGCTTCGGCCGCCGCTCCCTCCACCAATGGGAGGGATGCCTCCTCCACGCCGCCGGCTACATGGCGCCGCCCGACTTCCGGGCGCCCGGAGGTTGGCGCCTGAGCGCCGGCGGCATCCCCATCCCGCCGCCGCCGACGGGATCTGCGCTGGACGTTGATACGTCCAATTTGCATCACTATTTTGTATCATAATTTACTGTTATTCATTGATATATTTCATATTTAGATATGATACTTATGTTATTTCCTTTGCTTTCACATGTTTGTTGATCATCGGAGGAGTTGCTGCCGGAGTCAGGATTCTGCTGGAAAAAGGACCATCAAGAAACCATATTTTGAAGATCAGGAAAATTCCAGGAAAATACCCAGAAATTATATTTTCCCAGAAGACTCACGAAGCCAGAAGGAGGAGTCGAGAGGAGCCAGGGGGCTCCACACGCCAGGGTGGCGCGGGCCAACCCCTGGCCGCGCGGGCCCTACGTGAGGCCACCCTGGCCCACCTCTGGTCTCGCCCCTCCGCGTACATCATCGTCCCCGAAAACCTAAGTCAGGGGGAGGCTCAGAGTTAGACACAGCCGCCTCTGCGGGGCGGAGAACACCAGAGAGAGAAAGCTCTCCGGCAGGGAGAAATCTGCCGGGGAAATTCCTTCCCGGAGAGGGGAGATCGTCGCCATCGTCATCACCATCGCACAGGACTTCATCGGGATCATCATCATCATCATCTCCATCACCAGCACCTTCATCTCCACCATCACCACGCCATCCCGCTGTAACATCTTGAGTTGGATCTTGTTATATTCATAGGGGAAACTTTCCCGGTGTTGATTACTCTTGTGGTTGATGCTATTGAGTGGAACCGTTGAATTAAGGTTTATGTTCAGATTGTTATTTACCATTATTTCACCTCTGATCATGATCCATATGATGTCTTGTGAGTAGTTCGTTTAGTTCTTGAGGACATGGAAGAAGTCAAGATGTTAGTAGTGAATTATTGTTGAGAAATATTTAATGGTTTGATATTGTTGTGGTGCTATTTCACTAGTGGTGTCATGTGAACGTCGACTACATGATACTTCACCATTTATGGGCCTAGTGAGATGCATTGTGTATTTGGCTACCGATTGTGGGGTTGCTGGAGTGACAGAAACCTAAACCTCCGTTGGGAAACCATTGCACCAGGGAGCGTAGGATCTTAGAGTTTAAGGCTGTGGTTAGATTTATCTTAATTACTTTCTTGTATTTGCGGATGCTTACAAGGGGTATAATCACAAGTGTGTATTTATCCTAGTAAGGGTAGTGCGCTAGCACAGGTTCACCCCCATAACACTTACCAAACCAATAAATACTATTGGCTCTATGAAGCGAAAGCTCTTGACAGAAACTCCCGTGTGTCCTCGAGAATGTTTGGTTATTATAAGTACACAACCGGCTTGTCCTTTGCTGAATAAAGGATTGGGCCACTTGCTGCAATTGTTACTATTGTCTTTTATTTACTCACATTTTATTTACTCGTATTACCAAATACCCCTGAAAACCTGTTTGCTAGTATTTACAGTGATTCCTTGATCAAAACTGCTGATCAACACCTTCTGCTCCTCGTTGGGTTCGACACTCTTATTTATCGAAAGTACTACGATACACCCCCTATACTTGTGGGTCATCAAGACTATTTTCTGGCGCCGTTGCCGGGGAGTGTAGCGCTATTGAAGAGTGGAATTAGTAAAGGTAACCGTCGCTGTGAGTATTGTTTTTATTTTGTCTTTTATTTTACTCTGCTATGGAGAACTCTTCATTTGGTTTCCTTTTTGGAAACACATCTACTACTACTGCTGCACATGCGGAGGAACCACCACCGCCACCGCCTGCTGAAATTGATCCTTTTAAAAATACCTATGAAAATTGTTGGGCGTATTATGGATAACTGCTATTCAGGAGATGGAACTGTCCATCCGGGTGATCACTTATTATTTATACATGAATTATGCAAGTTGTTCAGATGTGCAGGTATTTCACCAAGCCAGGTTAAGAAGAAATTATTCTCATTATCATTGAAAGGCAGAGCTGAGGAGTGGTATCGACTACTCCAAGATGGTCCATCTATGGCATGGGAGGATATTGTGCCTCTCTTTTATTCCAAGTTTTATCCTCCAAGTGAAATTCATAAAGACCGTAATCGGATATATAATTTTTGGCCTCATGATGGAGAGAGTATTGCCCAAGCGTGGGGGAGATTGAAGTTACTAATGCTCAAATGCCCCATTCATGAGCTCCCCAATAATATTATTATTGATAATTTTTATGCGCGGCTTACTCTTCCTGATAAGGATTATTTGGATGCTTCTTGTTTTGGATCATTTACTCATATGAAAGAAGATGCTAAGTGGAAACTTCTTGACCGTATACAAGAGAATGCTGAAGGTTGGGAAAACGACAAAGGTAGGAAGTCAGGTATAAACTATGATTATGAATGCATTAAATCTTTTATGGGAACCAATGACTTTCATAGTGTTAGCGCTGCTTATGGTCTTGATTCACAAATACTTGCTAATTGTCTTAAGGCTTTTGCCTCTTATATCGACGTTCCAAAGAAAGATTGGAACAAATATCATGCGCCTTACAAAGATTCTATTAGTCATATTCCCGCTGCAGCTACTAAAGTTTGTACTGTTGATAGCATTGTGCCTGAACCTTATTTTGAGAAGACACCTTTCCCTGCTAAGGTAAAGAAGTATTCTACTTTGGTAAGTGTGTCTAATAAAAGTACTAAGAAAGCTGCAGAACATGATGAGCAAATTACTATTAAGTCCCCTGTAGCTATATTGAAGGATCTTGTTACTAAAGATGTAGGGGATGAATATATTCTTTTTTGTGAAGATGCTTCTAACATTCTTTCACATCCTAAAAAGCATAGGAAAGCAAGTGTTCCTGTTATTTCTGTCAGGATTGGAGATCATTGCTATTATGGTTTATGTGACATTGGTGCTAGTGCAAGTGCTATTCCCTTAGAGCTTTACAAAGAAATTATGCACGAGATAGGCGCTTGTGAACTTGAAGATATTGATGTGGTTGTTCAGCTTTCTAACAGAGAGACAGTTTGGCCTCTTGGTATTGTTCGAGATGTGGAAGTTCTTTGCAGTAAGACTAAATACCCTACTGATTTCCTAGTACTTGGTAAGGAGGCTAGTAAAATTTGTCCTATTATTTTTGGTAGACCATTTTTGAACACCTGTGGTGCCGTGATAGATTGTAAGAAGGAGAAATTTTTTACTAAGTTTAATGGAGAGTCTTATGAGTTTAATTTTTCCAAGTTTGCTAAGACTTCTTATGAAAATGACACGCCTAATAAAAATTTTCGAGTTGAGCAGCTTGCTTCTATTGCTCTTGCCCCTAATAATGCCTTGCAGCAATTCATGGAAGATCACGAAAGTGATATTTTTAGCAAGGAAAGAGAAGAGATTGACGATATTCTCCTTCGTCAACCACCATTACTCAAGCATAATCTACCTGTGGAGGATCTTGGTACCACTTTGCCGCCTAAAGAAGATCCTGTGTTTGAATTAAAGCCTTTGCCTGATAATCTTAAATATGCTTATATTGATGATAAGAAAATATATCCTGTTATTATTAGTTCTAAACTTTCAGGAAAGTAGGAAGAAAGATTATTGGAGATATTGAGGAAATATCGAGGAGCTATGGGATATACTCTTGATGATTTAAAAGGGATTTCTCCCACTTTATGTCAGCATGCCATTAATATGGAGAAAGATGCGAAGCCAGTCGTGGAGCATCAACGCCGCCTAATTCCCAAGATGAAGGATGTGGTAAGAAACGAGGTATTAAAACTCCTTGATGCTGGTATTATTTATCCTATTGCTGATAGTAGATGGGTTAGTCCTGTTCATTGTGTTCCTAAGAAAGGAGGTATGACTATTGTGCCTAATGAGAATAACGAGCTTATTCCTCAAAGGGTAGTTGTTGGTTATAGAATGTGCATTGATTATAGGAAGGTAAACAAAGTTACTAACAAAGATCATTACTCTTTACCATTTATAGATCAAATGCTAGAAAGGTTGTCTAAGAAGACTCATTTTTGTTTCCTTGATGGTTATTCTGGTTTTTCTCAAATTGCTGTTAAGAAGGATGATCAAGAGAAAACCACTTTTACTTGTCCTTATGGAACTTATGCTTATAGACGTATGCCGTTTGGTTTATGCAATGCTCCTGCTACTTTTCAAAGATGTATGTCTGCTATTTTTCATGGCTTTTGTGAAGAAATTGTGGAGGTCTTCATGGACGATTTCTCCGTCTATGGAACTTCTTTTGATAATTGTTTGCACAACCTTGATAAAGTTTTGCAGAGGTGCGAAGAAACTAACCTTGTTCTTAATTGGGAGAAATGCCACTTTATGGTAAATGAAGGAATTGTCCTTGGACATAAAATTTCTGAAAGAGGTATTGAAGTTGACAGAGCGAACGTGGAGGCAATTGAGAAAATGCCTTGTCCAAGAGATGTTAAAGGTATTCGTAGTATTCTTGGTCATGCTGGTTTCTATAGGAGGTTTATTAAAGATTTCTCTAAGATTTCAAAGCCTCTTACTAATCTTCTTCAAAAGGATGTACCATTTGTCTTTGATGATGATTGTAAGGAAGCTTTTGAAACTCTTAAGAAGGCTTTAACTACTGCTCCCATTGTTCAACCACCTGATTGGAATTTACCTTTTGAAATTATGTGCGATGCTAGTGATTTTGCTGTTGGTGCTGTTCTTGGGCAGCGCGTAGATAATAAGTTGAATGTTATTCATTATGCTAGTAAGACTCTTGATGCTGCTCAGAAGAATTATGCTACTACTGAGAAAGAGTTTCTTGCTGTTGTTTTTGCTTGTGATAAGTTTAGATCTTACATTGTTGATTCTAAAGTTACTATTCATACTAATCACACTGCTATTAGATATCTTATGACTAAGAAGGATGCTAAGCCTAGGCTTATTAGATGGGTGTTGCTTTTACAAGAGTTTGATTTGCATATCGTAGATAGGAAAGGTGCTGAAAATCCTGTGGCTGACAACTTGTCTAGATTGGAAAACATTTCTTTTGATCCTATTCCTGTTAATGATAGTTTTCCAAATGAATAGCTGGCTGCGATTAATGTAACTTCGCGAGACCTTCCTTGGTATGCTGATTATGCTAACTTTATTGTTTCCAAGTATTTGCCTCCGACCTTTACAGCTCAGCAAAGAAGAAAATTCTTTTATGATTTGAGGCATTACTTTTGGGATGACCCACATTTATATAAAGAAGGAGTTGATGGTATCATGAGAAGATGCGTACCGGAATATGAGCAACAAGAGATATTAAGAAAATGCCATAGCAGTGCTTATGGAGGGCATCATGCTGGAGATAGAACCGCACAGAAGGTTCTACAATCAGGTTTTTATTGGCCAACCCTCTTTAAAGATGCCAGAAGGTATGTTTTATCTTGTGATGAATGTCAAAGAGTTGGTAATATTTCTAGACGCAATGAGATGCCTATGAATTACACTCTTGTTATTGAACCGTTTGATTGTTGGGGATTTGACTTTATGGGTCCTTTTCCTCCTTCGAAAGGCTATACCCATATACTTGTTGTTGTTGATTATGTTACTAAATGGGTAGAAGCCATACCTACAAAGAGTGCTGATGGTGAGACTTCGTTAAAAATGCTTAAGGATGTTATTTTTCCTAGGTTCGGAGTGCCTAGATATCTTATGACTGACGGAGGTTCTCATTTTATTCACGGTAGTTTTAGAAAAACTCTTGCTAAGTATGATGTCAATCATAGAATTGCTTCTGCTTATCATCCCCAAACTAGTGGGCAGGTAGAGCTTTCAAATAGGGAGATCAATTCTATCTTGCAGAAGACTGTCAATAGATCTAGGAAAAACTGGGCTAGTAAGTTAAACTATGCTTTATGGGCTTATAGAACTGCTTATAAGAACCCCATGGGTATGTCTCCTTATAAGATGGTTTACGAAAAAGCGTGTCACTTGCCCTTAGAATTAGAACACAAAGCTTTTTGGGCAGTGAGAGAGCTGAACAGAGATTTTAAACTAGCCGATAAGAAAAGGTTGTTAGATTTGAGTTCTCTAGATGAGTGGAGAAACGAAGTGTATGAGAATGCCAGACTTTTCAAAGAGAAAGTCAAGCAATGGCATGATAAGAGAATTCTTAAGAGAGAGTTTCATGTTGGTGAGAAAGTTCTTTTGTATAGGTCTCGTCTCAGATTTTTTGCAGGAAAATTACTTTCTAAATGGGAAGGACCATATGTTATTGTGGAAGTGTACCGCTCAGGTGCTATTAAGATTGCTTCATTGAAAGATGATTCTACACAAGTGGTGAATGGGCAAAGACTCAAGCATTATATTTCTGGAGATTCTTATAATGAAGATGTTGATGTTATTGAAACAGTTTCTCCGGAAGAATTCATCCAAGACAAACTGCAGGAACCTGCAGAGTTCGTTTTCGAATAGGTAACAGTTCTAGTCAGAAAAGTTTCGCAAAAAGTTCTTCCTTTAATATTTTTGCTGTTTTTACTAAATATGAAAAATCACGAGATGAAAAAGAGGAGGAAAAAGAGTCCGTGTGTGTCTCACACACAGGTGGCGCGGGCCCACCCCTGGCCGCGCCACCTGGGTGTGAGAACACCCCGGAACTCGTTTCCGTCCCGGTTTCCTCCTGTGACTTTGTTTCGGTGTATAATTTTCATCTATTTAACCCCCTCGGAGTCCCCGAGGTCTGTATATCATTTTCTCGTCGTGTTTTGTTTCGAGCTGTTTCTGTCAGGGATTGCCCTCAGCTTTGGAGTTATAATGTCTTCATCCGGTTCATCTAAAGAGAACCCTCCTACGGATTCCACCAATCCGTATATGAGGGAGCTAAAGATGCATCTGAAGAAGTTGTCACTCAAGGATGGGGAGTTGCAGATTCAAGATGTCCAAGGACCCAAGGGAGAAGGAAGTCTCGAAGCAAGAATGGAAGCACTGGAACAAGAAGTCTTCAAATACAAGAAGATGGCAGAACGCGAGGTGGACATTATCTATAGGATTAATCAAGAGCTTATCGCCAAGTACAATAAGGAGACTACAGAGCTTTGGAAGGATGTCCTCTCACTCCAGGAGACGACTAGCCAATTACAAGCACAACTCTACGACGTGCAGAACCAAAATTGTGAGTATGAAGCTAGATTTCAACGAATGAGTGCTGCTGCAAGTTTCAGGATTTTGGAGACCAAGACATCCTTCCTTGACGGAGGACCGCTGCCTTGGAAGTACGACAACGATGAAGATTCACCGCCACCACCAAAGGATAATTCGTCATCGGTTTAGGCATCCCCTTGGCTTGTTCCAAGCTTGGGGGAGTGCCGCGGTATCACATCATTACCTTTTGCTCATTTACTTTTCAAGTAGAGTCATATCATGAATAGAGAAGTTATCATATAGAATAGTTTGCAGTTTGGAAGTACCCTCCTTAGTTGGTTATCTATGTATCCCTTGGTGTGAGTTGCGGTAATAAAATATTAATGAGAAGTTTTATCGTTTACTTTTCGCACACTTTATGTTAGTTTGCAATCTCTCTTGTATGGCTAGTCTTGTTGATTGGTATTGGTATCACATTGGGAGTATGAGTAGATTTAGTTGGTTTTGGCAAACCTAGCTTGGTCAGTAGCAACTTTACCTTGAGGTTTGAGTAGAAAAGATTAAAGAAGTGCTTGCAGTTACATTACTTCAGTTTTCCTTTATGTTTGGCTTATAAGTTTGTTATTCTTAAAGTTAAAATCATTGTACCTTCAAGGGAGTTTGCATGATTGTTCTTATTATATGTATGTTTGTTTGTTTCATGCAACTCTTATGCTTGCTACCTAGCCTTGCTAGCCAAAAACCTGCACTGAGAGGAGATACTTCTCGTGCTTCCAATTCCCAAAAACCAAGTCACTTCCAAAGAGTCCACTATAAATTCCTATGCATGGTATTTCAAGCCATTCCAAGTAAATTTTCATGTGCTACCTTTCAAAAACCTTCAAACACTTCTCATTTTGTGCCACTGTTTTTAGCTCATGAGGACGTAGTGGATGGGTTTGTTATCTTCTATACTAAATTAAGTACCCCTCAACTAGGCAGCTTCATCTGCTCATCATTAATTTTGCAAGGGAGCTGGTCAGACCATTATAATCTTAAAAAGAAAAAGAAAGAAAAAGGCACTCCTCCATTGGAATGTGAAAGTTGGTCGGCACCCGATGGAATCGGTTAGCCATGGTTTGAGAAAGGAAAAAGGTGAGGAGGAGTGCAAAGCTATAAAAGAGCACCAAAGTGCCAATTAATCAAACATCTCGGAACCGCTCTCACTTGTTTAGTATGGAAGATATCAAGAACTCCGTTGCTAGTCATTGACAAAAGCAACCACCTCTCAAAACAATTTTTACCTCTGTTTTACAAATGAAAAGCTCTAGCACATGTTTAATCCCTGCTTCCCTCTGCGAAGGGCCTATCTTCTACTTTTATGTTGAGTCAACCTATTTCCCTCTGTCTCAAGCAAGCATTTGAGTTGTTATGTTCCACTCATCCATATGTTGATCCGTTTAATCATGTTTATTATTTCCTTGTTTTGTATAATGCTTTTGTCTGAAGGAATATATCTTTGAAAGCTTTCTATGAATGCAAAAGTTTACTTTGTTGAGCATATAGTCTTTGCTATATTAGCTCTATTTTAAAAGGCTCCGTTTAAAAGAGAGAATAGTCTATTCTCCATTCTTTGACCAAGAACTAAGGTTTGCCATTGTCAATTATAGTTTACCTTGTGCATCTTTACATGTGATTCCCTTTTACCTATTGCAAGTCTACATCTTATAAAGGGAAGTTGCTGTCTATTATAACTTGTGCTTTAGTGAATGTGATGCTTCTTGTCCGTATTTTGATCATCGACATTTCACTCCATAAACCTGTGGTCATGTTTACCGAGTTTAGTTTTCGCTTGGGGACAAGCGAGGTCTAAGCTTGGGGGGGGTTGATACGTCCAATTTGCATCACTATTTTGTATCATAATTTACTGTTATTCATTGATATATTTCATATTTAGATATGATACTTATGTTATTTCCTTTGCTTTCACATGTTTGTTGATCATCGGAGGAGTGGCTGCCGGAGTCAGGATTCTGCTGGAAAAAGGACCATCAAGAAACCATATTTTGAAGATCAGGAAAATTCCAGGAAAATACCCAGAAATTATATTTTCCCAGAAGACTCACGAAGCCAGAAGGAGGAGTCGAGAGGAGCCAGGGGGGCTCCACATGCCAGGGTGGCGCGGGCCCACCCCTGGCCGTGCGGGCCCTACGTGAGGCCACCCTGGCCCACCTCTGGTCTCGCCCCTCCGCGTACATCATCGTCCCCAAAAACCTAAGTCAGGGGGAGGCTCAGAGTTAGACACAGCCACCTCTGGGGGGCGGAGAACACCAGAGAGAGAAAGCTCTCCGGCAGGGAGAAATCTGCCGGGGAAATTCCTTCCTGGAGAGGGGAGATCGTCGCCATCGTCATCACCATCGCACAGGACTTCATCGGGATCATCATCATCATCTCCATCACCAGCACATTCATCTCCACCATTACCACGCCATCCCGCTGTAACATCTTGAGTTGGATCTTGTTATATTCATAGGGGAAACTTTCCCGGTGTTGATTACTCTTATGGTTGATGCTATTGAGTGGAACCGTTGAATTAAGGTTTATGTTCAGATTGTTATTTACCATTATTTCACCTCTAATCATGATCCATATGATGTCTTGTGAGTTGTTCGTTTAGTTCTTGAGGACATGGGAGAAGTCAAGATGTTAGTAGTGAATTATTGTTGAGAAATATTTAATGGTTTGATATTGTTGTGGTGCTATTTCACTAGTGGTGTCATGTGAACGTCGACTACATGATACTTCACCATTTATGGGCCTAGTGAGATGCATTGTGTATTTGGCTACCGATTGTGGGGTTGCTGGAGTGACAGAAACCTAAACCTCCGTTGGGAAACCATTGCACCAGGGAGCGTAGGATCTTAGAGTTTAAGGCTGTGGTTAGATTTATCTTAATTACTTTCTTGTATTTGCGGATGCTTGCAAGGGGTATAATCACAAGTGTGTATTTATCCTAGTAAGGGTAGTGCGCTAGCACAGGTTCACCCCCATAACACTTACCAAACCAATAAATACTATTGGCTCTATGAAGCGAAAGCTCTTGACAGAAACTCCCGTGTGTCCTCGAGAATGTTTGGTTATTATAAGTACACAACCGGCTTGTCCTTTGCTGAATAAAGGATTGGGCCACTTGCTGCAATTGTTACTATTGTCTTTTATTTACTCGCATTTTATTTACTCGTATTACCAAATACCCCTGAAAACCTGTTTGCTAGTATTTACAGTGATTCCTTGATCAAAACTGCTGATCAACACCTTCTGCTCCTCGTTGGGTTCGACACTCTTATTTATCGAAAGTACTACGATACACCCCCTATACTTGTGGGTCATCAGACGCCGCCGTCGACGAGGTCCTGGAGACGATGAGCGACGAACAGCGCGCCGATCCGCGCTTCTACCCGGACAACCGGGAGGCGTGGACGGCGTTCTTCCACCAGAGGTACGAGCGGGAGCTGGCGGCCTACGACGGGCCGCCCCCTCCTCCGGCGCGCAACAACACCGCCGGGCGCCGCCGATGGTGGAGCGCGCTGGCGAGGACGCTGGAGTTCGTCCTCCAGCACATCGAGGAGGGCAACGACCCCATCCTCGAGATGCCACCGGCGCAGCGGCCGAGTCTCTCCCGCCGCCGCGGGAGCAGCTGGATGCCACGCCGGATGGCGGCGTCCGGCTCGTCCGGGTCGGCCACGAGATCCGGCTCGCTGTCCTCGGCATCGACGCCGAGGACAGTGAAGAGGGAGCCGGCAACGGCGCCTCGCCGCAACAGCGGCGCCCTCGTCATCCGCGACGAAGGGGCGCGCACCCCATCGCCGCCACGCCGTTTCAAGGCATCGAAGAAGGACGCCGCGGAGAAGGCCACGTCCGAGCTCACCGAGGCGGAGGCGAGGCGTGCCGAGGAGGCGGCGACGGAGGAGGCGATCCAGCGCTCCCTCCGCGACGTCGTCCCCGCCGAGAACACCATGCCGCTGGACGCGGCATTGGAGTGGTCTCGCCGGGAGTGGGAGCGGGAGGAGCGCGAGCAGCAGCGGCGGCTGCTGGACCTCGCCGCCGCCGAGCGTCACGCCGAAGCCGCGACTCTTCCTCGCCGCGGCGCGCCGCCCGTCGTCAAGCTGGAGGAGTCCAGCGACGATGAGCTGTATCGCCCTACTCCGTCTCGCTACGGCGACGCTGGGCAGGGCTCCAGCCGCCAGGCGCCACCGCCGCAGGACAACTCCTCCGACGACGACGGCGCCGACTACACCACGCAGATGTACAGCCGTTTTGGCATGTAAATCGGCGTTTAGTTTAGGCCGAATTCATATATATGTCGAATTCGGCCTTTTTATGTAAAATAACTCTATTTTCGCCTTATATAATATAAATATCTCTAGTTTTCGTCTAATTTCGTCTGAATTCGTCAAAATTCGCAGTTCTACTTTGAATTCAAAAAACGTCCTGGGCTCGCGGCTGGAAACATGGGCCTCCCCAGGCCGAATTTTACATCCATCCGGCGCTAAATAGCGCCGGATTTCGGCCTGGGGGCCTCAAACGGCTGGAGATGCTCTGAGACCGATCCGATTTGTAAAATTTGTGGTTGTGAGGAGGAGGATGATCACCATGCCCTTATCCACTGTATGTTAGATTGATCTCTATCACTACGAGCCCAACGGCCCATCCGACCTCTTCTCTCGCGCCCTGATCGGGGGCGTCCGTTCGTTTGTGAACGGTGGGCCCCTGTCGCTGCGCTATATAAAGGGTGGGGGGCCGGCCTGCACGCCTCACGAGGTTGATCGTGCGTAGCCGCCCCCCACCAACATCCGTACCGATCTAGGGTTAGCGTGAGGTGATAGGAAGCACCACTGCCACCGCCGCCACCACACACACACACCCATCAACATGGCCTCCGGTTTGAGCTCGTCGAACTCCGGCGCAGGTATCTTTCTCTCTCTGTTTTCCCTCACTCCATCTCTCAGATCAAAGCAGTTTTGGTAAATAGACAGTACATCACCGAAGTGATCTAGCCTAGGTTCAACAATGGTATCAGAGCAAGTTTCAAAGGCTAGTATTTTTGGTTTAGATCAACAGTGTAAACCCAAGTTCATCCCAAAACACCAAATCCCCGAATCAAGAAAGGAAAGAGGGGAAAAGAAGAAAAGGAAGAACTCACCGGAGAGGGCTTCGGGCTCGCCAGAAAAGTGCGCCGCCGTCTCCAACCGCGCTTGTTCCTCTCGATCCCAGTGTGTATCGGGAAGCCGAAGCACCGGACGAAGAACACGGGCAGTAGAGGGGCTAGTCTCCGCCACGGTCGAAAGGGAAGAACCCCTCCGGGGGCAAAGTTCGCACTGCCGTCCACTGCCGTGGTGCGTCGCCGGCGCGGGAAAACACAGAGAGAAAGCAGGTTGAAGACTCGCCGCCGTGGAGGGCATTGCCGGTCGCCAGCGGGGCTCCGGTCCGTGGCAGTCTCCTCTGCCAAAACCGAGCCGCCACGGGCAGGTCAGAGAGAAAGAGAGGGGAGGCAGGGAATTGCTCCGCCATGCCGCCGTGGGGTGGCGCCGTCGCCGGCGACGCGCCAGTGGTGCGCCGGCCGCAGGGGCTCGGTCGGCCTCCCAGCAGCCGCCACGGGCGGACAGAGAGTGGTCTGGGAAGAGAGTGAGCTAGGGTTAGTATTTTTTCCTCCCGGTGGGGGTGTTTTATACCTCCCTATTCCCGTGGAGGGCCATTGGATCGCCATCCGATGGTCAACACAGAGCGGCGCTGGCGCTTGCAGGCCACGGGCCATCTTGGGCTGGGCCGCAAAAGGGCGCGGTGGCGTTTATCTGCCGCACAGTGTGCTATGCGCAAAGAAGGCTTCGGGCCTGCAAATTTTTTTACAGAAATAGTTTTAATAGTTTCTTGTTCAGATTTTGAGCAAATTTCACATAGTTTTCTCTGTTCAAATTATTCCAACAAAAATTTGTTTAGAGAATTCAAAAGTTACAGAAACTTTTATGAAAAGGTTTAAGTTAATGAATTTTTTAATTCATAATTTCCGCTGCAAATAGTTAAAAGCGTTATTTAAAGGTAGAAATACCTAAAAGTGAGAATTAAATTTTTTAAAGGTGTAAAGTGATTTTAAAGATGATTATGGTTCTGTTATTATATGACCAACATTGTTAATAGCATGATCATAATTTATTTATCATATGTTAAAAGGTGCATTTATCTCTATTTTTTGCCCAACGGTGATATAGTTTTAATTACACAAACAGTTGTATGTGTTGATTTATATTAATGTTGGATTAATGCATACAATTGTTTTGTTATCTCACATCTTTGTGAATTTCAGGAGGTTACAATTTGATGAGTTGCCTCAAAGACGTTCCGACGCTCAGGGGTGACAACTACACTGAGTGGAGGAAGAAAGTTGACCTGGCTTTTGTCTGCGCTGAAGTCGACTGGGTGGACACTTCACAACCAGTTAAGCCGATAGAGCCAGTCAGAAATGCAAAAGATGATGATGCTGCATGAGACAAAAAGACAAAGGACCATGCTCCAGTGGAGCTGGCATATATGCTAGAGAACCAAAAGTGGATCAATGCAAATAAAAAGTGCATGGCCTTTATAAAGAACACGATTGAGAACGTCATTGTGGGCTCAATCGAAGAGTGCGCTTCTGTTGGGGAGTTTCTGGAAAAGATAAAGAGCCAGTTCACTGGCTCTTCAAAGGTGTATGCTACCTAGCTGCTCAAACAGCTGGTCACAGAAAAGTACACAGGAGGTGCACATGGCATCAGGGAGCACATCTCGAGGATGAGCAATATGGCTTCTAAACTGAAGCCCATGGATGCTGATCTGGAACTAAAGCCTGCTGTGCTTGTTCACCTTGTCATGGCTTCATTGCCTAAAGAGTTTGATAACTTTGTTATCAACTACAACATGTTCCCTGATAAATGGGACATAGAAAAGATGATTGCCATGTGTGTGCAAGAAGATGATAGGATGAAAGCCTCAAATGGTGGTTCCATCAACTATGTCAAGGACAACAGGAAAAGGAACTATCAGAACAGCAACCAAGGTTCTCCCTCTAAGCCATATGGCAAAGGTCCCCAACAGTATCATCAGCCCACTCTCCCAGTGGATAAAGACCAGTGTCTCCACTGCAAGAATACTGGGCACTTCAAGAAAGACTGTCCAGAATGGCTCAAGTCTATAATGGCAAAGAAAGGGATTCCATTCGACAAGGACTATGCAAAGAAGCGAACGATGCATTGAAGTCGCAAATGGAGTTCAAGCAGACGTTGAAGCTGTTGGCGACATCTTCTTGGAGTTAGCTGATGGTTTTTTGATTCTGCTTAGAGATGTTTTATTTGTTCCTTCGCTTCAAAGAAACTTAATAAGTATATCACGTTTGGATAAAGACAGTTATGAGTGTTATTTTGCACACGACAAGTGTGCCATATGGTTTAAAGATGCTTGTGTGGGTGTTGCTTTACTTCACAACGAGCTTTATTTGTTATCCTTACGTGAAAAAGTGCATTCTGTGTGTAATGTGAATAAACAAACTTCCTTGTCGAACAAAGAACAAAAGAAAAGAAAAAGAACTCATGACTCATCGAAGTTATGGCACTGTCGATTAGGCCATATTTTGAGGGGAAGAATCGAAAACCTCGTTAAAAATGATATTCTTCCTCTGTTAGAGTTCTCCGATATAGAACAATGCATAGATTGCATAAAAGGAAAGTATGTGAAGCAAATTAAAAAGGGTGCAAACCGAAGCACAGCGACACTAGAAATCATCCACACTGATATTTGTGGACCGTTTTCTGTGAAAAATGTGGATGGCTATAACTCGTTCATAACATTCACGGATGACTACTCCCGATATGGTTATATTTATCCAATTAAAGAAAGGTCTAAAGCATTGGATAAATTTAAAATATTCAAAGCAGAAGTTGAAAATCAACATGATAAAAGAATTAAAATAATCCGGTCTAACCGTGGAGGGGAGTACTACGGTCGGCACACTCCATATGGTCAAGTACCTGGACCTTTTGCAAGGTTCTTACAGGAAAATGGAATAGTCACCCAGTATTCTATGCCGGGCGAACCTCAGCAAAATGGAGTAGCTGAAAGGCGCAACCGTACTCTTATGGATATGGTGCGCAGTATGATGAGTTATTCCACCTTGCCATTGGGATTATGGATGGAGGCGCTTAAAACCGCCATTCACATTCTCAACAGAGTACCAAGCAAGTTGGTGCCCAAAACACCGTACGAGTTGTGGACACGGAGAGTTCCCTCCCTGCGCCACTTGAGGGTCTGGGGGAGCCCAGCTGAGGCAAAAGTATTTAATCTAAATATTGCAAAGTTAGACCCCAAAATAGTAACTTGCCACTTCATTGGCTATCCTAACAGATCAAAAGGTTATCGTTTCTACTGTCCAGACAAATACACAAAGTTTGTAGAAATGAGACATGCAGTCTTCTTGGAGGACGAATTGATGAGGGGGAGCATGGTAGCTCGGAAAATTGATCTTGAGGAGAAGAGGGTGCATGCACCTAATCTGATGATTCAGGAGCCATTTTTCTCGCTACCTGTTGTGCCTGCACCAATAATCCCTGAGGTTGCGGTGCAAGCACCTGTTGTAACTCCACCCATGACAACAAGGTGTGAAGATTCTGAACCTTTCCGTTAGGAGCCGACTAAACCCTTTATTGAGCATGAAAGGGAGCTGCAGCAGCCACCTCTAATAGATGTACCAGATGTTGAGGTACATAATGAGCCAGAGAATGAGGCCCTTAGAAGGTCCAAAAGAGTCAAGAAATCAGCTATTTCTACCGATTATAAAGTTTATAACACAGAAACAGTCATATGGAAGGTGATCCCACTTCATATGAAGAAGCTATGGGAGGCCCTAACTCATCGAAATGGCTGGAGGCCATGGAAGATAAAATGAGGTCGATGAGTTCCAACAATGTTTGGGACTTAGAGGAAATTCCCAAAGGAACCAAAACAGTAGGCTGTAAATGGGTCTATAAAACAAAGTATGACTCTAACGGGAATATAGAAAAGTATAAAGCGCGTCTAGTGGCAAAAGGATTTACACAAAGAGAAGGAGTAGATTACAATGAGACATTTTCTCCAGTCTCATGTAAGGATTCCTTCAGAATCATAATGGCACTAGTTGCGCATTTTGATTTAGAGTTGCATCAAATGGATGTAAAGACGTCATTTCTAAATGGAGATTTAGAAGAAAAAGTTTACATGAAACAACCCAAGAGTTTTTTCATGGAGGGGAAGGAACACATGGGATGCCGTCTAAAGAAATCTATTTATGGATTAAAGCAAGCCTCTAGATAGTGGTATCTAAAGTTTAATGATACTATTAAAAGATTTGGATTTAAAGAAAATATCGAGGACAACTGCATTTATGCAAAGTTTAAAAGTGGGAAATATATTTTCCTAATCTTGTATGTGGATGATATCCTGCTTGCTAGCAGTGATGTTAGTCTGCTACGAGAAACAAAGAAGTTTTTGTCCTCAAACTTTGATATGAAGGATCTTGGTGAAGCTTCATATGTTTTGGGCATAGAAATTCACCGAGATAGAAAGAATGGAGTGTTAGGATTATCACAGAAAGCATATTTAGAAAAGGTTCTAATAAAGTATAATATGCATAAGAGTAATGCCACACCTGCTCCTATAGGCAAGGGCGACAATTTTGGGAAATATCAATGCCCCAAGAATCAATATGAGATCGATCAAATGAAAGCAGTACCATACGCTTTGGCTGTTGGAAGCTTACAGTATGCACAAGTGTGCACTCGCCCTGACTTAGCTTTGATCACCGGGGTACTCGGTAGATATCAGTCAAATCCAGGCATAGAGCACTGGAAGATGGTAAAGAAAGTATTGTGTTATGTGCAAGGAACAAAATACCTCATGCTAACCTATAGAAGATCTGATTCCTTAGAGATAAAAGGGTATTCAGATGCAGATTATGCGAGAGACAAAGATGAAAGAAAGTCCACAACAGGATATGTGTTTACTCTCGCGGGAGGGGCTATTTCGTGGAGAAGCTGCAAACAGATGATAGTTGCATCATCCACGATGTATGCCGAATTTATAGCATGTTTTGAGGCCATGAATCAGGTGTTATGGCTAAAGAAATTTATACCCAACTTGAAAGTGGTCGATTGCATTGACAAACCACTAAAGATGTACTGTGACAACCAGCCTGCAGTATTTTATGCTCACAACAACAAGTCGAGTAAAGCTACCAGACCAATAGAAGTAAAGTATTATGTTGTGAAAGATAAAATCTAGGATCAAACTATAAGACTCGAGCATATAAGGACAAAGGATATGCTTGCGGATCCGCTAACGAAAGGCTTACCACCCAATGTGTTCAAGGAACACTTAGCCGGCATGGGTTTAATGGGAAGCCTATGATTCCTGGATCATAAGAGGCCCAAAAGTAACAGAATTTGTTTCAAAACAGAAAAGTATATAGTGGCTGTCTGATTCTATCGGCAATTGAGCTGTGACGATGAAACATGCTCTATGTACTGATCCGTGATGAAACGAGTAAAGAGTAAAGTTTAAAGTTAAAAGTAAAGCTGAGATCAAGGGGAAGAATGTTAGATTGATCTCTATCTGTACGAGCCCAACGGCCCGTCCGACCCCTTCTCTCGCGCCCTGATCGGGGGCGTCCGTTCGTTTGTGAACGGTGGGCCCCTGTCGCTGCGCTATATAAAGGGTGGGGGGGCGGCCTGCACGCCTCACGAGGTTGATTGTGCGTAGCCGCCTCCCACCAACATTCCTACCAATCTAGGGTTAGCGTGAGGTGACAGGAAGCACCACTGCCACCGCCGCCACCACACACACACACCCATCGACATGGCCTCCGGTTCGAGCTCGTCGAACTCCGGCGCAGGTATCTTTCTCTCTCTGTTTTCCCTCACTCCATCTCTCAGATCAAAGCAGTTTTGGTAAATAGACAGTACATCACCGAAGTGACCTAGCCTAGGTTCAACACCGTACTCTAGCTAGGGCTTTACGAGAAGAAATGAGAAGTGTTTGGAAATTACCCCCAAAGGAGGAATTCAAAAAAACCGGGAAGGAATGAATCTTGCACATCTTGAGCAATGCTTCTACGGATACACGCTCAATGATTATTTTCCTTCTGTGGCATGTCTGGCACCACCGGAATAATGTTGTTCATGGTGACGGTAAAGCGTCGATCACTGCTTCGACGTCTTTCATCAGTAACTACTATCAGTCCTTCTTGGCGGTCACTAAGCCAAACCTTCTGGGTAACTACAAGACTGAAGGCCCATCTACATGGGCAGCTCCTTCGGAAGGTATGATCAAAGCCAATGTTGATGCGGGCTGGGATAGTGTGTCAAAGAGTGCAGGTATTGGCATAGTAATCCGAGATCATTCAGGACAACCTGTGCTTTCGGAATGGACCTACATTCGATCTTGTGCAAGTGCTGACGATGCCGAAATACATGCGTGTTTACAAGGACTAAAGCATCTTATTGCGCTGCGACGGTGGCCGGCGACCCTAGAATGCGACTGTTTGCGGGCTGTCCAAACCATGTCATCTAGGGGGCATGAATTCTCGTGTAGCTGGCCGCTGATACAAGAAGCGAGGGATCTGCTGGAGCTTTACCGTGACATTGACATTAGGAAGGTGGACCGGGCGAACAATGGCGTGGCTCATGTGTTGGCCCAAGTAGGCAAATCCGGGTTTTCTGGGTTTCTCCGTGATGCTGTTCTGGCCTGCGTGCAGGATCTGATCATAATTGATTGTAACGATGTAATTGAATTGTTGGAGCAGCAAGTTTTAGACGCACTCTTTTCCTTACCAGGGTATCTAAGGGGACTATAAGGTTTTTAATGTGGCGGCTTGCTTGTGATTTAAAAAAAAGGAGATTCTCCAACTCATTCTGCACGTGAGATGAGACATAAAGGAAAATTGCGGTGGGCCATCGTCATGGGGATGCAATCGCTCCATCTTTTTTGCCTGATCGTACAGCTCACGCGGATGTGGGAGGCCGGCCACTGGGCACGTTCGGACAACGGATTGGCCGATGGGATCAGCTGAGCTAGTCAACTCCTCACTCGCTATGAAAGTACTACCTCAGTCCTCACTCCCTTTGTAAACACTACTACTCTGAAGAAAGTCGTCACAGAGAGGAGCCCGGCCGCTGTTCAAACAGAAGGTGGCCGTGTGGCGATGGGGTCGTCGGGGAAGAAGGATGCGCCGGTGGCAGGGCGCCGGGTGGTGCTGGCCGTGAACGGCGTGAGGCACGAGGCGGTCGGTGCTGACCTCTCGATGTCGCTGCTCGAGTTCCTGCGCACACGGACGGCCGTCAGGGGACCCAAGCTTGGCTGCGGCGAAGGTGAGTCATACAAAACCCGACCTCGTGCTTACTTGCCTGATCTCTGTCCCATTCTACCATAATGAAGGGGAGGTAATCTTGATTTCAGCAATGGCGATGGCCTTTTTTCGTTGACTTTGCCATTTCATCTTCTTAGCTAGTAATAAGTAGTGTGGTTAAAACTTTAAACACTCGGGCACATCTCTTCATCCAACTAGTTGCAAGCTGATACCTAATTTGCATATATTGAACTATGTCGTCGCACGTATGCTTATGTTATGGTCTGTTAATTAGGCATAATATAGACAAAAATCAGATCAAACAAACACCAACGAATTAAACAAACAATATTTTGCAAAGGGAATTATTATAATCCATAACAGCCTAAGAAAAAGGTATGTAGTGAAGTACTTTACACATATGATTGGATCAAAAAATAGAAACATATGACTAGGATAAAAATATTGGCCACAATACTTTCTTCATAGTGGAGCACATGGTGACGAACTAAATATTGGCCACTAGTGTACTCTCCACGTAGTGGAGCACATGGCCACAAAGAAAATTAGCCACATTATAATTTCCACCTGTGAAGTTGTTAGAGTAGGAAGGTTGAGGGCTTGAGGCAATAATGGGTGGAGATTTGGTGTACATGGGCATCAGTGAGTTCTTTTTTTAATCAAAAATTATATTTTTAAGTATCAATTTTTTTGAAAACAATTTTTGGTTGTAGCTAACTATTTATCCCACTAACATGCAAAAAAACAAGTTCAAATACTTTGTATTTTGGGCTACATAAAAATGACAAGGATGTTTATCTGAGAATGTATATTTCAAATCTACATGTTAGATTTTATTATTTTTGTATAGCCCAAAATACAACAAATTTCGTAATGAAATTTTACATTCTTGTAGGTTACATCATTGACTATGTCCATATTTATTTTTTATAATTTTTAAAACTTAGAAAGATGATTTTTATCTTTTATTTATAAAGGGATCACTGGAGCTCGGGAGTCAAAACCACTTTCCGGGCAGTAATGAGTAACTTGGGGGACAAGGTGGCAGAAAATTCATGAAATTATTCAGGATGCGAGATCATTGCCTACACTATCCGATCTATTAGCCTCAATAAGATACCAATTTTTTGTATCTACTATATATTCTATAGAGTTTGATAAACATCTCCGTTAAGAATATCTTTGCTTACAGAGATATAACCAAATTGATAAATCCTCTGCAAATTAGGGTTGATGTCGCAGACATCACTTTTTTTTGGGTAAAAGCGTTCACTGCTGAGATAGAAACATTGCCACAAAGGCATAATATAAAAAAACTTATACTCCTGGCGCCCCAGATAAACATTTTATATAAAAAGATCAGCTACATAAAAATCTCCAAAACATTCATACTCTTTTGTGGATCCAAAAACATCCATAGTTGTGGCAACAGTTTTTTGAACTAATAAATATTTCTAGAAAGTAATTCAAATGAACGAGGATGTGCAAACTAACAAATTTGGCCCTTCTATTGAATTTAGCAGTTTTTTTCACCCTTGGGTGCACTTTATAAGCTTTCAACACACAAAGCTGACAGTTAGAGCCCACCTGTGAGTATCAATCAGAAAGCTTATTCGCACGCTCTGCTCTCCCCCTTCTTCCTCTCCAATCTAGCCATTTCGCCGGCCCCTTCTGGGGCGGATCGTCGGAGAGTTTTTCCTAGTGGGGCGGCGGCAGCTTCCATACAAACAGATCCGCAGCCTATTACTTGGATTGCGTCTGCGAGTGCGGGGGTTCGTAGGACGCCGCTAGGTCATGCGAGGTCTAGCAGGACGAGGCGGCGGGATGCGCGAGGACCCGGGTGTCAAGCGTCTCGCAGCTGCAGCTTCCATGGTCTCTGATAACTCACAGGTGTAAGGTAAACAGCCGCAGCCTCTCCAATGCGCCGCCCGCGCTGCCATGATCACCACCTGCTCGATGGTATGCGCGAGAGCTATGTAAGTGCGGTGCGTGCTCGATCTTGCCTGAACGACGGCTGATAACCAATTCCTTTTTTTCGTCACCCTTTATTGACAGATTCATGTGTTCCTGTCAACAAACACTAGTCTGGCTAGACATCATTGCCTGTCATATCCCTGAGCTTTTTTACCCACTGTCTCATAATGGATTCTGTTCTGTTCTTTGAAGATGAAACGCTAATCCATGACAGTAATTTCATATGCACTGTATGCGATTTTAGTTCCCGCGGCAACTGTTTGTGCATTGTCATCGAGCAATTTTTTTTTTTTGATAATACTCAATCAAGCAATACACCCGGCCTCTCCATAACTAAGATATCAGCTTTGCTGCTCGTTTGAGCGATGTGGCCTCTCTAGTAGGCGTGTAAGGGTCGAATAACTTGCTGGTTGCCGAACCTGTGTGTTTCATTTTGAAAGAAATGGAACAGGGCAGAGACGCCTTTTATCTAAAAAATAACCAAGATGCACAAGCCCATTCAGTAACCAAGTTCGAAACAAAAAGGCAAAATACAACCTTGCTCCAAGTTGTGCCTAACCCAAAGTGCATGAAACGCTACCAGATGTAATCAAATATTATGTTCCTAGTGCACATGTTTTTTTTTTAGAAAATCCTAGTGCACATGATAATACAGTTTCTGATATGTTATTAATCAGTAATGTTTCTGACATATAACTTCATGTTGCTGTAGGTGGATGCGGTGCATGCGTCATCCTGATATCCAAGTATGACCCGTCCACTGAAGAGGTGAACGAGTTCTCGGCAAGCTCCTGCCTAACACTCCTTGGCAGCCTGAACCTCTGTGCTGTGACCACCAGTGAGGGCATCGGCAACACCAAAGATGGCTTCCACCCTGTGCAGCAGCGTCTCTCTGGTTTCCATGCCTCACAGTGCGGTTTCTGCACCCCAGGCATGTGCATGTCCATCTTCTCCGCACTCGTCAAGACTGATAAGGCGGCTGACCGCCCTGCTCCGCCTCAGGGGTTCTCCAAGCTCACCGCCTCCGAAGCCGAGAAGGCTATCTCCGGCAACTTGTGCCGCTGTACCGGCTATAGGCCAATCATCGATGCCTGCAAGAGCTTCGCAGCCGATGTTGACCTCGAGGACCTGGGCCTCAACTCCTTCTGGAAGAAAGGTGCAGACCCTGCAGATGTTAGCAAGCTCCCGGCCTACACCAGTGGCACCATCTGTACCTTCCCGGAGTTCCTCAAATCTGAGATCAAGTCTTCTATAAACCAGATCGACAATGTCCCAGTTGAGATATCTGATGATGACAGCTGGTACCATCCTAGGAGCATACCCGAGCTTCAATTGCTGTTGGATTCCAACTGGTTTGATGAAAACTCAGTGAAGATTGTGGCTTCAAACACTGGCTCTGGTGTGTACAAGGAGCAAGACCTATATGACAAGTACATCGACATCAAAGGGATTCCAGAGCTTTCAGTCATGAACAGAAGCAGCAAGGGGGTCGAGATCGGAGCAGCCGTATCCATCTCCGAAGCAATTGATGTTTTCTTGGATGGAAACTTGGTATTTAGGAAGATTGCTGATCATCTGAACAAGGTGGCTACACCATTTGTTCGGAACACGGCTACCATCGGCGGAAACATAATCATGGCACAAAGGCTGCAGTTCCCATCAGATATTGCAACTGTTCTTCTGGCTGTAGGTTCAACCGTCACCGTCCAGGTGGCTTCCAAGAAGCTGTGCTTTACATTGGAGGACTTCTTGGAGCAGCCTCCTTGTGATTCTAGGACCCTACTGGTCAGCATATTTGTCCCAGATTGGGATTCAGATAATGTGACATTTGAGACTTCTAGAGCCTCTTCTCGTCCATTCGGCAATGCTGTCTCATATGTCAACTCTGCATTCTTGGCAAGGATATCAGAGGTTCCATCATCACGGGAGCTTATCATTGAGGATATACGGCTGGCATTTGGTGCTTTTGGAACCAAACACGCTATGAAGGCTAGGAATGTTGAGGACTTCCTGAGGGGAAAATCAGTGAGTCCATTTGTAATGCTTGAAGCTATCAAGTTGCTTAAAGACGCTATTTCACCATCAGTAGGAACCACACATCCTGAATACCGAGTTAGCTTGGCAGTCAGTTTCCTGTTCAGTTTCCTGTCTTCCCTTGCTAGCAACCTGAATGAACTGGCAAGGAGTGATGCTCCCAATGGGTATGATACTAATGGAATCATGAATGGTTGTGCTAAGTCCTCACCAGACAAGCATGTTAAGGTTGATATTGACAATTTGCCAATTCGCTCAAGGCAAGAACTGATTTCCACAGAGGAATGCAAACCAGTTGGCAAGCCGATCAAGAAAGCTGGTGCAGAGCTACAAGCTTCTGGTATATACTCTCATACAGTCATCTTAAGCATATCTAGCTTACAAGTGTTCCATTCAATTATCTTGCACTCTACCTCTTTGCTTAGTACTGTAGTGATTGATGGTCAATCTTTGCAACTTAATGCCTTGGCAGTCAAACTTTTTCGATTTATGGAACTTAGGAGAAGTGTTTATTGATATTTTTTCTTCTGCACTCTTCATAACAGAATCATTCGATAGACCTTTTGTTCATTTTTAGTACATTCGCTCTGAACCATCTGAAAAGCTTCATCCCTGCATATTTGTCTTCAGAATTTGTTTTCTAGCTCTCGTAGTTCTACCTTAAAATATGCACTTGACACTATTCTGCGCAGGGGAAGCTGTGTACGTTGACGACATCCCTTCTCCAAAGGGTTGCCTCTATGGAGCATTTATCTACAGCGCACATCCTCATGCTCATATAAAAGGTATCAAGTTTAGACCATCCTTGGCTTCAGATAAGGTTATCGCAGTTATTGATGCAAAGGGCATTCCGAGTGGTGGAGAAAATATTGGATCCACCTTCGCGGGGCTAGGAGACGAAGCACTTTTTGCTGATTCAATTTCTGAATTTGCTGGTCAAAATATTGGCGTTGTGGTACTTCTTAATCACTTCAACTTTCTTTCTCATGAAGTTGGTTACGTTGATCCATAATTTCGATTAATCATGAACTTACTGTATCATTTTGTTGCTTTGCTTATGACTCAGATTGCTGAAACACAAAAGTATGCTCATATGGCGGCGAAACAAGCTCTTATCGAGTATAGCACCGAAAACCTTGAGCTACCAATTCTGACAATAGAGGATGCCATCAAGCATAACAGCTACTTCCATCCTCCCCCTTCTTTAGCTCCTAAGCCAGTTGGCGACTTCAGGGAAGGAATGCATGAAGCTGATCACAAGATTTTATCAGCAGAAGTACATGGCTTCATTTTGTTGAATAGGGTGTCTATCCTAAGTTTACTAAGAAAAATACTCACACCAGGTGTAATTGTTTGCACAGGTGAAACTTGAATCCCAGTACTACTTCTACATGGAGACACAAGTCGCCTTAGCTATTCCCGATGAAGATAATTGTATCACCGTCTACTCCTCGGCCCAAATGCCTGAGGCTACGCAAGGTGTCATTGCAAGGTGCCTTGCTATACCGTTCCATAATGTCCGTGTCATCACAAGAAGAGTTGGAGGTGGCTTTGGTGGGAAGGCGATGAAAGCAATGCATGTATGTTCCCCAACAATATCCAAAATTCTACTGATAATTGAACTATTTTAGTTGGTGCAATCTGATCAGGAAAGTGTTGGTGCATATCAGGTTGCAAGTGCATGTGCAGTTGCAGCATTCAAGCTGCGGCGCCCTGTTCGGATGTACCTTGACCGCAAGACGGACATGATAATGGCTGGAGGGCGGCATCCGATGAATGTGAAGTACTCAGTTGGGTTCAAGTCGGACGGCAGGGTCACGGCCTTGCACCTTGATCTCAGGATCAATGCCGGAATATCGCCGGATTACAGTCCAGTTATGCCAGGGGCTGTTATAGGGTCTCTGAAGAAGTACAACTGGGGTGCCCTTGCATTTGACATAAAGGTTTGCAAGACAAATGTTTCATCTAAATCCGCGATGCGTGCTCCTGGTGAAGTGCAGGGATCCTTCATTGCAGAAGCCATCATCGAGCATGTGGCATCAACGCTCTCAGCCGACACCAACACCATCAGAAGGAAGAACCTCCATGACTTCGAAAGCCTTAAGGTTTTTTTTGGGGGTAGTGCAGGCGAGCCCTCGAGCTATAGCCTTGTCACCATCTTCGATAAGCTGGCCTTATCACCCGACTACCAGCGCAGGGCTGTGATGGTTGAGCATTTCAACAATGGCAACCGGTGGAAGAAGCGTGGCATTTCTTGCGTACCAATCACATATGCGGTGTCTCTCCGGCCAACTCCAGGGAGGGTGTCCATCTTGAATGATGGTTCCATCGCCATCGAGGTCGGCGGGGTCGAGATAGGCCAAGGTTTATGGACCAAAGTGAAGCAGATGGCTGCGTTCGCGCTGGGGCAGCTATGCCCCGATGGTGGCGAAGGCCTCCTCGACAAGGTGCGGGTCATCCAAGCCGACTCGCTGAGCATGATCCAGGGAGGCTGGACCGCCGGGAGCACCACCTCTGAAGCTAGTTGCGAGGCAGTTCGACAGTCGTGCGCTGCACTTGTTGAGAGGCTTAAGCCTATCAAAGAGGACATGGAGGCTAAGTCTGGCATGGTGGCATGGAGCTCCTTGATTGCTCAGGTGAGGACAAAACATTTGAAATCTAATTCTTTCAGTAACGCAGCAAGAATTTCCCTGGGATTAATTTGTCGGATTACTTGGTCATTAATGGCTCATACTCCTTGTTTGCAGGCAACAATGGTGAGTGTGAACTTGTCGGCGCAAGCCTACTGGACCCCTGACCCAACTTCCACAAGCTACTTGAACTACGGAGCAGCTATTAGTGAGGTATGATGATCCAAATCACAGCAGTTGTACTGCAAATGCATTCTGTACCTGTCAAGCTACTGAAGATTGCAGCTTCTCTTGTGCTCATGCTGATGCATGTCTGATTTGCAATCTGCATATGAAAATTGCAGGTGGAAGTTGTTGTCCTGACAGGAGCAACCACGATCCTCAGGAGCGATCTGGTTTATGACTGCGGGCAAAGCCTGAATCCTGCGGTAGACTTGGGCCAGGTTAGTTTCGAGACAACTGCCTGTTGGATACACATCATTGTCTGGATGAATTATGGCGGCTCTTTTTTTACTCAGGTCGAAGGTGCATTCGTCCAAGGGGTAGGCTTCTTTACAAATGAGGAGTACACAACCAACTCTGACGGCCTGGTCATCAACGACGGCACATGGACGTACAAGATCCCAACGGTGGACACCATCCCAAAGCAGCTCAACGTCGAGCTCTTCAACAGCTCTCGCAATCAGAAACATGTTCTCTCCTCAAAAGGTGAAACTTGCGATCTCTCAAGCATGGTTCCATCATCACAACTCTGCAACTCTGAGCTTGCCAACGATTGCTGCAACTGCAACCTTGACATTGTGTGATCAAATCTTTACTTGCAGCCTCTGGTGAGCCACCCTTGCTCCTCGCATCCTCGGTGCACTGTGCAATGAGGGAAGCCATCAGGGCAGCCAGGAAGGAGTTCTCAGTTTGCACAGGACCCGCAAACTCCCCGCTAACGTTCCAGATGGATGTGCCGGCAACGATGGTTGCAGTCAAGGAGCTCTGCGGCCTCGATGTCGTCGAGAAACATCTTGAGAGCCTCTTGGCCGCAAAGGCGTGAAGAACCAACAGAATCGGGAACCGGGCCTTCATTAGGAGGCTAGGAGCAGATTACTTGGAAATAATGATAGAATGAACGCATTTACTTGATAAGCTGGCATGTGGCTTCGGAAGCTAGAGAATTGGGATGGCTGCTGCCACCTGCCAGGCTCTGCCTATAGAAATGTACTTACTCAGCCAAGCTTGGACAATCTCATTCTTGGTCTGGTATAGTACATGCAAGTAGCTTCTTTCATAAGCTCTAAATAGAGGCTAGATTCTGAATTTCTGTTACACTTGTTTGTGATTTTTGTTTGGTAAAATCATATTATCATGGTCAAATTTCTTGATGAATCATGGGGTGGCATTAGGTAAGGAAGAAGTCTTTTGAGGTGTCACTCTATCTATGTGTTGGTTATCAGCCCAGAGGTTTGCAAGAAACCCCAAAATGCTATAGTAGTATTACATTTACTAAGGCGGCGGTCAGAGTCCGATGCGCCATGTCTTGGCATTGTTGTCGTGGATTTCGGCAGACATCGGGGCAGTTGCAAGAAATTGATTATTTTTCGGCGGACATTCGCTCCACCACCTGATGGATGGATGCAAGACAAACACATCCAAAGCCCAAACACACGAAATGCACCACTTATACTAAACAAAAATGTTTTCATAGCAGGTCTTGCACTTCTTGAAAATAAACAGGCAATGAAGGAACATATAAACCTTAATCAGATGATCTAGTAGCTAGAAGGGAACATATAAACCTCAATAATCAGAATAATCCGCGTCGTAACTCGCAGGATCGGGCAGGACTTGAATGGTTCTTGGACTTCCGAACGGCAATGGCGGCGACGGCAGCTTCAGGATGGTCACCGTGAGCAGGCCATCCCGGCACATCGCGGACACCCTACCCATGTCCGCATCCAGCGGGAGACAGAAGACCTGCTCCAGCTTGCCAATGCTGCGCTCCTTGCGAAGGTATCTGCAAGGGCCGGCGTCTTCCTCGCAGCGCTCCCCAGTGACTCTAATCGTACGGTCAGCTGGCACCATCTGCACCCTGAGATTGCGGGCTCCGAAGCCCGGCACTTCGAAGACGTAGGAGTAGCCGCCCGGCAGCTCCATGATGTCCACGTCGTCGTTGCGGTGGTGGTACGTAGGCGTTGTCGAGAAGGCCCTGGCGCGGCCGTGCGCCAGGAAGAGTGGGCGCTGCGTAGTCTGTGGTGTGTTCTTCTGCAGGGCTCGTGGAACGGCGGCGGTGGTGGGACGGAGGACGGTGGCGGTGGCGGCGGCGGCGGCGCGGAGGAAGGAACGAGGGAGTCGCTGCATCATTATGTGTCGTCCTGACGTGCGTCACGGCTCACGAGAGATTATATTTTTTTCTCGTTTCACCGGATTGACGTAGAGTTTAAAGATGTACGATAATTAGGGTTTTGGGAGAAGGATTGGGCAACCGCTCAATGCTGAAAACGTGGCGTTCTGGTATATAATTTTTTTTACGGAGTAGATGCGTTCTGGTACAGTATATAATTATATACGGCCAAGGGCTAGTTCCGGCTGGTCTCGTTTTATGTATATGTGTAGTATTTTTTGTGAGAAAGATCCAGATCTATTATAAAAGTTCACAAGAAGCACAAAGCAACCTTAAACATAATAAAAATTACATCAAGATCTTTATACCACCTAATGACCACTACTGCCAAAAGGACCTATATAAGGAATAAAGTTAGGTTACATAGAAACTACGTCAAGTACAATGCTAACATCCTCCCTGGTCTTAACTTAACTGTACTTCCTCCATTTAAAATTAATTGACTCAACTCCCTCTAGATTCACATGTATCTGCCATAAAACATGTCTAGATAAATGCAAATATAGACAAAGTTGAGTCAATTAATTTGGTACGAAGGGAGTACCAAGCATGTTGAGATTGCACTTACAGGTTTGAAACATAGGCATGGACAAAGGCTTGGTGAAGATATTCGCGAATTGATCCTGTGATGAAATGATTTGATTTGTAGAAGCTTATGTGCAACTCACGATGTAAAATAACGATTCGCGTCCCTCTCGCGTCGCCCCCGCAAGGCGACCAAGAGGGAACCCTGGCCCTCCTCCTCCGATCATCACGTGAGATGATATTGGGTCTTTTCAATCACAATCAACATGTGACTCGTGCTTAACCTTTCGGTCACCGTGTTTTCAAAGCCATGTTTGTACATGTTAGGCTCGCCAATATCACCTTAGCGTCTGCGCGGCACATACATGACTTGTACCCACGCCGATTATGTGAACTTCGATATGGCCCCCGATCGCCACGTGAGGTTACATAACTAAGAACTTTAGTGGTGATTGCTCCGCTAAGGGTAAACACTTCCGTTGGGATTTTTTCATTGGAGGGATCATCTTAAAATTGCTACCATCGCTATATTGATTAATATAAGCAAATTTTAATATACTTTTGCCCTTTTGCAAATTTTAAGTTAGACCCTTCTACTTATCTTTTGCAAGTTTTATGTGGCTGCTAGGGCTATGCAAATAAGAAACGCTTCTTATCCTACGAGCATGCAACCACAACGGTGATTCGCTAATTGTTTCTTTACCCCCCCTAAGGGCCCTTCATTGCAAAAGCCATGCCCACTAAAGAGGAAAAACTAGCACCCGCCAAGCCACGTTTATACGGTGCAAACTGTATGTCAGTCGTGGAACCAGTCTCGCGTAGGATTATGCGTAAGGTCGGTCGCGGGCCGCTTGCAATCCAACAATGCCGCAGACATGAATAGATGCAACAAAAGGGTAATAATAAGAAAATCAATGCCCGCATCCACGATGCGTTCTAACCGTACAGTACAACTATGCATAGAATCGGCTATGATACCACTATTGGGATTCGATGCGGATTTTTTTCCTCTAACCCATAGCCCATGATCTATCTACATAGTTGAACAGTAATGGTAATAGCGGCGGTATCATACCATTGAAGACCGAGTGCGCGAGAATGTTCCAGCACGAACGTTGTCGATGAAGACAACTGAAGCCGACCTCAAGGTCGTGTAGTCATACCAGTCGAAGAAGACCAGCACCGCACGTGCAACGCCTCCGAGGGATTATACTTGTACGGTGTATAGACGTCGCCCGGGCTTTGTTCCAGCAGAGCAGCGGAAAAAGGTAGATTTAGCTGGAAATCCGGCAGCACGATGGCGTTCGGAACAGGAGGTTTTCGTTCAACCCAGTGACGCAGTTCCAAACGTGGAACCAAGTCAGGAGGAAGAGAGGAAGATAAGGGAATTAATGAGCCAAGACCCCCTGGGGGGTTTATATAGTGGGGAGAGAGGGGGTTGGTGGCTGGCCCTAGGGAAACCCTAGGCCGCCGCCCCCCATGGCCACCACCGGCCCCTAGGGGAAACCCTAGGGCACCTGGCTCCTGGGCCCTGGCCGGCCTAGCCTATGGGCCTAGCCCATTTTATCCTTTTCCCATTATTTTTATTTTTTATTAATTAATTCACTTTTAATATTTAATTACTTTAATTAAATACTAAACACATTAACCAATTAATCCTTGGCATAATTCCTTCACCGATACAACTTCGATAAAGTCCAGAACCTTTCCGGTGTCTTCGGAACCTTTCCAATATTGCCCGTGCGGTGACCCAGCATACCACTGCATGTTGTAGTATGCAAGTCGTTGATATAACACTTGCGGAACAACCCTCTACAAATATTACATCCCTCAGAATGATACAGCAGAAACATTGCGGGCCCAAATACAAACTGAATTTCATATTATTACAAACCAAAGCGTCATGATAACGAAATGCTCCCCATAAGAGAACACCTCAAGTGCTTAGTGTTTACAACAACTGGAAATGTTCAAATAATTAAACAAGTGAAGAACTCAACAACTTATTCCTACTCTACAGTTGCTCGGTTCCTCAACTACGAAACTATCCTACTAGTTAGTCTTTCTTCACTCTGAGTCCTCGTCGGAAGACACTCTATAGCGTATAAAGTAATCTACTCCTTCGACTCCGCGAGAAAGATCTGGCTCCTCGTAGAAGATGTCCTGCTGGCCTTCGATGGCGTTCAGAGTCACCTCATCTAGCTCTTCATAGTCTAGCAAGGGTTTAAGAGATTGGGTGAGTAACGAGCATTACTCAGCAAGTTTCTTTAGAAAGAAGTTGTGTGATATGCACTATCTACAGCCTTGGACCCAAAACAGTCATAGGCCAATGCAAGGTTTTATCAAAGGTTTCTTGAAAGATTGCTTTTACTTTAGAAAACTATGCCCAACAGCCAACACAGGGTATTAGTGCCTTGAGAGCACCTTTACTGCCGCGTTCGCAGCTCCTTCCCGGAACAAGGGGTAACATGTCACATCTTTTTACACTCTGCAGAGGTGTGTCCTTCCAAAAGAGATCAAAGCCTTGCTGCACAACCGGGCGTACATTCCCATCCACACATCCATGGTGTGGGGCCCAGTCATTGATCCAAGCCATTCACTGCCTTCTCCGCACAACGCATGCCCACCCAATTCACGCAAGCAGGTTGTGCCCCTGATATTCACCCCCAACGATGAAGTACTAGGCGTCCCTTGCGGACCATCATAGACACCAGTGCCGTGGGAAATAAGGGGTCTGTCGTGGGGATGACTTATGGGGCATGCCACGTGCCGAGCTATTTGCCGGCTGGCGTCCCAGGAGTCTCCACGGCTCGAAGACAAGAAGACCGGCTCGGCCCGGAGGGCCGGCTGTGCCAGCAGCCGGCTGGCAATTCCATCGAGGAAGGCCAGAGCCAGGCGATGAAGACAAAAGCCCACCAATGGCTGTTTCGCCGAAAGTGGGCTGGCCCCGACAAGAGCGGCAGAGGCGAAGGACGGGAGTGACGAGCGCCACGACCAAGTCCAGCCAATCGGCGACCAAGGACCCTTCCCCGCGATAGGATCCAAGGCAAAAGGGAGGGCATATGCCTCCCAGATGCCGGTCCCAGGGGAAAGGTACTTTATGAAGCGAAACTGTCAGAGCAAGGCGAAGGGATCACGCCAAGGACGCCGCCGCCGAGGAGCCGGCAGCCGGCCGAATCGTTACCTAACCTGTAACCAGGCCCCCGCCTATATAAGGGGGCCTGGACCCTTAGTCTAGGGGAGATCCAATCTTCTTCTTCCTCCTCTAGCCCGAACAGCTCGAGGAGCATTGTAATCAATACTGTCCAATCAATATGAAGCAGGCAGGAAGTAGGGGTTTCACCTCCACCCGGGAGGGCCCTGAACCTGGGTAAACCGTGGTGTCTTAGTAGGCATAATTCCGAGCCGGGCCCCTCGTCTCCACTATCGAGCCCCTCCGATAAGCCTACCCGTGGCTACTGTCTCCAAATTCTCACGACAGTTGGCGCCCACCGTGGGGCAAAGCGCGGCGGCGAGCGGAGTCAAGTTCCGGCCGGGATCCCCATTGATCCCCGGCGAGAGGGTCGCCTCCGGCCTCGTCTGGAGGTTTGGCACCTTCGACTGCGTCAGCGACAACTTGTCCCACTTCGAGAGCGGCTTCGGCAACAGCGGCTCCTTCCTCGACGTCGGCAGCCACCGCTTCTACGTCGCCAAGCCCTTCCCGGAGGAGGTGACCGACATCTTCGACCCTCTCTATGATGGAGGCTCGAGTTGCGGCGAAAGCAGCAATCTTGGCGCCATGGTCGAGGTGATGGCCCTGGGAGAAGAGGAGGGCAGCGACTCCTTGCGCCCCGAGCGCCCGTCGCCCGAACGCCTTCCTCCACAGGAGCAGGATGCTCCGCTCCCAGAGCAGGACGCCCCATAAGTCTCCGTGGTGGACTTGCGCGCACCCCTCAGCCGCGTCATCGACCCCGCCCGGGTCGCCGAGGCCCTGGAGCAGACACGTCTCGTCCTCCTCAGCAAGGTAGCTGAGGACAAGGCCAACCGGTGCCGCGCGAGCACCACGCTCAGCAAGTTCTATGACGTGCATGGAGATGCACCGACCGAGCTCGCTCGTGACCTGTGGCGCAGCCTCACCACCACGGGCCCCGGCCAGATCCAGCGGTCACCAGCGGTGAGCCGAGGCCGCGGAGGGCGCGGACAGGGCGGCCGTGCCCCGAGCGGTAACGCCCAAGGCCGCCGTGTTCAGCAAGGTGGCGGAGTAAGCAGGCCACGCCAGATCCCGGTGCCCGTGCCAGGGTCGGAGTCCCAGACTCGCCCATCGGCACTGCACATCCACCTGTGGCTTGACCACATCGACACGTTCCCCAGAGGATCTGCTAGATCAAAGCGAGCGGCTTCTGACCGAGGAGGCCTAGGGGCTACTGGTAGCGGTCATGGGCGCAAAGAGGGCAAGTACACCCTCGATGCCGCACTTGATCAGCCGTGTAAGTTCCACACCTCCCCGGGCAGGGAAGCGACCCACTCCACGTGTCAGTGCCGTTTCATGAGAGAGCTGGAGCAACGTGCTCGGCAGATCCCTAGTACGTCGCAAGCGCAGCCGGCTGGAGGTCAGGAGGACCAACAGCACGGCCCGGCTGGAGGCGAGCCGGACCAAGATGATGACTTCCCGGTGGATGTTGAGCAATATCACATCTTTACTACCCCCGGCAAGGATAAAAGGAACGACCTTTGGCATGAGGCAGAGGTGAACGCTGTAATGCCTGCAGAACCCCAGTTCATGCATTGGTCTGAGGTGGCCATTACCTGGGGGTGCGAGGACCATCCAAGGCTAATGCCCAGCCCTGGAGAGTACGCTCTGGTCTTGGACCCCGTTGTGTGCTCCGATACGCACATGTGCCGGTTCTCCCGCGTGCTCATCGACGGCGGTAGTAGTATCAACCTTCTTTACCGAAGCTCTGTAGAGAAGTTGGGCATCCCGCTTGCTCAGCTGAAACCGAGCCGGCTCACCTTCCATGGCATCGTGCCTGGGCATTCTTGCACCCCTTTGGGCAAGGTGCAGCTGGAGGTTCTCTTCGGAAAGAAGGGGAATAGCCGCCGCGAGCCCATCTGGTTCGAGGTGGTGGACATCAGCAGTCCCTACCACGCGCTGCTTGGCCGTCCAGCCCTGGCCAAGTTCATGGCTGTCCCTCATTACGCCTATCTGAAGATGAAGCTCCCAGGACCCAGAGGTATAATCACCATCACGGGAAGCTTCAAGAAGTCCTTGGCCTGCGCAAAGCAGAGCTCGCTACTGGCAGAGGCACTGGTCATCGCCGAGGAGAAGCGGCAGCTTCTGCATCGCGTGGAGCTTACCCAGCAAGATGTGCCGGTTCGCCAGTCACCGGTGGAGCAGTTCAAGCCGGCCAATGACACCAAGAAGATCCTACTGGATGAGAGTGATCCCTCCAAGTACGTCATCATCGGCACCGGCCTTTCTGCTAAATAGGAAAGCGAGCTCACCAGCTTCCTCCGTGAGAATCGGGACATCTTTGCATGGTCTCCAAAGGACATGCCAGGTGTGCCGAGGGAGCTGGCTGAGCATTTACTCAACGTCAGGCCGGATGCCAAGCCGGTCAAGCAACCGTTGCGGCGCTTTGCAGAAGAGAAAAGGAAAGCTATTGGCGAGGAGATTGCCCGGCTCCTTGCAGCCGGCTTTATCATGGAGGTGTTTTACCCTGATTGGCTTGCGAACCCAGTCTTAGTTCTGAAGAAGAACAACACTTGGAGAATGTGTATCGACTACACCAGCCTCAACAAGGCTTGCCCCAAGGATCCATTTGTGTTACCACGCATCGACCAGGTAATCGATTCCACAGCCGGCTGTGACCTGCTGTCCTTCCTGGCTGCCTATTCAGGCTACCACCAGATCCTGCTCTTCCAGCCGGATCAGATCAAGACCTCCTCCATCACCCCATATGGGGCTTACTGCTATGTTACCATGCCGTTCGGCCTGAAGAACGCTGGAGCCACCTACCAGCGAACCATGCAGCGATGTCTGCAGGGGCAGATTGGGAGGAACGTGCACGCTTATGTGGACGACGTGGTGGTGAAGACCAAGCAGAGCGGCACGCTCCTGGACGACCTCAAGGAGACCTTCGCCAACCTGCGGCGCTATCGCATGAAGCTCAACCCAGAGAAGTGCACCTTTGGTGTGCCGGCTGGACAGCTCCTAGGTTATATCGTTTCCCAGCGAGGGATCGAGGCTAACCCCTCGAAGATAAAAGCCATCGAGGCCCTAGAGAAGCCCGCACAGCTCAGAGACGTGCAGAAGTTTGCTGGATGCTCGGCCTCGCTCAGCCGGTTCGTCAGCCGGCTCGGGGAGAAGGCCATGCCGCTGTACCAACTGATGAAGAAGACGGACCACTTTGTTTGGTCTCAGCGCACCGATGACGCCTTCAACAACCTCAAGCGAGCCTTGTCTACCGCACCAATCTTGGCAGCACCGGCTCCGCGCGAGCCAATGCTGCTCTACATCGCGGCTACTCCGCGAGTCATCAGTGTCATGATCGTGGTGGAGCACACCGAGGAAGGCAAGGAGCTGCCGGTTCAGCGCCCAGTGTACTACCTGAGTGAGGTGCTCACTCTCTCCAAGTAGAACTACCCGCACTACCAGAAGGTCGCGTACGGCGTGTACATGGCGGCAAGAAGTTGAAGCATACCAATGCTAGCCTCCGTAGAAAGGACATCGGCTCCTACGCATCCTACGCATTAGCGAACCTACGAGAAATGAAATACGAATTATTAGCGCTATTAGGGACGAGCTCCTGCTTCCTCGGTTTCCTATCCGATCAGAAATCCTATCCTTGCTAAATCCAATCCACGAAAAGCCACGGTGGTGAGCACCACCCCGCTCTTGGAGATCATCGGGTGCAAGGACGCGTCAGGAAGAGTGGCCAAATGGGTGATTGAGCTCACTACTCATACCATTCAGTACAAGCCCAGGACGACGATCAAGTCATAGATCATAGCGGATTTCTTCGCTGACTGGGGAGAGCACCAGTACATGCCACCGGCTCCAGACTCCACCCACTGGCGCATGCACTTCGATGGCTCCAAGCTGCTCGGGGGCTTGGGAGCTGGTGTCGTTCTCACCTCTCCTAAGGGAGACAAGCTGCAGTACGTGCTGCAGATGCACTTCTGTGCGTCGAACAACGTCGCCGAGTATGAAGCCCTGGTACATGGTCTCAAGATGGCCAAGCAGATTGGCATCAGGAGGATCCTCTGCTTCGGAGACTCCGACCTGGTAACGCACCAGGTTTCGGGGGATTGGGACGCCAAGGATGCCAACATGGCCTCCTATCGCTTCTACGTGCAGTAGCTTAGCGGATTCTTCGAGGGCTGCGAGTTCCACCACGTCCCCAGAGTGAACAACAAGGAAGCGGACCGGCTATCCAAGATCGGCTCCACCAAGCAGGATATCCCAGCTGGGGTGTCACTAGAAATCATCCACAAGCCGTCTATCAAACCTTCGCCGGAGTCCATAACCATCTACGCCTGGAGACCCTGCCCCGGCTCAGGTGCAACCACCGGACCCGGGGGCTGCCATCTCGGGGCTGAAGGAAGCAGCCGGCCAGCCCAGCGCGGCCGGCTTGATGAAGGACACGGGGGCTGCCGGCTCCACGCCCGCTCCCCCAGCCGGACAATCAGACAAGGTCGGCACGACGATGGACCCGGGGGCTGTTGATCCTCTGGTAGCCAGTGTCTTCCACATACGGGAGATACCTTCCTGGGCGGAGCCATTCTCCAACTACCTCATCACTGGGGACCTGCCGCAAGATGAAGCGGAAGCTAGGCGAATTCAACGCCGCGCAGGGGTATACACCATCATCAACAACGAGCTATACAAGCGCAGCGTGTCAGGTATCTTCCAGAAGTGCATTGAGCCGGAAGAAGGGATAGAGCTGCTAAGAGAAATACACCAAGGGGAGTGCGGGCATCACGCATCTTCCAGAGCCTTGGTGGCCAAAGCTTTCCGCCATGGTTTCTACTAGCCAACGGCCAAGCAAAATGCAGAGCAACTGGTGAAGCAGTGCAATGGCTGCCAGCGCTTCTCCAAGCATAGAAACACTCTAGCGGCAGCCCTCAAGACCATCCCGCTCACCTGGCCGTTCACTGTCTGGGGCCTGGACATGGTAGGGCCATTCAAGACCGCACCCGGGGGCTTGACGCATCTGTTGGTTGCTGTGGACAAGTTCACCAAGTGGATCGAGGCCAAGCCAATCAAGAAACTCGACGGTTCGTCCACCATTAAGTTCTTCAACGAGATCATCACAAGATATGGAGTTCCCCACAGCATCATCACTGACAACGGGACAAACTTTGCGATGGGAGTCTTTGCTGATTACTGCAGCAAGAAGGGCATCCGGCTGGACTTAGCATCAGTGGTGCACCCTCAGACAAATGGGCAAGTGGAGAAGGCAAATGGGCTGATCTTGGCTGGCATCAAACCAAGACTGGTCGAGCCTCTCGAATGCTCAGCCGGCTGTTGGGTCGAGGAGCTACCCTCAGTGCTCTGGAGCCTGTGCACCACTCCAAATCACTCTGTTGGTTTCACACCTTTCTTCCTGGTCTATGGAGCAAAAGCGGTGTTGCCCACGGACATCGAGTTCGATGCGCCCAGAATTGTCCAGTACACAGAGAAGCAAGCAAAGGAAGCTCGTGAAGATGGCGTCGACCTCCTTGAGGAGGCACGAGAATAGGCTCTGGCCAGATCAGCGCTCTATCAGCAGCAGCTGTGACGATACCACAGCCGAAAAATCCGTCCGCTCGCGTTTCGCGAAGGAGACCTCGTACTCCGGCTGGTCCAGAACACCAAAGGCATGCACAAGCTGTCTCCTCCTTGGGAGGGACCGTTCATTGTCAGTCGGGTGCTGGGCAATGGGGCTTATTATCTCATCGACGCACAAGAGCCCAGGAAGAACAAGGCAGATAACTCTGACAAGGAGACCGAGCGTCCCTGGAATGTCAATCTCCTAAGACCTTTCTTCTGCTAAGGGAAAAGCTTGTACCCCGAAAAACTTGTCAATGAATAAAGGATGACGGAGCGGCTAGTTACGGCCGACTCCAAGAAAAATACTTCGTGTATGTTTTACCTCCTGCGTTATTCACTTGACCGGCAGCCGGCTCCGGGTACCGAGCCACAGCCGACAGCCCTAAAAACGATCGATTCCTCGTCAGCCGGATGAGTACTACGTATGAAGAAGGTCTCAAGCCTAACCTCCACCTTCCGGCTCCGGGCAGCCGGGCGGGTAGGAGCCGGCAGGCCGCATACGAAGGAAAGCTGCAGGGAAAAACCAAAGACGATAATTGCTCAACTAAGCGCCAGGGGCAGTGTTTTTTGACCACGCGTTAGTTTGCATGAGTCGGGTGCCCGATAAACTGAAGTACTACTTCTCACTCCGCGGCACGCTCCCACCCTAGGCCGGCATTCGGCTGCTGGCCCAAGGGAGACCAACCGGCACCAGGCTGCCGGTTGGGGGTAGAAGGGCCGAAGGGTGGGAAGATTAAGGAAAAAGTTGAGGGAACCGGGCTAAGACAAGCTAGCGAATGGTCAACGACCACAGTCTTTGGGCATTAGGGCTGAGTAGCAACGTCAAAGAGGTTCGAAGCTAGAGCTGCCTCGCTCGATGTCGGCACCATACGCGGAGGAGTTAGTTTCGAGCTAGCTGTCAATCCAGCTACCCCAAAACTCAGGGGCTAGGAGGAAAGGGAATCGGCCCTCAAAAGTAGGCCGGTTCCAGTACCTCGTCGGCTATCCGATTAGCTGGCGCTGTGACATGATCAGCAAACGAGCAACAAAATCAAAACCTAACACGCGCGAAATAACGGCTAGAGCCGGAAATTGGGAGATCTACTCCAATCGCAGCGAGGAACGTGCGAAGGCCTGGGAAGGGAAACGTCCCGGCTCCAACCTCGCTCGAGCCGGTACAAGACTAGTTTAGTCTCCCCGAAGCCGGCTAGTAAAAGCAGTTCTTCCCCCGCGCTGAAGCCGGAGAAGCTCGCCCGAAGCGTCTGCGCAGGGCTGTGACCAGCGTAATCCTTATCTACGGATTTGCGTGGTAGCGGTTTCGTCAAGAGAAGAATCATCATAGCATCGACGATATTAAACAGGAGACGTTTGCGCGATGGCAAAGCACACAGCGAAGAAGGACAAACATTCACACAACAAGCAAAGATTTGCAAGAAATTATGAAAGTCCTTAACATAGGAAGGGCGATTACATACTATGGGCCATGCTAAGGGCCGAAACAACGAAAGGACTCCCCCTCCTAACCCCTATACCTCTGTTGACGGTGCTGCTATCAAAGATAGGCTTGTGGGGGCGCTCGCCGGTCATGGCCAGGGGGAGTAGGCGCGGGCGCAGACGGAGCCGTCCACAACGCGGATGCAGAGGATGGGCAACCTGGAGCGGTGGGTCAGGATGAGAGACTAGCCCCGCTCCAGGTTGTAGTCGGTGAAGAACTACACCCAGCCCTCGGTGAGGTAGCTCTTCCCCGCCTCGTCGTGGAGGACCTCGACCTGGTACATAGGCTGGCCGCCGCTGCCATCCTCCACCATGATGTTCGTCGGGGGAATCTTCCCCATCATGCCGACGAAGCTCGCGGGGAGCGGTAGACGCTCCTCGCACCCAGCCAGCAGGGGCACCATGGAGGTGGCGAACCCGTGCTCTGGGATGTAGGAGAGCCGTTGCCTGGACGGCGGGCGCGGCGGTCCCGTCTTCGCCTTGCCAGCGGCCGCGCGAGAAGAGCTGCCGACATTTCCGGCGGCGAGGCCCGGAGGGGCGGCCCCGAGCGCCATCGCGGCGCTGACCAGGGCGGCCGCCGCTTCCAGGGGAGTCCCGGTGAGGCCAGCGACAGAGGTCGTGGCCGCGGGGACTGTAGCATCAGCGGCGGCCATGGCGACGCCTCCCCCGGGGGCTGCAACGGTGGCGGTAGAGTGGCTAACCCCGAAGGGTTCCGCGGCGGCCGCGGCCGCGAGCGCCGCCAAGGTCTTCTTGTTGCGGCTGCCCAGAGGGCAGCCGCGCTTTCGGGGTACTGGCGGCGTCGCTGCTGGGTCCCTGACCTTGTTCCGGCTCCTGTACGGGCGGTCGCGTTTGCGCCCGCCCGGCCCATCGGCGGCCCCGGCCCCAGCTCCGCTGGTAGCCCCGAAGGTCGACATTGAGGTCGCAGGGGGAGAAGCGGAGACGACGATTTAGCAAGACAAAGGAGTGGAGGTGCTCGGGAGTGAGGAAAACCCTCGAGAGCTCCAAGATTTAAAGGCTGGAGAAACACGAAAAGCCGAGCCGGTTTAATGCGAATAAAACATACGCGTGGCGCTTCGATGGGACTTATCGCTGACGCAAGCCTTTTCCCGTCACCTGACATCGGCTGGAATCATGATGGAGACCGAAGAGTCAAAGTGACAGGACGGGACGCAGGCCACTGGCGCATTGCGCCGGCCGCATGGGATCAAGACTCGAAGCGGCACAAGTCCCGAGGAGGCAGCTTGCCGGCTCGTGAACCATCGGGAAGCTGCCAGCCAGACTGGACTTAGAGCCGGCACGTCCCAAGACGGCCGAAGAGGTCTCGCACAATTCAACTTCAAAACCGGCAAACCTCCAGACCTGACGGAGAACCCTGGGACTTCGACGAAGGCGGGCAAGACTTCGGTGAGAAGAAGAACCCGCCGAAGCCCCACGCTAGCCCATGAGACTTCGCCAGTTTTGAGGGCTAGTGTGGTGGGGATGACTTATGGGGCATGCCACGTGCCGAGCTATTTGCTGGCTGGCGTCCCAGGAGTCTCCATGGCTTGAAGACAAGACGACCGGCTCGGCCCGGAGGGCCGGCTGTGCCAGCAGCCGGCTGGCGATTCCATCGAGGAAGGCCAGAGCCGGGCGATGAAGACAAAAGCCCACCAACGGCTATTTCGCTGAAAGTGGGCTGGCCCCAACAAGAGCGGCAGGGGTGAAGGACGGGAGTGACGAGCGCCACGACCAAGTCCATCCAATCGGCTACCAAGGACCCTTCCCCACGATAGGATCCAAGGCAAAAGGGAGGGCATATGCCTCCCAAATGCCGGTCCCAGGGGAAAGGTACTTTATAAAGCGAAACTGTCAGAGCAGGGCGAAGGGATCACGCCAAGGACGCTGCCACCGAGTAGCCGGCAGCCGGCCGAATCATTACCTAACCTGTAACCAGGCCCCCGCCTATATAAGGGGGCCTGGACCCTTAATCTAGGGGAGATCCGATCTTCTTCTTCCTCCTCTAGCCCGAACAGCTCGAGGAGCATTGTAATCAATACTGTCCAATCAATACGAAGCAGTCAGGAAGTAGGGGTTTCACCTCCACCCGGGAGGGCCCTGAACCTGGGTAAACCGTGGTGTCTCAGTAGGCATAATCCCAAGCCGGGCCCCTCGTCTCCACCGTCGAGCCCCTCCGATAAGCCTACCCATGGCTACTGTCTCCAAATTCCCACGATAGGGTCCCACCCATGTGCAAGTAGTCTCGCAAGACCTACCATGACCGACAACTGGCTACCCGTTGACATGCGAACGAGAGAAGATACAGATGACTTTCCCGTCCCATTCCAAGTCTCTTGGACGACACGGTTTTTACGGCACAAGAATAACTGTGGCATTGATAGTTAGTCCTAGGTTTACTTTGCCGTGCAAGTGGAACCTCCACCACAACAATCTTACCGTGGTTCCACCTGCCAGCCTTCCTAGGTTATCACCACTGGTCGATAACCACTAATCATATTACTTATGAAAATAGATTTTCCATCTTTTTTGAAATGTTAGAGTTTAAAGTCAACACTTTGCAAGTAGTTTCAAAACCAGTGCAACCAAGAGATATGAGCAAGATAAACTTGCCTTGTGACTGAAAGGTAATGGAGTCAAATACTTGGCGATACTCCTGATCTCCTTGTTCTACAAAAATCCAATCATTGTCCGGTAAGGACAATGTTAAAAGAAGCAAATGGATGCTATGTGCAATGATATACAATGCATGGTGATTCTTTGTCTTTGTTTTATTATTTTTGTGTTTTACCCAAGACTTGGTATGGTTAAAGTGTTTTAACACAACACAAAGTACTATTGGTGTGTTTTACCCTAAATATGTATTAAAACAATTAATTAAAGTTTGAAATCAATTTTGAAAGTATAAAACTTTTGTTGGAGTTATTTGAAAAGAAAAGGATTAGTTTAATAAAGAAAAGACTTAATTTTTATTTTTATTAATAAAAGTTAGGATTTTTGAAAAATGGAAATTAAAAGATTTCAAAATTTGAATGGAGAAGTAATAAGAAATATGGTTTTAATCAAATATTCAATTTATTAAAGAGAAGAAAATTATTTTATAGAGTTAAATTAAATAGTGTTATTTAGTTTTGGATTTGAATTAATTCAAAAGGAAACAGAACTTTAAAATTTGAAATTTGTATTTGATTTGAAAATGGGCTTTGGCCCATTAAGCCCAAACGAGCCCACCTGGCTTGGTTGAACCAAACCGGCTCGGGTCTGGGTCGGTCAAACTGACCCAGCCCAGCCCCCCTCTCTCCCCCTCTCTTCCTCGTGATGCTCTGGTGAACCCTAATCGCCGCCGCCGTCGCCCGACCATTCCGGCCAGCTCCGGTGGCCTCCGCCGTCGACGCCTGGGGCTAAACGGTCGCCTCAACGCCCTCTACCCCCTTCTCCAGTTGGATTCCACAGTCGCTTCCTCTCCGAGGAGATCTGTGGCTGGTTTCCCCCATCAGTTCTGCCATCTTTGGTCACCTCCGGCTCGATGCCTCGCCGAGCCCTCTCCTGGTGCTTGCTGTGCGACCACTGGTGCTTGTGATGTGTGTGTGCACGCCGGTGGAAGCGCCGAGGTGTGGTGCTCCCGGTGTGTTCGGTGAAGACTACCTTGGGCAGCCTCTGGCCAGCCACGCAGACACTGCCCTGCCATGCCATCCAGATGAGCACCTAGGAGATGGTGAGTGCCTCTTCCTCCTCTCTACCCTTCTCCTTCTTCTCCAGCCATGGTCTCTAGCCATCTGACCAAGGCCAGTGAGCCAAGCTCACAGATTGATTCTGTGCAGCTGTTATCTAATGCTAGCTTGTTTTGGTGGTTTCAATTCAGTGATATTACTGTTGTGCTCTTATCTCTATTAGTGTATTTCTCTGACAGAAATGCTGTTCTGAAGCTTGCCCTGTTGCAAGTTTCAGTTAGCACTAGTATCTTGGTTTGATAGGTTTCCACTCCTGTGATTTATGATATCAAAGTTGTGTTGGTGTATAACTGAATTTCTAGATTCAGTTAGCTTCTATGCTTGGTTATGTGATGGGTATGCTGTTGTTAATGCTTTTGTCAATGGTTTATTCATGACAACAATGTGATGATGAATCTTGCAATGTTGCAGAGATTCCGTGGAGAATTTGCTTAAACAAAATATGATTCCTAGATGTTTTACCTAGGAAAATGATTTGTGGTGATGTCTATTGCCCTAGTTATCAATTGATCTGATGGTTGTGTTGAGGTGCATGACCTGTTGGTCATGTGCCCAACAACTCATGTTGGAATGCTATATAGAGTGCATATACTGCATAAAGCTTTGCTCCGCCAAAGGCCTGAATGGTGGTGGTGGTAAATGCTCTTGAGCTTCTTGATCAGCCTTAGCTTTGGCTTCCCTTTCTGCCTGCTGGTCATTCATTGCCTTCGTTTGAGCTTCTTGCACCAAGCGTTGATCTTCGGCTTCGGCAGCTACACCCGTATCCATAGCCCCTCTAGTCCTATAACATCAAGCGAAGATCTCATAATTACACCATGCCCATGCTTTCTGAGCTTCACTTCATGCCCAGAACTAGTCACACAATGGAAAACAGAAATCCAATTCCAAATGGAAGATCGCAAGAAAACCAAATACAAGGTACATTTATACAACACATACAAACCGATACATAGTCATTATTACAACACGTACTCTCACAGGTGGAGTACACTCATAGATTGAGACTGGAAAGTTCTACCGTCTCTCTTATTATTACAACATACTACTAGCACTAGCTGCATTCACATATACAACTAAGCTTCTGACTTGGTCTTGACATCCTGTCCTGGTCTCACGGCTCATAGTACATGCCCGGAGTCCACCCGTGCTGGCGTGTAGTCCGGCGCACTGTCTCTGGAACGAACGGCCTACCGCCCGGAACATAGTCTGAGTCAGACGTGTCCATCGTAGAGGTATCACTCAACACGAGTCCATTCAGTCCGAGGTAACTCTCAAAGTACACCCTGGTCTCGTGAGCAGTCATAGTCGGGAAAGGCTCCGCCTCTCCATAACACACACACTCTTAGTGCAGTATGTGTGGTCAAACGGTGTATCCTGCTCCATAGGTGTCTCAACCGGCTCCTGACTCTCAAACTGAACCTCCATAGGATCCTCCTCCTCAACAGATACAACAGGAGTGACTACAGCATCACCTCCTCCTGCCGTCTGAGCTGTCCCTCCATACGAGCTAGTGTACTGCTGACCGTCTCCCAGCCAGTCAAACCTCCACCCATCAGAGTTCTCAATGGGAAGCTCAGACTCCGAGACCCCTTGAGACCCTGCTGCACCTCCATACGAGCTAGTGTACTGCTGACCGTCTCCCAGCCAGTCAAACCTCCACCCATCAGAGTTCTCAATGGGAAGCTCAGACTCCGAGACCCCTTGAGACCCTGCTGCACCTCCATACTAGAAGTGATAACTGGGAACTAAGGGGTCCCACCCATGTGCAAGTAGTCTCGCAAGACCTACCATACCGACAACTGGCTGCCTGTTGACATGCGAACAAGAGAAGATACAGATGACTTTCCCGTCCCATTCCAAGTCTCTTAGACGACACGGTTTTTATGGCACAAGAATAACTGTGGCATTGGTAGTTATTCCTAGGTTTACTTTGCCGTGCAAGTGGAACCTCCACCATAACAATGTTACCGTGGTTCCACCTGCCAGCCTTCCTAGGTTATCACCACTGGTCGATAACCACTAATCATATTACTTATGAAAATAGATTTTCCATCCTTTTTGAAATGTTAGAGTTTGAAGTCAACACTTTGCAAGTAGTTTCAAAACCAGTGCAACCAAGAGATATGAGCAAGATAAACTTGCCTTGTGACTAAAAGGTAATGGAGTCGGATACTTGGCGATACTCCTGATCTCCTTGTTCTACAAAAATCCAATCATTGTCCGGTAAGGACAATGTTTAAAGAAGCAAATAGATGCTATGTGCAATGATATGCAATGCATGGTGATTCTTTGTCTTTGTTTTCTTATTTGTGTGTTTTACCCAAGACTTGGTATGGTTAAAGTGTTTTAACACAACACAAAGTACTATTGGTGTGTTTTACCCTAAATATGTATTAAAACAATTAATTAAAGTTTGAAATCAATTTTGAAAGTATAAAACTTTTGTTGGAGTTATTTGAAAAGAAAAGGATTAGTTTAATAAAGAAAAGACTTAATTTTTATTTTTATTAATAAAAGTTAGGATTTTTGAAAAATGGAAATTAAAAGATTTCAAAATTTGAATGGAGAAGTAATAAGAAATATGGTTTTAATCAAATATTCAATTTATTAAAGAGAAGAAAATTATTTTATAGAGTTAAATTAAACAGTGTTATTTAGTTTTGGATTTGAATTAATTCAAAAGAAAATAGAACTTTAAAATTTGAAATTTCTATTTGATTTGAAAATGGGCTTTGGCCCATTAAGCCCAAACCAGCCCACCTGGCTTGGTTGAACCAAACCGGCTCGGGTCTGGGTCAGTCAAACCGACCTAGCCCAGCCCCCTCTCTCTCCCCCTCTCTTCCTCGTGATGCTCTAGCGAACCCTAATCGCCGCCGCCATCGCCCGACCATTCCGGCCAGCTCCGGTGGCCTCCGCCGCCGACGCCTGGGGCAAAACAGTCGCCTCAACACCCTCTACCCCCTCCTCCAGTTGGATTCCGTAGTCACCTCCTCTCCGAGGAGATCTATGGCTAGTTTCCCCCCTCGGTTCTGCCATCTTAGGTCGCCTCCGACTCGATGCCTCGCCGAGCCCTCTCCTGGTGCTTGCTGTGCGACCACTGGTGCTTGTGATGTGTGTGTGCATGCCGGTGGAAGCGCCGAGGTGTGGTGCTCCCGGTGTGTTCGGTGAAGACTACCTTGGGCAGCCTCTGGCCGGCCGCGCAGGCACTGCCCTGCCTTGCCGTCCAGACGAGCACCTGGGCGATGGTGAGTGCCTCTTCCTCCTTTCTACCCTTCTCCTTCTTCTCCAGCCATGGTCTCTGGCCATCTGGCCAAGGCCAGTGAGCCAAGCTCACAGATTGATTCTGTGCAGCTATTAGCTGATGCTAGCTTGTTTTGGTGATTTCAATTCAGTGATATTACTGTTGTGCTCTTATCTCTGTCAGTGTATTTCTCTGACAGAAATGTTGTTCTGAAGCTTGCCCTGTTGCAAGTTTTAGTTAGCACCAGTATCTTGGTTTGATAGGTTTCCACTCCTGTGATTTATGATATCAAAGTTGTGCTGGTGTATAACTGAATTTCTAGATTCAGTTAGCTTCTATGCTTGGTTATGTGATGGGTATGCTGCTGTTAATGCTTCTGTCAATGGTTTATTCATGACAACAATGTGATGATGAATCTTGCAATGTTGCAGAGATTCAGTGGTGAATTTGTTTAAACAAAATATGATTCCTAGATGTTTTAGCTGGGAAAATGATTTGTGATGATGTCTATTGCCCTAGTTATCAATTGATCTGATGGTTGTGTTGAGGTGCATGACCTGTTGGTCATGTTCCCGGCAACTAATGTTGGAATGTTATATAGAGTGGTGGAACTTACCTAAATATCAGGCCTATGATGCTGGTCTGAGGCCCTTTTAACTAAGTGAAGTGATTTGCTTGAAAACAACTCCAGGGTTTTTAAGATGTGATGCTCAACCTATTCCTGTTGTGTGCTTGAGGTGCATAACCTGTTGGTTATGTGCCCAGCACAACATGGTCAATAGCTTGCTGCCTTGTTGCTAAACTGAACCTACCAAAAAAGTTTATACTGAGGCTTTTACCCTGGTTTATGTATATTTGGCTTTTAATTCTTGATTCCCTATGATGAGCTTGGCAAAGCATCTCTTTGCCAAACTGAGGGCTTTTCCTATGTACTACACATACTTGAACCATGCTCTAGTAGTGTGGTGCTGTGAGGTGATATATTCTACCCGATGCCTGAAGTTTTGCAGCAAAGATGTTGTTATCTAGTGCTGCTGCTTGCTGGTGGTGATGGCTTGCTCCTTGCTTGCCTTCTCCTCCTGGTTCAGCTCCTGGGCTTGTCCTTCTCCTCCTGGACTTGCTGCTGATTACTTATCCTTCTCCTCCTGGGCTTGATCTTGAGCTTCAGTACATCCTCATAGTTCTGCTGGATGTTTTCTAGTGTTTAAATGGTGTTGTGCAAGAACTTGTGATGTTCTTGGTGATGTTTCCTTGCTGGTCGAATGGGAGCTGCTTCTCCTGGTGATGCTCATCTAGTCGGCTGCTTGGTTTGCAGGCAGCTATGGTGCTGCCAGCTCCAGCTTCCCAGTCCTGTGACTGAGCTGCTTGTGTGCTGTGTGCCTGTTTCCTCACTCAGTTCGATCTCATCCACCGCTGGCCGTGCTGTGAAACTGCTTTGCACCCCTCTGTTTTGCACCCCAGTAAATAACAGAACAGATTCTACACTTGGTCCAAATACTCAATGATGCAAATGGCAATGTAATTGCCAAAGTCTGAGAGTAATATTATACTAACTGACAAGGGCATAGATAATAGAGCCTGTTAAGTTGAGTACCCCCGAGGCCCGTTAAGCTAGGCCCAATTGTAATACTAGTCGAAATACGAGTTCATGTCGTATGTCGATATTGTAATCTGTATCGGATCCCACCCGATCCTTGAGACCTGGCCACCTATATAAAGGGGCCAGGAGGGGACGGTGCGGGACAGATTGAAAGAAAGCCAGGTTCTACACCCATGTTTACTTTCATAGCCACCTTGTTTGACTGAGTTTACCTTCGAGTTCATCCGACGCCCTGTCTCCCCGATCCTAAGTCCTTCATCTAGGATATTTGTCGAGTTTAACCCTCGTCAATTGGCGCCGACCGTGGGGACTCTGGGCGTTGGAATCATGAATTTGACGGCTTTTTCGCTTTTAGCCAATAGCAACCCAGAAGTCGACGAAAGTCAAGAGGGGGAATTGACATTTGGAAGTCTAAGCTTCTACATTGGACCTTCGGGTTCAACCCGCCTTTCGGATCTGACGAAACCAGTTCCATCGGCGGGCAAAGCAGAGAGGATGACAGCATCCGGATCATCTGTAGGATCTTCTAGCGAGGTAAACTCACCAGTCAGCTTAGCAGCAATAGAAAATTTGCTGGGAAAATTAGAGGAACCCGAATAAATCGGGCAAGAGATCATTGTGGAAGAAACAGTGGACAAATCAAGGGATACCGCCAGCAGAAGGAGCGGCATCTCCAGGAGCGTACATCAATTATGCGTAATCATCACTGAAGTAGCAGAAGAAGAAAACAGTCACTCCGGCAACAAGGAGGTCGACATGCAAGTTGAAAAAATAAGGAGCAATGATAAGAAAGGGAAGGAGAAAGTGCATGTTTCGGCTGGAGAGTGGAGAATGATCATGACAGCTGTCAACCACGGGACTGATGTACCCGCAGATTCAAGAAGAGAAGTTTTAACAGGGTACCAATACGCGTTGCACCAGCGTAGGAAAAAGCTAAGGCGGGAAAGAGATATGATTATGAGAAGTCCAGATTACAGCAGCACACCAAGTGAAGGATATTGGAGCGAATATACCAACTCATCAGAATCCAACATGGAGAGGCACAAAGACCTGAAGCACAATAGAAGGATAACAGCACGTGTAGTAGAAGAAAGCTATACGAGAAGCCCAAGTGCGAACCAACCAGAAGAGGAGGAAGAATTCGTGCAAGAAACACCAGAAGCAGCATTGATAGCAGCATAAGCATACCTACTAACTACGCAGCCAAAACCTGGTGACCCATGGGAACAAATGCATCAACCCGCGATACAGAGCATCGGGTTAGTAGAAGAGAAGCTAAAAGGAAATATTTCAGAGAAAAATTCGACTCACCACAGTGAAAGGGAAAAAGAAGAGGTCAAGCGCAAATCTTCGCGGAACGAAACTAGTGAGTCCTCAGAAGACGAGAAACGCTAAAAGAGGAAGGAGGATGCAAGGAACATAATAGCACAAGCAAGGGTAAATAACTCACGTCACGCATGGAGGGAAGAAAACTACAAAGACGACGAAAAAGAAATGGGCGCGCTATGCTTTACCCGCAGGGTTCGCAAAACGCGAGTACCCAAAAGATTTAAGTTACCACATGATCAGGAAAAATATGATGGGTCACAGGAACCAATGCTATGGTTGTCAGATTATCTACAAGCAGTACAAATACTAGGAGGAACAAGAGCAACAGCAATGCAAAGTTTGCAGTTACACCTCACCGACGCAGCACGGTCCCGGTTAAATACACTACCCAACGATTCCATCGGAAGTTGGGGAGAGCTAGAAAGCCAATTCGCAAGAAATTTTTGCTCAACATACAAGCGACCAGCATCATTGGAAGAAGTTAAATCATGCAGATAGAGAAGAGGCGAAACCCTGCGCTCTTACATACAATGTTGGAGTGTCATTAAAAACTCCGCAGAAGATGTCTCCGACGAAAGAGCAACAGATGCCTTTTCAGCCGGACTTCGTCGCTCAGACCTCATGGAAGAGATAGGAAGAATAAAGCCGAGAACAGTTTCAGAGCTAATGGAGATAGCTAACAGATTCACCGACGGAGAAGACGCATATAACAACAAAAGGGGACGTTCACCGGAAGTCGACAAATCCAGCAGACAAAGGCGACGGTATCGCAACGGCAACAACCATGGAAGACGAAATCAGATAGCCGCGGGATACAACGAAAGGAACGAGGAAGATCACGAAAACGGGGAGTTTTAGCCAAGGGACAACAGGGGAAAGGAGAAACAAAGGTACTCGGGTCCCTCAGCAGAAGATATGCTATATGGTCCTTGTCGCATCCATTACGCATATTTGGATGGGAAAAGAGTTTCCAACCACCAGATGAAGGATTGCAGAACCTTCTTAAGGTTGCAAAACGCCATGGATTCAAACCAAGGAACGCGATAGGGAGGAAAAAGAACAAATCAAGGATATCAAATACAGTGACTCACAAAGCAATTGGAGTCGAAGATATATATATCAGCAATGATTCAACCAGTGCCGAAGTCGAAGAAAGAGAGGAAGAGCATATCAAGGAAAGTCAACTTGGCAATATCATCGCCACCAGCTACCACAGAGTACCTAAAGTGGTCCGATCAACCAGTTAAATTCAGTAGAGTAGACCACCCAACGAAAGTACCCAGGCCAGGGCATGCACCAATGGTACTAAAAGCACAAATAGGGGGGTACGACATTGGGAGAGTATTCATGGATGCAGGAAGCGGCATAAATCTAATATATGCAAGAACCCTGAGGGCAATGTGCATTTCACTAGAAAGTTTAAAACTGACAAATTGCTCTTTCCACAGAATAGTGCCAGGAAGTGCAAATTACCCTCTTAGGAAAATAGAACTCGACGTCTGCTTTGGAAACAACAACAATTATCGCAGAGAAAAGCTGGAATTCGAAGTTATGGATTGGCCTTCACAGTATCATGCAATCCTGGGTCGCCCAGTATTTGCTAAATTTATGGCAGTATCTCATTACACGTATCTTACACTCAAGATCCTAGGACCCAAAGGAACAATCATGGTGCAGGGCAGCTTTGAAGTATCAAACACCTATGACAAAGAATTCAACAGACTAGCACAAACCTTTGGCATGAAAGCAGAATATGCGAGACTAAAAGGCAAAACCGACCACAACGTACTACCCGACGTCGGGCGATCCCTGCCAGATCAGGCTTTCAATGCAACTCAAGACTCGAAGAAAATCCAGGTCCACCCTACAGACCCAAGCAAAACTACCTCTATAGCAGTAAACTTGGATCCTGCATAGGAAAGCGCGCTCATTGAGTTCCTCTGTGAGCGCTGGGAAATCTTCACCTGGTGTCCTTTAGACATGCCAGGGGTTCCCAGGGAACTCGTCGAGCACGCACTAAACATCAATCCCAAAGCAAAACCAGTCAAGCAACCATTGAGAAGATTCGATGAACCCAAAAGGAAGGCAATAGCATCAGAGCTGCATAGGCTAGAAAATACAGGGTTCATCCGGGAAATCAAATCGTCGACTTGGGTATCTAATCTAGTTATAGCCCCCAAGAAAAACACGGATGTGCAAAGAGTGTGTGTCTACTATACGTCTCTCAACAAGCACTGCCCAAAGGATCCCTTCCCTCTACCTCGCATTGATCAGATAATTGACTCAACAACAGGGTGCGAAAGGCTTTCCTTCCTGGACGCATATTCCGGCTACAACCAGATCAAGTTGAAGAAAGAAGACGAGGAAAAAATAGCTTTCATAAGACCTTACGGTGTGTTCTGCTACCAAGTCATGCCTTTTGGCCTAAAAAACGCAGGAGCAACCTACCAGAGGATAATGCAAAACTGCCTCGAAAGCCAAATAGGGCGAAACATCCAAGTCTATATCAACGACGTGGTTATCACCACGTAAAAAGAAGAGTCACTAATCAGTGATTTAGCAGAAACCTTTGATAATCTAAACAGATACAAGCTGAAGCTCAACCTGACAAAGTGTTCTTTTGGGGTATCCACAGGGCAACTCCTTAGGTTCCTGGTATCCGCAAGAGGGATAGAGGAAAATCCAGAGAAGATCGAGGCAATACTAACAATGGGGAAGCCAACAAAACTGCACGACGTATAGAAGCTTGCAGGACGCGTCGCGGCTCTAAGTTGATTTGTGGCACGGCTAGGGGAAAAAGCACTTCCCTTCTATGCACTGATGAAAAAATCAGACGATAAATTTGAGTGGACCGAAGAAGCAGACATAGCTTTCACACAATTGAAAAAAGTGCTTTCCACACCACCGGTGTTGGTCGCACCAAAGGAAAAGGATCCATTGTTACTCTATATTGCAGCAACACATCAAGTGGTAAGTACAGTACTAGTAGTCGAAAGAAGTGAAGAAGGAAAAACCCATGGAGTTCAGCGGCCAGTATATTTCGTCAGCGAGGTGCTATCTCCAACAAAGCAAAGGTACCCGCACTATCAGAAGCTTGCATATAGCGTATTCACATCAACACGAAAACTACGGTAATACTTCGCGGTACATCCGATCATAGTGGTCAACGAAGCACCACTATCCAATATATTGAATAACCCTTCAGCAACAGGACGTGTCTCCTTATGGGGAATTGAGTTGTCACCCCTGGACATCATGTACGAAAAGCGAAAGGCAATCAAATCACAAGTGTTACCAGACTTTACAGCAGAGTGGCTGGAATTGCAAAACACAGGACCACCAGACCTATCGAGTGTATGGACAATGTACTTTGACGGATCAAAAAGGGTCCAAGGCGCAGGAGTAGTTCTGATATCACCACAAGGTGACAAGTTGAAATATGTGTTAAGGATGAGTTTTCCCCAAGCCTCCAATAACGAAGCCGAATATGAGGTGTTACTCCATGGGATGAAAATGGCCAAGGCGTATGGAGCAACTCGACTGAAAATATTTGGAGACTCGAACCTCGTCGTCCAACAAGTGATGAACAAGTGCGATGCCATCAACGACAATATGACAGCATATAGGAACTTATATTATTATCTTGAGGGAACATTTGACGGATGCGAAGTTTCGCATATCAGCAGAGCAAGCAACGAGGAAGCCGATAATTTAGCAAATATTGGGTCCCAGTGTTTACCCATACCACAAGGAGTTTTTTGGGAGAAAATCGTAGAAAGGTCAATAAAAGGAACCAAAGTTTCGACTACAGGAGAGCAAGCCCAGCATCAAGCAACAGGCTCGGGGGCTGGTAGCAGCGGGGCAGCTAAACCCGAAGAAGTCATGATGATCGAGGAAACCTGGATGCAACCATACTTGGCATACATGGTAAACAAAACACTACCCGAAGATACAGTACACGCGAAAAGGATAATACGACGATCCAAGGCTTTCGTCGTGCTGCAAGGAAAATTATATAAGAGAAGTATAACAGGTGTCTTACAACGATGCATCACGCCTCAAGAAGGGCAAGAAATTTTAAGAGATATCCACGCGGGAGTATGCGGACATCACGCTAGCAGCAGATCTATTGCAGCCAAAGCTTTTCGTGTAGGATTTTATTGGTTAACAGCCATCAAAGACGCAAAAGACATAGTAAGAAAATGCGAGGCTTGTCAACGCTTCGCATCTCGACCGCATGCGCCAGCAGCAGAGCTGCAACCAATACCATTATCTTGGCCCTTCGCACAATGGGGTCTCGACATGGTCGGGAAACTACATAAATCTTGGCTAGGAGGGCACGTTTACATGCTGGTAGCAGTCGACAAATTCACCAAGTGGATAGAAGCAGCCCCGGTGATAACTCAAGATTCCACAGCTGCGATTAACTTTATCAAGTCCATAGTTTTTCATTTCGGAGTACCACACAGCATAATCACAGATAATGGGACAAACTTTACATCAAAAGAGTTCAAGAGTTACTGTGAAGGCTTGGGAATCAAATTGAAATTTGCATCTGTCGCGCATCCAAAGTCAAATGGCCAAGTCGAGAAAGCCAATGGCTTAATATGCAATGGGATAAAGAAAAGGCTGCTAGCGCCACTCGAAAAAGCCAAGCATGCTTGGGTGGATGAGATACCCTCCGTACTCTGGAGTCTACGAACCACACCCAATGCAGCTACTCAAGAAACCCCATTTTTCCTGGTCCATGGCGCAGAAGCCGTGCTTCCAGTCGAAATAACTCATGAAGCTCCAAGAATCGCGGCATATGATGAGGCAACTTCTACAGAAGCACTTCAGGATGATGTTGATGCACTTGACAAAGCAAGAGATGCAGCACTTGCTAGAGCTACTCAATCTTTACTATTGGTTTCGAGTTGGTGAAGCCACTTTTCAACTACATCATTTGATTTCCGACTTTACCCTTAGAAGATCTGACATATTAGATCCTTTACCACCGCCAAGTTATGTTCCGAAAAAATCTAATCAATCAATCATCGTATTAATAATCAATCATGATTAATTAGGAAATAATCACCACTGGAACCGCCAGTCCTCTCGCTCCCAATCCCCTTATGCCGCCGACGCCGGTATGTCGCGGCCTGCTTGATCCGGCCGATGTCGAGGAGCTACAGAATGGAGCCTGGGGGAAATTGAGGAGAAGGAAGAGTGGTGGAGCGGCGATTATTGTTTCATCCAATCCAGTCACAAAGTTAAGGTATTTCATGGCAATCCGTGAGATCACCGACGCTTGCGGCTTGCCTCGGCAAGAGGCATGCACAGCTAGGATCCCACCGCTACATGGAAGGATGCCGGAAAGAGGACTGCCCCGTGGTTTTGTAATCTCGAACTTTTGCATAGGTTTTCTAATCTAGTACGTTTGCATCTCCAGGTCCAGGATACTTCATCATCCTCGCTGTTTTCGTCACCGGAGAAGGCGGCCAGTGATCTAGAGCATCATCGATCGGTGGTGGTGGTGGCCGCGGCGCGGCGACCTTGGCCTTGGTTGAACCGGTGGCCTGGTCTGCTATGGTCGAGGAGGGTCTTGAGCCCCCTGCGGCCGGGCGGGTCGGTGTCGGGCTTGGCGGCAAGCCGGCGACCCTGCTGAAGGAGGAGTCGACGGAGCGGCACCGTCGAGAGGTCCTAGAGAAAGCGAGAGTGTTGCATCGCAAGAAGGTCCGGCATCAGCGCGGCAAAGCCGGACGCGGACGACTCGCCCGTCGGGATGCAGTTGGTCACTCAGCTATTCATGGTGCCGGAGGTGCTCGCCGCGCTCCAGCCGGCCATCACCACGGGACAATCTCTTCCACGAAGATTTCCACGGCCATACGACAAGTCGCGCCCGTGACGAGCTTTCAGCAGCCATGCTATAAATTCGCCGTGACTTGTACCGGCCCTCGGCAACATCAGCTTCAGCAAGCGTTTCACTGAGGCTGCGATCTTTGTATTGTGTAGCTGATCGTGGTATGCGAGCACCAGTTGGAGGCAGGGGACTCCCCAGCACTATCTTGGTTCCGCTTTGGACTGTGATCTGGATATTGAAATCACTTTCTTCGGCCGTCTCAGGCCTCTCTAGCTGGCAAGCGATGGGTCCTCTGTTTCTTCCTTTCACCACTGCGCATCATATGCTCTTTCCAGCATGAACAATACTACTCCTGTTGTGGATGATTTGTCTACATGACATCAGGCATCAGCGGCCAGGTGTCAAGCTGCACTGACTTGGTATCTAAGATGTTAAAGGCGGACACATATGAGACCTGCTTGTACAAGTCTTTTGTAGCCCAATTGTTGCATCGAGCCATGGGTGACACAATTTTTGCCAGTACTACAGCGCAGCAGGTATATTTTTTATGGATCTGCAACATTTGATTTAATAAGCTTTGTCTCATACAATGTATTATTTTTCTCTTGGACTAAACTTTGCCTTGAGGTGGTAAAAGATTATGATCATCTAGATAATAACATAAATAAGTGAAATGTTTATGACCCTAAAATCCACCTATGTGGATGTTTTTATCACTTTATTTACATTTTTTGTGAATAATTAATCACTCTATTTACATTTAACCACAAACCATACTTTGGTTGATTATCTAAATGAATAATAGTATAGACACAATTGGAAATAACTGGAGTAATGGAAATTATTTTATAATTTGCCACACATTTCTTTACACATGTCTCATTTTCCACATGACCACCACTTGCCATTCTTAATGACATGTGGTGGTCATGTGGCAAACAATAGAGATTCGGAGAAAATTCTGGCAAACTATAATAATTCCCGCTTCTTGCAAGGATCCGCACGTCCGCACAATCCTTAGTGATTCATTGACAAGTCGAACCAACACATGAGATCAGGCTAGGAGCATCGCGGATCGGATGGCTCTCTGGTAAAGGGATGCATTGGGTTGAGATGCTAGAGAAAAGGTGATATGTCGGAGTTGGAGGCGATTAAGGGGCGAAGAACTGGAGTGGTACATGTCATAGGAAGTTAGACTAAGTATTTATGTGTATTTTATGTTTACAAATGTGATGTATAATTTTTTTAAGGAGGCGCCGTAGCAACGCACGGGCATTAAGCTAGTATCAGCAGAATCTATGAAACTACCACAGTAGTCGAGTTTGTCCATGATCTTTCGTGGTGGGAGACCATCATGAGGATCTTGAAGATGCAAAAGCTAGTTTAAGATTAGTTTTCTTTTATTTTTAACTTTTGTAATTTTCTTTTTACTTTACCAATATGTAAAGACATTGTAAATGTGTTTATTATTAATAAAGTGGTATTTCAACTTGCTTTATTTACTTATTCAAATTCTATTATCCAACTCAATTTTTAATTGGGTTATTTCTTTATTAATGATTATTAATTCAGATTTGGGAATATTCAACAATCAAAATGAAATTCCAAAATTACTTAAACAACAACATCAAGAGATCATAACAAAGCCCATAACATTCTAATAACCTCTAACACTAAAGGTGATTAGATAGAAGCTTTGCTCTCTCAGGTTTTTGAATTTGCAAAAAATTTACTCAGATTTTAGATGCATGAATGCACAAAGGTCCTAGTTCTACCCTTCGTTTGATCCTAAATGCTGGGATATTACAGCCTGGAACTTTTCTACAAGCCTCCTTGTCACTTTCCAGTAATTACAAATCTACCCCTAAGTGGCATATACCCTTAAGTGTGACACCATACGGGTCGGAGAATACCCAGACAAGATCGAGACTCCTCTCTGTATCAATGATCAACAGGGGGTTCTGGAAAACCGTGCGATCCCAGTGTATTCCACAAAACTCTTCGATGATCCCGTCAACTCAGTATTCTATTCCCTTTGTCTCACGATACCAGATCTTGTCCGAGGTTAGATCACCAATATCTTCATATTGTTGTTCACCCTCGTCCGACAAGTCTTTCAACTCGTTTCATAACGTCGCATACTCCGTGACCTAGTCACATGCTTGCAAGCTCGTATATGCAACTATCAACGAGTGGGCCCAGAGTATCTATCCGTCACATGGATGGAAAAATCCCGCTCTTGGTTCACACTCCTCTACCTACTCCTTATAGCATACCTAATATACACCTTTTCAGTCAACCTGTTATGTGAAGATGGTTGATGTAATTAAAGCAGCCTCCAGATGTAGTGATTATCATAGTGACCTCACGATCTAAGGAACTGATTACTTTGTTTCTTAGTTATATGTAGTGTTGAACTTTGTGACTCATCTAATCGCATTAACAGTGCTTTGGGTGCTGTCCAGCATGTCCTACATGACCTTAATTTTCATTGGCGCATTTTGCCCATGACCAGGAAACCTTGATCATCAGATGACACATGAGCTGGTTAGCTAGAGTTAACCAGGGACCCTTTTCATATATGTCACACGTGTATTAATGTTTCCGCTTAATATAGTTATAGCATGACATATAATATTATGAACAAATGAGATATGACACAAAAATATACTTTTATTATTTGCCTCTAGGGCATATCTCCTTCACTTGCCAGTTGCTTTCATCTTAGCATAGACGCTGGCTTCCACTCTATTGTCGGTGAGGTAGTCTATTATGTTGATCAGTAAGTGTATCGATGATTTGTCTCTCATTAACAAGCTTGGGCGTGAAGATCGTCTTCATCTAAGCATTCTTCAGTAGCTTTTTAACGAAATCAACATGCTTTGGGTAGGCCTAAGATTGAGAAGACAATGGGTTAGTGCAGCTCAACATGTAGGTTTATGAACAAGTCAAGCAAAAACCAGTGTCATGCTATCTTACCATGAAGTGATCTCTCAGCTTGTCCTCATCACCGATCACAATAAAGGTGTTGTCAGTGCTCCATTTGAGGTTGCCTTGCTATCTAAGCTTGCATATTTGGCTCCACCTTGATCTCCACTTGATGTGGGTGTATAGCTGAAGGGTGGTCACTGTGATCCCAATGGTGTCAGGAACACCAAAAATAATCATTTGCATATGGCTTTCTCTAAAGCCATGGGTACATCTCACCTAGCTCTTGCCGAGCTCAACCAAACTATTCAGGACAAACTCTGACAGAGAGGTCCCCAAATCGTTGAAGGTTTCTAGGCATACACAGTATGAGAAAAATAGTATTGGGAGCCTGCATCCAGAACATGTCAATGTTCTTCAGTGGGAGAGTATGTAGACAGATCGGGAAGCTAACACGCATGCTCTTTTATAGTACATAAAGGAGTAGAGGTTCTTAAAGCAAGAGGAACAACATTTGACATAGAGGTCGGGAAGAGAGCGAAGCCGACATGACCACCATCACTGTGCCGAGGCATATGAAGGCAGGACCACCGTCGCCATGTTGGAGGGAGAAGAAGGCATGCCAACCATCGCCATGTTGGAGGAAGAAGACGTCAGGACCACTATCGCCGTGCCAAAGGGAGAAGGAGGGACCACTGTCATCGTGCTGGAGGGTGAACAAGGCAGGGCCTGTAATCGAAGACATTGAATGCCAACTATGGTAAGAAAGAGCTATGGTAATAACTCAATTAGTACCAACAAGCTCCATCAGATCCATACTGATATACCACATCTACCACATGCTTATAGATCTAATCTAGACCTAGGGTTTGAGGTTCTTATGACCATCGGGAGATCATCTAGCACATTGGTCGGTCTAGAGGGAGAAGTCGGCAGGTCATCGATGCTCACCACTAGCAAGCTGGAGGACCTTGTTGGTGAGAAAGCTCCCACCATCTTCATGGAAAATGGAAGGGTGGAGGAGTTGGAAGGGGGAAATGGTGGTTTGGGATTTGAGGTGACACTTCCGTACCTAAATAGAGGGGCAACATTTTGCGAGCGCTGACCAAATTCTTCTAGCCAAAATTTTAGGGAAGTTTGCGAGCTTGCACCAGCTCCCTTCATCTCAATCGATGGTTTTACATGGACTCGAAATCGTCGGTTTTGGCCGCCGCGAGGGTGGCTCCATGGAAATGGCCGATTCGGCAATTCCTAGCGGGCCTGACCTAGAGGTGCTTTAATCATCTTGCGGGTCACAACACGGAGTGCAGACATGCATACAATTAACCCACTTTCTACTCACCAGGCCAAGCTTGGCTAGACTTCATACGAGCTACCAAACATTTTTTTTTGAAACGAGGCAAAAGTTTTGCCTTTTTGATTAATTACGAAGAAGAGAGTTGCCCGGTCAATTAACGGAAAACCGGGCTAAAACCGATACAACAAGGGCAAAGCCCACACAGCACCACCCAACCAAGACAAGCCGACCTTCAACCAAAGCTGGAGAGAAGACGCCGTGAGTGCTATGGGAGGAGCAAACACGGGACGCTCCAACGAAGATGAAGAAGCCAACCCACCGGAAGAGCTGCGCCACACGACGCCGACAACAAGCATCGAGACAACCTCGTCGTCCACACGACACAAGGTGTGATGCACTCATCACTGAGAGCCTTCGGGGCCGCCGCCCCGACGTCCAACAGCTCCACCACACCCGGCAGACCACCAACACCATCTTCCGGGACCGCCGTCCCGACATACGAGCTACCAAACATGCCCCTAAAGGATGAGAAGCTTTCAAATCAAACACGTCGCTGCGTCCATCCATCCAAACAATGCATGCATGTTTGTATACTCCCTTTGTTTTTATTTGCCCTGCGTTTTACGTTTAGCCAAAGTTAATCTTTAAAAAGTTGGACCAAATATGTAGCAAAAAATATCAACCTTTATAATCCAAATTTATATAATACAAAAATACACTTTATAGTGATTTCAATAAAACTAATATTATATTTCAGATGTGATGTTTTTTAAAATATATTTTATCAAACTTAATAAATTTTAACTTTAACTAAACCCATATTGTATGATAATTGTGAACGGAGAGAGTAATATCGTCCTTCATTTTGCCCTTGTTCCTGTACGTAGGCTGAAACTTGGAAGTGGCGGTACTGAATCAAACTACACGCTGGCTACATTGGATGAAAGTGTGTGCGTGTGTGGTCTGTTGTTTTTTTTTTTGAAATGGGGCAAAAGCTTTTCCCCAATCTATTAATTAAGAAGAAGAGAATTGCCCAGTTAATTAATGGAAAACTGGGCAAAAACCGATACAACAACACCACAAACAACACCGAAAGCACTCACCAACAAGACAACCAACAAACGCTCACAACATACAACAACCACAAACTGACAACACAAAGAGCACCACACCGCAAAGAAAAACAACGAAACCACCAACTCGAAAGCAGACCATCAATCAAGTAGCCGCGGGAACTTCCAAGAGATGACCCTCTTCTTTCTTTTGATCCTGAGAGACTTCTCCACCTTTTTGATCATGTCCTCAGATGCCTTCCCCGCTAAGACACGAGTAATATCCATGCCATATCCAGGGCTAACGGCCTCTAAACTGATGAGCAAATCAGACAACTCTTTTGCAAAGAGAGCCTCGGAGTTAGGTGCCAACACACCTATCTCAGCAATCTTGTCACTCAAAGACACCACATTGTCCATGGACGGGAGGGAGACAGAAGCATCCAAACTTCCACTATCCATATGGGCGAGCGAATGGCAAGGCTCAGACGGCGGTGGTGAGGGTGTCGAGGACACCACCACCACAGAAGGATCCCCACACAACTCATTAAGCTCTGGTGTGATCTGCAGCAGCGGAGCCAAGATCTCACCCATGCCATCGCTCTCAGAGGCAGGTTGTGGCGACGTGCAAGGACAACCACGAGGAGAGAAACCACCATGGAGATGCTCTTCCTCAACCGCAGAAGACTTCTGCTCAATGGAGTCGAGCGGAAGCGAAGCCTGCGCAAGGGCAATCCCTAGGACACCAGAAGCACATGCCTCAGCCGGCTCCAAAGAATCACCAGCACGCGCCAATAACAGCTTGAGAGCTGCCACCTCTTCACGAAGGGGGCGAGACGCCTCCTCCACGCGGATGTCGACTAACTGAAGCAGCTGCATGCGCATCAATGCAACATGGGACTGAACGAGAGAGTCCAAACCGGCGTTGACATTGAACTCCTCACAACCCCTAGGAGAGAGTCCAGGCGGTGCAGCTGCACGCGACGATGAGTGGCACACAACCTCAGCCCAACTCCAAGACGCCGAGGAACGACGAGGCTGAGCGCACGGAGAAGGACTCTGCTGGCAAGGAGAACGAACGTCTGGAGAACGAGCCCGATTGTCCGAAGAGCGAGAAAGAGCAGCAGGAAAGAGAGCACGACAGAAACGCTCTCGGTGACCAGGACGACGACAACGAATGCATCTGTAGGACCCACAACACACTGTTGTGAAGGTACACGTGACAACTGTGGCCGTTGCGAACACAATTTGCTCACTTTTGGAGACGAAGGTGGTTGTAGGGGTTCACTAGACAGGTGCACGCAAAATGAGGCCGGCCGGTGATATGAATCGCATGGGTGCCCATCTATCAGAGTTATGCTTCTTCGTCGTCCCACTTTTACAGATTCCTTTGGATTGGCTCCTTCGTCTGGTGTGTACGCCTTACCGGCCAGCACTTTTTACCATTTGGAAGCTCTCTTGTTGGTTACTACTACCTTTATTTTGAAATATAAGATGTTTTAGTTATTTTAATATATACTAGATATAGACTAAAATGAGTGAACATACACACTAAAATACGTTTAAATACATATAATTCAAAAAAATAGAACATCTTATAATCAGAAAAGAAGGTTGTAGTATTTACCATCGCTAAATATAATTCACCGTTACACAAGTCACGTTCTTCATTTTTGCTGTTAGCGACTACTCCCTCCGTTTAGAAATATAAGATGTTTTAGCTTTGTGAAGCTAATGTATCTAGACATCTTTTAGTGTATAGATTCAAACGAACCTATACACTAAAATATGTCTAGATACACTCACTTTACAAAGCTAAAACATCTTATATTTCTAAACAGAGGGAGTACGTGCATGTGCTGCATTACCTGTTTGACTATATGGAATTTTCAAGTCTGAGCAAGCACAAACCTTGGAGTTACAGCTGAGCAAACGTGGTTCAGAAATAGAGCACCATTCATCCATGGTTACTTCAGTAATTTACTAGCTAGCTAGCTAGCCCTCTAATTCTAAGTTATCATTAAGGTTGCAAGCTAGTTGCTCTGGATTTCTACATTGACTGGCGCAATTAAAGATTTTTTTTGACAACGAATGGAAATCCTCGGTCTTCTGTGTGATGATGATTGATGAATATGCACGTACAAATTGTGAAAGGACCTTTAAGTCAATGATAGACTATGCGTGTGCAGAAATTCATCGCAAGATGGCGAAGAGATAATCGGGGCTTCGTCACCATCAGCATGTGTGCGCCCCTGACGTGCCCCGGTTTCCTGCCAATCGCCCGACCCAGCTAACAGTGTCCAACTCAGCGATTGATTAAGTAGGAAAATTTTGTGATCAGTGATCTTGATCGTTTTCAAAGAAGCACAGTTCGAGCTAAAAGGCGAGATCGAATAAAAAAGTCAGTATCTTTCAAGCAAGCACAAGCAAAAGAAGATCGTCTCCTTCCGAAAAATGAAAAGACAGAAAGCTTGGATATTAATTGGAGTATTTCCACGATGATTTAACACAGTTCACAGTTATGAGCACGTATATGTCGCAAGGAGTAGTACTAGTTAAGCCGTATGCACGATCTTGTGCTATAGCTAGCTGGCGGGGGGTGTTGCATGATCCAATATCTTCACGTTCACTCCCTGTTCGTTCCTTTTCCGTAGTTTCCCTTCCACTTTAAGGCTACTCCATCCAATCCAACAAACTCGATCCCAATCCAAAGAAAAATTCCTCAAAAAAAGGGGTGAAATTCCAAAGGACAGGACAGTAACTGAAGCTTCAGTATTCAATTCTTTAACCAAGCGATTCTGCTGAAACGATCGAAACGGAAGTCAAAAGGTGGAGATAAAGAAAAAAAAAAGAAACGGAAAAGAATCAATGTTCTTCGCGGATCGACGGCGAGCTAATGAAATCAGACGTCGACGTTGCAGGCCGCCGCCTGCTGGAACCGGAAGTACTCAGTCCCGCCACCGGTGGTCGCCCCATAGCTGCCCTTCCCTTCATTAACCCTGATGAGCGCCGGGCAATTCGCGCGGAGGTGGTAGTGGCCGGAGATCCACGAGCCGACCTTCCACCGCACCCACCCATCCACCCGCACGTCCACCAGCACGTACCCGGCCGTCTCGTCCTGCGCGAGCGCGATGGCGAGCTCCGGAGACAGCACCACGTTGTCCATGGACCTCAGGTACGGCGACCACACCGACTGGTCCCGATGGCCCTGGTAGGCGACGGGGAGCCGGGTGGGCACGGTGATGGCCACGCCCTTGTACTGCGCGTACACGTCCGCGGAGTCGTAGTAGACGCCGACGTGGTCGTTGGGGTTCCGGGCCGCCACGGTGGCCTGCATGGTGGTGAAGAGGTAGGCGGAGGCGGGGGGCGTGACGTTGAGGCAGAGCACGGCCAGGTCCTGCAGGTAGAACTGGGGCTTGTGGGGGCGGAGGGCCAGGTAGACGACGAGGATGACGAAGAGGGCGACAAGGATGACGGCGAGGAGGAAGCCGCAGCACTTGCGGTTGCGGTAGAGCTTTTCTCTGTGGCACTCGCACGCGCTGCCGCCGCCCTTGTGCCCGCCGCAGTCCTTCATCGCCATGCCCGGTCGATGCTACAGTGCTACACTAACTGAGCAGCTGATTGATGAAGGCTAGCTAGCGTGATCGATGTGGTTTTGGTTTTGAGGTACCAGCTGGTTGCTGTGACTTGCAGCTGTGAAGAAAATGGGAAACTGAGGGAGGAGCTTGGGCAATGTGCGCAGAGGAGGTATATATATCGCGGGAATTGTGAGAGACAAATTTGTGAGTGGTAGGGTTAGGAGGAGGAGGGGATCAGCATTGGTGAGTGTGAAGACTGACAAGCTGGGTGTTGTCGGCCGGGAGCAGAACTACCTGTACATGAGCCTTAGGTAGTTAATCGCACTGTCAGTCGTGTCGAATTGGACAGAGTGAGGACTGTCACTAGTAATTATTATTATTAGTGGAACAGTAAGCCTGACTGATGAAAAGCTGGTTACAAAAATAGGAATTGAAGGTGGTTATAGGGCAATGGAGCTGGTGGCCTCTGGGGGTAGTGAGTGCTAAGTTCCAAAAGCGGCAATGATTTGTGGCCAAGGATGGAATTCAGATTACGGCGAGAAAAGGAGCACCTTTAGTTTCCCAGATATGTTACAAAAAGTGGGAAAAGTAAGAAAGGTGGAACAAGGAACACCTTTAGTTTTTGTGGATCATGAGCTCACGCAAGTCCACCGTGCAGGCTGCAGCTAGCTAGCTGGAGATCAAACCGGCCGGAGGCGATCGAAAGGGCCGGTTCCGCGTCATTGCGAACTGTGTGTGTATATATAGGGTTGGTGGATTCTTTGGTTCCAAATGTTACAGGCATGCTTGATCTGGGTAGCTAGCTTAATCATACCGTGAGGTCGGTGGATATATAGAGAGGTAGTGGTAGATGGTAAAAAGAATGGACGACACTATACTATCTGTAATGGAGTAGCCGTAGCAGCTACAAACGTTCTGTTGCAAGTCACTTTCGCTCGCCGCATCAACTGCTACGTCGCACCTGCCTGTCTGCCTCTCTCTGTAATGCCGTTCCGTCCGTCAGTTGAGATATAATGTGAGATAGGGATGTGTATAGTTAATAGTTGGCTCCATATATCCATCCATGTACGATAATATGGTTCCCATGCATAATAAGCTAGTTAGCGTGCGATCGTCCTTGGGGCTATAGGACTGATGATAAAATCTGCTAAAATTTATGAATTACAGAAGGGGTGGTAAAGCTGAGTACAGAGTGCTACATATATTGGACGGTGACAGAAGAAAGGTGTCAATCGGTAGTCGATACTAATGTAGAGAGTAGAATGTGAGGTGCACATTTGGGACTCTGACTTTAGCAGCTCAGCAGCTTCCTTGAGGTTTCACTAAAGAGACCCAACCGAGAGATAAAGGAAAGGAGACTGGCTGCTCTTCCAAGAGAGGTATTATTTCACTGTTAATTTTTGGGTCCCCGAGAGATCTCTTATAACACTTAGCTGAGAATCATGTCCTCTACTCCTCTCTAGGCTGTTTGGGAATGGTCATGATGATATATGCATAGGTGCACACCCAAGTTAATTAGCTGAGCATTCCAGCTGAAAAAGTTTGGCCAAAAGCAACTTGCTAGCTGGAGCAAATAGCTAGGTACCCAACTGTACAGCTAGTTTCTAACTCCATGTTACTTAGAATCTTTTGTACATACTTTAGGAAAAATCATTTTAAAAATGGGTTATTTATTCGTTAGCCACTAAAGGCCGTCAAATGCTCAGTTTTGCCCTCAGTGGAGAATGGTGCTCAGTTTTGCCCCTAGTGTTCGCGCAAGCACTCGTTCCGTGATGCTTCCCGTCTCCGTCAGGTCAATGGTGGTTGACTCAGGCCTATCAGGTGGGACCAGCCGTGGCTTGAAGGCCAGACCGTTGGTGGGCGTGGCTTGTGGGACCCAGTAGCCGTTGGACTGCGAACTGTTCGCAGTGGGGATAAAATCACCGGAACGTGCCGCCGGAGCTCGCAGCACGGTGAGCAGAAATCAGCCAGGCGCATAGAAGGGAATGGATCCCTGTTGGTAGCCAGGAGCCGGGCGCGGGCGACCGAGAGGGCAATGTCGACGGGGAGTGCCGCTTACTAGTAGCGCGGAGCCACCGACAGAGCGCTCGACCGTCTGCTACACCTACTGACAAGGGTATAGATAATAGAGCCCGTTAGTTAGCTACCCCTGAGGCCCAATAAGCTAGGCCCAATTGTAATACTAGTCGAAATACGAGTTCATGTTGTATGTCGATATTGTAATCTATGTCGGATCCCTCCCGATCCCTGAGACCTGGCCACCTATATATAGGGGCCAGGAGGGGACGGTAAGGGACAGATTGAAAGCAAGCCAGGTTTACGCCCACGTTTACTTTCGATAGCCACATTGTTTGACTGATTTTACCTTCGAGTTCATCCGACGCCCTATCTCCCCGATCCTAAGTCCTTCATCTAGGACATTTGTCGAGTTAACCCTCGTCAATTGGCGCCGACCGTGGGGACTCTGGGCATTGGAGTCATGAATTCGATGGCTTTTTTGCTTTTAGCCAATAGCAGTCTAGAAGTCGACGAAAATAAAAAGATGGAGTTGACAATCAGAAGTCTGAGCTTCTATGTTGGACCTTCGGGTTCAACTTGTCTTTCGGATCCGGCGAAATTGGGTCCGTCGACAAGTAAAACCGAAATAATCGTCAAGTCTGGATCATCTGTGGGCTCTTCTAGCAAGGCAAACTCGCCAGTCAGCCCAGCAGCAATAGAAAATCTGCAGGAGAAACTCGAGAAACCCGATGAAACTGGGCGAAAGCTCATCGCGGAAGCAGCAATGGACAAGCCACGCGACAAGTCAAGGGACTTCGCCATCAGAAGCAGCGGCGTCTCCAGAAGCGTACACAAGTTATGCGTCATCATCACTGAAGCAGCAGAAGAAGAAAACAATCACGCAGGCAACGAGGAGGTCGACATGCAAGTCGACAAATTAAGGAGCAATGGCAAGAAAGAGAAAGAGAAAGTCCATGTCTCCGCTGGAGAATGGAGAATGATCATGTTAGCTATCAACCACGGGACTGATGTACCCGCAGATTTGAGAAGAGAAGTTCTAATGGGATATCAATATGCGCTACATCAACGCAGAAAGAAGTTAAGGCAGGAAAGAGACAAGATTATGAGAAGCCCAGATTACAACAGCACATCAAGTGGAGGATATTGGGACGAATATAGCAATTCATCAGAGTTGAGCATGGAAAGGCACAGAGACCCAAAGCACAGTAGAAGGATGATACGTCTCAAACGTATCTATAATTTTTGATGCTCCATGCTTGTTTTTACACCATTTGCCTATTGTTTCATTACACTTAGTGGCACTTTTATGCATTTTCCGGAACTAACCTATTAACAAGCGCCACAGTGCCAGTTTCCTGTTTTCTGCTGTTTTTGTGTTTCAGAAGTGATACACAGGAAATATTCTCGGAATTGGACGAAACAAGTTCCTGAAGTCTTATTTTTCCCGGAAGCTTCCAGAGATCCGAAGAAGTGTCGGAGGGGGGCCACCAGGGCCCCACACAAGGGGGTGGCGCGGCCAGGCCCCTGCCCGCGCCGGGCCCACGTGAGGGCGCCTGGCCCCTCCTCTGACATCGACCCTTCGCCTATAAAGACCCCCCGACGGAAAAAACCTAAGTACCCGATCAGATTTCCAGAACACATCGCGATCCGCCGCCGCCGTCGACCCGAAGATCGGGAGGGTCCAGAAGCTCTTCCCGGCACCCTGCCGGAGAGGGGAATCGCCACCGGAGGTCTTCTTCATCGCCATGCTTGCCTCCGGAGCGATGAGTGAGTAGTCTACCTTGGACTATGGGTCCATAGCAGTAGCTAGATGGTTGTCTTCTCCACCATGTGCTTCATGTTTAGATCTGATGAGCTGCCCTACATGATTGAGATCACCGTTATGTAATTCTATGATGTTGGTTTGTTGGGATCCGATGAATATTGGTGTTTATGATTAAGTTGCTGTACTGAATTATATCTTTTGTTATCTCTATGTTGTTTATGATCTTGCATGCTCTCCGTTGTTAGTAGCTATCTTGGCCGAGTAGTTGCTAGTGACTCCAAGAGGGGGTATTTATGCTCGATAGTGGGTTCATGCCTCTATTTCACCTGGGGGAGTGACAGAAACCTCTAAGGTGGTAGATGTGCTGTTGCTACTAGGGAGAAAACAACATTCATATGCTCAAGGGCATATGCTTTGTTTACATTACACACTTTGCTTAATGCAATTATCTGTTGTTCGCAACTTAATACTTTTGGGGTGTTCGGATTGATATCCCCGAGGGTGGATTATTAGTCGTAGATGCAGTTGGATGGCGGTCTATGTATTTTGTTGTAATGCCCAGAGTAAATCTCATAGTGATCTTCTTGACATATCACATTTATCTCTATTCTATCAATTGCCCAACTGTAATTTGTTTACCCAGCATGTTATTTTATCTATGGAGAGACACCACTAGTGAACTGTGGACCCCGGTCCTATTTTACATCATATTGCAATCACCTGTTTACTTTTCTCGCACTGTTTACTTTATTGCATTCTCTACTGTTTTCCACTCGATACACTCATAATCTTTGTTTCAAGCAAACCGGTGAGATTGACAACCTCATCGTAAGTTGGGAGCAAAGTATTTGTTTGTGTGTGTGCAGGTTCCACGTTGCAGCAAGCAAGCAAAGCTTGGATGAGGCGCCAGTTGTCCGCTGCTGTCGCAAACTAGCAAGCATCACCTTCAGCTGTCATTGTCTGCTTTTCTCCTGATCGATAAACCTTGGTTTCTAATTGAGGGAAAACGAGCTACTATACTCATCACACCTTCCTCTTGGGGTTCCCAACGGGCTGGTCATTCACCACGCATCAAGCTCTTTTTCTGGCGCTGTTGCCGGGGAAAAGTGGAAGACTTCTGCGAGGGGAGTTTTCGCACACACATTCTTTACTTTGTTATTGTTTTGCTTTACTTTATTTATTTTACCTGCATTGCTTTTTATCAAAAACCCAAAAAAATTAGAATCCTTGGTAGTTGTTTTTACTTGTTTACTTTCGTTTTGCTGAAATGGCCAATCCTGAAAACACCAAGTTGTGTGACTTTACTAGCACAAACAATAGTGATTTTATCTGCACTCCTATTGCACCACATGTTCCTGCTACAACTTTTTATGAGATTAAGCCTGCTTTGTTGAACCTTGTTATGAAAGAACAATTTTCTGGTGCTAGTACTGAAGATGCTGCAGCTCATCTCAACAATTTTGTTGAGCTATGTGAGATGCAGAAATATAAGGATGTTGATAGTGATATTATTAAGCTCAAGCTGTTTCCTTTTTCTTTGAGAGGAAAAGCTAAAGATTGGTTGCTGTCTTTGACTAAGAATAGTATTGATTCATGGGCTAAGTGTAAGGATGCTTTTATTGGTAGATACTATCCTCCTGCTAAGATTATATCCTTGCGTAGCAATATTATGAAGTTTACTCAGTTTGATAATGAACATGTTGCTCAGGCTTGGGAGAGAATGAAATCTATGGTAAAGAATTGCCCCACTCATGGACTGACTACTTGGATGATTATCCAAACTTTTTATGCAGGACTGAATTTTTCTTCAAGGAACCTACTTGATTCAGCTGCTGGAGGCACTTTTATGTCCCTTACATTGGGCGCCGCATCAAAGTTACTCGACAACATGATGGTAAATTATTCCTAATGGCACACCGAGAGAGCTCCACAAGGTAAGAAGGTAAATTCCGTTGAGGAAACCTCTTCCTTGAATGATAAGATTGATACCATTATGGCTATGCTTGCTAATGATAGGACTCATGTTGATCCTAATAATGTTCCTTTGGCCTCTTTGGTTGCTCAAGAAGAGCATGTTGATGTGAATTTCATTAGAAACAATAATTTTAATAACAATGCTTATAGGAACAATTTTGCTAGTAACAATTATAGGCCGTATCCTTCTACCAATGGTAATGGTTATGGTAATTCTTATGGTAACTCCTACAACAACACTAGGGCCACGCCCTCCGAGCTTGAGGTAATGCTCAAGGACTTCATCGGTAAGCAAACTGCTTTTAATAAGTCTGTTGAGGAAAAGTTAGGCAAAATTGATATTCTTGCTTCTAAGGTTGATAGCCTTGCTCATGATGTTGAACTTCTGAAACTAAAAGTGTTCCCTAATGATGTGAAAGAGAACAATGTTTTTGCTACCGCTAATGCTATTCAAGTTGGAATTGATGAAAATATTAGATTGTTAGCGGAATTGCATGCCAGGTGGGAAAGAGAAGATGAGATGGCTAGAGAGATGAAGGTATGTACCATTACTACCTCTAATGATGTTGCACCTACTGATAGCAATCCTCTCACTTTGATTGGTGTAGAGAAAACTCCCACTCCTTGTGTTAAAAAGCCTAAAACTGCCAAAACTTTTTCTCAAAAGAGTGCTAAAATTTTTCGGAGTGTGGAAGATGATAGCTCTACTTGTTTTAATGATTTTGATGTTGATGGCTGCAATATATCTGAAGTTATTTTGTTCTTGCAAAAGCTTGCTTTGACTCCCAATGCTAGTTCTTTAAATATTGCTTTTACCAAGCATATTACCAATGCTCTCATGAAAATTAGGGATGAAAAGTTGAAGCAAAAAGCCTCTGTTCCCAAGAAGTTAGAAGATGGTTGGGAACCCATCATTGATATGCATGTTAATGGTTATGATTTCCATGCTTTATGTGATCTAGGTGCTAGTATTTCTATCATGCCTAGAAAGATTTATGACATGCTTGATTTACCACCGCTTGAAAAGTGTTATTTCGATGTTCCTATTGCTGATGTTGCTAAGAAGAAACCTTTGGGAAGGATTAATGATGTTCTTATTGTGGTTAACAATAACCTTGTTCCTGTTGATTTTCTTGTTATGGACGTTGAATGCCATTCTTCATGTCCTATTATTTTGGGAAGACCTTTTCTTCGAACTGTAGGTGCCATCATTGATATGAGGGAAGGCACTATCAAATATCAATTTCCACTAAAGAGAGGTATGGAACACTTCCCTAGGAAAAGAAAGAAATTACTTTTTGACTCTATTCTTAGAGCAAATTATGAGCTTGATGCTTCATCACTTGATATTACTTGATTCGCAATTTTCTGCGCCTAGCTCAAAGGCGTTAAAGAAAAGCACTCTTGGGAGATAACCCAATGTTTTATTTTCAGTACTTTTTATTTTATTTGAGTCTTGGAAGTCATTACTACTGTAATGACCGCTCCTTATCTTGTTTATTTCGTTTTTGTGCCAAGAGAAGCCTCTAATTTGAGCGAGGTAAAGATTTGGGGATGTTGCTGTCCTGAAACTGTTTTCGGTGATGCACCGTAAAAATTCGTGAAAATTCTCTGTTTATCTTTTGGACCTGCGATTTCTTGTGCATATGCCCCAGGTTATATCCAAACTTTTGTTAGTTGAACACTTTTTGATTTGAGCAACAGAAAACCTTTCAAAAATTCGTCCTTTGTCAGCTGTTCAGTTTTGACAGATTTCTGCCAATATTTGTGTTTGCCACTTTATCGCTTTGTTTTGAGTTCTTTTTGATCATGGAACCTTTTGGGAAGTTGTTACAGTAGTATTTACTTTATATGTGGTGGTTTTGGGTTGAAACCTGAAGCTAAAAGAGGTTTAATATATTTTATGCTTACACTAATGTTGCTAATAGAATTGTGTTTAGTTTTGTATAAAGGAAGTTTTCAAGTGTAGGGATTGGATAATGATGAGATGAGTTGAAGAATGGACAAAAGCTCAAGCTTGTGGATGCCCATGCATCACCCCAAGAAATATCCAAGAAGTACAAGCGTCAAAGCTTGGGGATGCCCCCGAGGCACCCCTTCTTCATCGGCAAAAATCAGGTCACCTTTCAAGACACTATATTTTTATTGCTTCATGCACTATGTGTTTTTCTTGGAGCGTCAGTTGTTTTAGTTTTCTTAGTTGGTTTAGTTTGTTTGTTTGCTGCAATAAATGGTTGGACCCCAACAAATTTCCTTTGGAGGAGATGTACTCGTTCTCATTTGCAAAGAACGCTCTAGTTTTCACTCTTATTAAAAATCGAGCGTTCTACTTTTTCTGCTGCTGCTTTTGGTTTTCGTTTTCGCCTTGATTTGCGTTCAGATCTTGTCATATATTTTCATCAAGGTGTATTTTTGCCTCTGATCTTTATTGGTTTTCATCAAAAGAGGTGTTTATAAAAATTTCAAATGGTGTTGGAAAAGAGAAAAAGCTTTGTGCAAAATAGTGGTACAAGAAGGAGCTTGTGTAGACTGCGGCTTAGGCTTTTTCATGTCATGCTTGATGTCTTTTTGATAGTATGCTTAGTGGTTTTTCTGTAGCATGAATTGTCTCAAATAACTGAGATTGCTTAATGAGCCTTTGAAAAAATCATGCGTTGTTTTTATTGTATGGAAGCATTATTTTGGTTTTCTCCTTGATGCTTTATTTGGGTTGACTTGGCGCATGTTCACACATGTTAGACTCATACAAAGTCGCCAATAGCCTTCATGATAATTTAGTTTTTGACTTTTGATGCCATCTTATGCTTCTTTTAATGTCGCTTTGTCGCTTTGCATGATTATGGCCATTATTGCTCTCTTAGTTGGTCGCTCCCAGTCTTTTGCTAGCCCTCACCTTGTACCGAGTATGAGCTCTACTCGTGCATCCAACTCCTAAAAGCCAAAGTTTTTCAAAGTGTCCACCATACATACCTACTAGCAATTTGCTATTCCAAGTAAATTTGACTTGCTTTTATATTCTCTTCAAATTAAACTCTTACCAGTGTTATGCGAAATTCGGTCAGTAAAGCTCTCACGAACCGGAAGGCACACTTTACTTTTTCCTGTTCTTAAAAATTTGACATTGTGGTCTCTTATGTTGAGTTGTTATGCTTGCAAGTTGTAAGTTGGATTCTAGCCCAGCCATGCTGTCATGGGGCAAGCTTTCAACATTGCACTTTCTATTTGAGTTGATATCGTAATCTTTTATTTATGGATGCCCGCGGTGTGAAATGAGTTGGGAATCTTGTGAGGATCATGGAGTTTTTATATGTGTTAGGGAAACGCCGGGCCGCCAATCTAAGCCATTCATAATTCATGGTGGAAATTTGCAGCATACCCATGGTGAACATTCGACGACGCATCTCACAATAAAAGGCTAAACAATATAGCAAATAAAAGAGATGTCGAGGTGTTCATTGTCTGCTTGTCCTGTCATTTTGGTGTGGGCTTGTTCCATGTCATCGGGCACGGAGGTACCCCATTGGCGGTTCTCAATGATACACATATATTTACAATGACAAGAGCCTTGCTTGGGACTCTAAGTAAAGTAGCATGAGGTTTGGGTACTCGTATTCACGGGGCATGAGGTCTTCAACTTATGATTTGTCAAGCATATGCATCATAATTGTTCTCGCATTAACTTTAACCATTCAAGATGCTTATGATGGGGGCAATGAGAGCTCAAAGCCGGTAAGTACCATAATTTTTGAAGGTTATAAAACTTGCAATCAATGCTTCCCTCTACGAAGGGCCTTTCTTCTACTTTTATGTTGAGTCACCACCTTCTTTCTTTATGCACCATTAAGAGAGCATAGTTGTCATTCTTAGTGTGATATGCATTGTCCCAAAGTTCATTGATTGACTCATGATGATTGGTTTCACTTGTTCTTAAATTATTTGTATCTAGTCGCCCTCTTAAACTTTGAGGTGTCCTATGCATTTATGTTTTGCTCTCTTTGAAGGACAAGCTGAAAACCATTTGTATGTTTTTCCTTATGATTTGAACACACGTTTGACTTTCATTGTTTCATTATCATGATCTTTTGTTTGTGTTCATTTGCATGTTTACAACATGGTTGCTAAGTTCTTATTGTCATAATTATATCTTTCATGCCCATGTTTTAAGTTCTTATGATCCCAGCTCACAATTGCTTACATAGATGATCAAGATTGTGTAGGTGCATGTCACCTCAAAAATTATTTCTTTGTTATCACTTACCTACTCGAGGACGAGCAGGAGTTAAGCTTGGGGATGCTTGATACGTCTCAAACGTATCTATAATTTTTGATGCTCCATGCTTGTTTTTACACCATTTGCCTATTGTTTCGTTACACTTAGTGGCACTTTTATGCATTTTCCGGAACTAACCTATTAACAAGCGCCACAGTGCCAGTTTCCTGTTTTCTGCTATTTTTGTGTTTCAGAAGTGATACACAGGAAATATTCTCGGAATTGGACGAAACAAGTTCCTAAAGTCTTATTTTTCCCGGAAGCTTCCAGAGATCCAAAGAAGTGTCGGAGGGGGGCCACCAGGGCCCCACACAAGGGGGTGGCGCGGCCAGGCCCCTGCCCACGCCGGGCCCACGTGAGGGCGCCTGGCCCCTCCTCTGACATCGACCCTTCGCCTATAAAGACCCCCTGACGGAAAAAACCTAAGTACCCGATCAGATTTCCAGAACACATCGCGATCCGCCGCCGCCGTCGACCCGAAGATCGGGAGGGTCCAGAAGCTCTTCCCGGCACCCTGCCGGAGAGGGGAATCGCCACCGGAGGTCTTCTTCATCGCCATGCTTGCCTCCGGAGCGATGAGTGAGTAGTCTACCTTGGACTATGGGTCCATAGCAGTAGCTAGATGGTTGTCTTCTCCACCATGTGCTTCATGTTTAGATCTGATGAGCTGCCCTACATGATTGAGATCACCGTTATGTAATTCTATGATGTTGGTTTGTTGGGATCCGATGAATATTGGTGTTTATGATTAAGTTGCTATACTGAATTATATCTTTTGTTATCTCTATGTTGTTTATGATCTTGCATGCTCTCCGTTGTTAGTAGCTATCTTGGCCGAGTAGTTGCTAGTGACTCCAAGAGGGGGTATTTATGCTCGATAGTGGGTTCATGCCTCTATTTCACCTGGGGGAGTGACAGAAACCTCTAAGGTGGTAGATGTGCTGTTGCTACTAGGGAGAAAACAACATTCATATGCTCAAGGGCATATGCTTTGTTTACATTACACACTTTGCTTAATGCAATTATCTGTTGTTCGCAACTTAATACTTTTGGGGTGTTCGGGTTGATATCCCCGAGGGTGGATTATTAGTCATAGATGCAGTTGGATGGCGGTCTATGTATTTTGTTGTAATGCCCAGAGTAAATCTCATAGTGATCTTCTTGACATATCACGTTTATCTCTATTCTATCAATTGCCCAACTGTAATTTGTTTACCCAGCATGTTATTTTATCTATGGAGAGACACCACTAGTGAACTGTGGACCCCGGTCCTATTTTACATCATATTGCAATCACCTGTTTACTTTTCTTGCACTGTTTACTTTATTGCATTCTCTACTATTTTCCACTCGATACACTCATAACCTTTGTTTCAAGCAAACCGGTGAGATTGACAACCTCATCGTAAGTTGGGAGCAAAGTATTTGTTTGTGTGTGTGCAGGTTCCACGTTGCAGCTAGCAATTAAAGCTTGGACGAGGCGCCAGTTGTCCGCTGCTGTCGCAAACTAGCAAGCATCACCTTCAGCTGTCATTGTCTGCTTTTCTCCTGATCGATAAACCTTGGTTTCTAACTGAGGGAAAACGAGCTACTATACTCATCACACCTTCCTCTTGGGGTTCCCAACGGGCTGGTCATTCACCACGCATCAAAGGACAACAACACGGACAGTAGAAGAAAGCTACACGAAAAGCCCAAGTGCGAACCCACCAGAGGAGGAAGAAGAATTTGTGCAAGAAACACCAGAAGCAGCATTGGTAGCAGCACAGGCATACCTACTAACCACACAGCCAAAGCCTGGACACCCGCGAGAACATATGCATCAAGCCGCGATACGAAGCCTCGGGTTGGTAGAAGACAAGCTAAGGGGAAATCTTCCAGAGAAAAAGTCGACTCACCGTAGGGAAAAGCAAAAAGAAGAGGTCAAGCGCAAATCTTCGCGGAACAAAACTAGCGAGTCTTCAGAAGACGAGAAACGCCAAAAGAGGAAGGAGGATGCAAGGAACATAATAGCACAAGCAAGAGTAAACAACTCACGTTATGCATGGAGGGAAGAAAACTACAAAGACAACGAAAAAGAGATGGGCGTGTTATGCTTTACCCGTAGGGTTCGCAAAACGCGAGTACCCAAAGGATTCAATTTGCCGCATGATCAAGAAAAATATGATGGGTCACAAGAACCAACTCTATGGTTGTCAGACTACCTACAAGCAGTACAAATACTCGGGGGAACAAGAGCAACGGCAATGCAAAGTTTGCAGTTTCACCTCACCAGCAGCGCGGTCCTGGTTAAATACTTTACCCAACAATTCCATCGGAAGTTGGGGGGAACTAGAGAACCAATTCGCAAGAAATTTCCGCTCAACATACAAACGACCAGCGTCATTGGAAGAAGTCAAGTCGTGCGTGCAGAGGAGAGACGAAACTCTGCGCTCTTATATACAACGCTGGAGTGTCATTAAAAATTCTGCAGAGGACGTCTCCGACGAAAGAGCAATAGACGCCTTTTCAGCCGGACTTCATCGTACAGACCTTGTTGAAGAGATAGGGAGAATAAAGCCAAGAACAGTTTCAGAACTAATGGAAGTAGCCAACAGATTCGCCGATGGAGAAGATGCGTATAACAACAAAAGGGGACGTTCACTAGAAGTCGATAAACAAGCAGGCAACGGCGAAGATACCGCAACGTCGACAACCACGGAAGGCGAAATCAGATAGCCGCGGGATACGATGGAAGGAACGAGGAAGGCTACGAAAGCAAAGAGTTTCAAGCAAGAGATAACAGGGGAAAGGAGAAACCAAGGTACTCGGGTCCCTCGGCAGAAGATATGCTATATGGTCCTTGTCGCATCCATTATGCGTACCTAGACGGGAAAACAGTTTCCAACCACCAGATGAAAGATTGCAGAACCTTCCTAAGGTTGCAAAATGCCATGGATTCAAGCCAAGGAACACGACAGGGAGGAAAAAGCGCGAGTCAAGGATATCAAATGCAACGACTCGCAAAACAGCTGGAGTCAAAGGTATATATATTAGCAATGATTCAACCAGTACCAAAGTCAAAAAAAGAAAGGAAGAGCATATCTAGACAGGTCAACTTAGCAATATCATCATCACCAGCTACTACAGAGTACTTGCAGTGGTCCGATCAACCAGTCAGATTTAGCAGAGCGGACCACCCAAGGAAAGTTCCCAGGCCAGGGCACACTCCAATGGTACTAAAGGCGTAAATTGGGGGATACGATATCGGGAGAGTATTCATGGATGCAGGAAGCGGCATAAACTTAATATACGCAAGAACTCTGAGGGCAATGTGCATCTCACTGGATAGTACCAGGAAGCGCAAATTACCCTCTCGGGAAAATAGAGCTCGACGTTTGCTTCGGCAATAGCAGCAATTATCGCAAAGAGAAGCTGGAGTTTGAAGTCATGGATTGGCCTTCACAGTATCATGCAATCCTGGGGCGTCCAACATTTGCAAAATTCATGGCAGTACCCCACTACGCGTATCTTACGCTAAAGATCCCAGGGCCTAGAGGAACAATCACAGTTCAACGCAGTTTCGAAGTATCTAACACTTGTGACAAGGAATTCAACAGGTTGGCGCAAACCTTTGGCATGACAGCAGAAAACGCAAGGCTGAAAGGTGAAACCGATCACAACGTACTACCCGACGTCAGGCGATCCCTGCCAGATCAGGCTTTCGATGCAACTCAAGACTCGAAGAAAATCCAGGTCCACCCCACAGACCCGAACAAGACTACCTCTATAGCAGTAAACCTGGATCCCGCATAGGAAAGTGCGCTCGTCGAGTTCCTCCGTGAGCGCTGAGAAATCTTCGCCTGGTGTCCTTGATACGTCTCCAACGTATCTATAATTTTTGATGCTCCATGCTTGTTTTTACACCATTTGCCTATTGTTTCGTTACACTTCGTGGCACTTTTATGCATTTTCTGGAACTAACCTATTAACGAGTTGCCATAGTGCCAGTTCCCTGTTTTCTGCTGTTTTTGTGTTTCAGAAGTGATACACAGGAAATATTCTCGGAATTGGACGAAACAAGTTCCTGAAGTCTTATTTTACCCGGAAGCTTCCAGAGATCCGAAGGAGAGTAGGAGGGGGGCCACCAGGGCCCCACACGCAGGGGTGGCGCGACCAGGCCCCTGGCCGCACGGGCCCCGCGTGAGGGAGCCTGGCTCCACCTCTGACATCGCCCCTTCGCCTATAAAGACCCCCCGACGGAAAAAACCTAAGTACCCGATCACTTTTCCAGAACACATCGCGATCGGCCGCCGCCGTCGACCCGAAGATCGGGAGGGTCCAGAAGCTCTTCCCGGCACCCTATCGGAGAGGGGAATCGCCACCGGAGGTCTTCTTCATCGCCATGCTTGCCTCCAGAGCGATGAGTGAGTAGTCTACCTTGGACTATGGGTCCATAACAGTAGCTAGATGGTTGTCTTCTCCACCATGTGCTTCATGTTTAGATCTCATGAGCTACCCTACATGATTGAGATCACCGTTATGTAATTCTACATGTTTGGTTTGTTGGGATCCGATGAATATTGGTGTTTATGATTGAGTTGCTGTACTGAATATTATCTTTTGTTATCTCTATGTTGTTTATGATCTTGCATGCTCTCCGTTGTTAGTAGCTATCTTGGCCGAGTAGTTGCTAGTGACTCCAAGAGGGGGTATTTATGCTCGATAGTGGGTTCATGCCTCTATTTAACCTGGGGGAGTGACAGAAACCTCTAAGGTTGTAGATGTGCTGTTGCTACTAGGGACAAACAACATTCATATGCTCAAGGGCATATGCTTTGTTTACATTACACACTTTGCTTAATGCAATTATCCGTTGTTCGCAACTTAATACTTTTGGGGTGTTCGGATTGATATCCCCGGGAGTGGATTATTAGTCATAGATGCAGTTGGATGGCGGTCTATGTATTTTGTTGTAATGGCCAGAGTAAATCTCATAGTGATCTTCTTGACATATCACGTTTATCTTTATTCTATCAATTGCCCAACTGTAATTTGTTTACCCAGCATGTGTTATTTTATCTATGGAGAGACACCACTAGTGAACTGTGGACCCCGGTCCTATTTACATCATATTGCTATCACCTGTTTACTTTACTCGTACTGTTTACTTTACTCGCATACTTTACTGTTTTCCACTCGATACACTCATAACCTTTGTTTCAAGCAAACCGGTGAGATTGATAACCTCATCGTAAGTTGGGAACAAAGTACTTGGTTGTGTGTGTGCAGGTTCCGCATTGCTACTGGCCGAAGACGAGTCAACAAGTGCGCCCTTGTTGGAGTGCTATTAAGCCAGTCTGCATCACCTTCAGTCGTTTGTCTCTCCTCTCCAAGATCGATATTAAACCTTGGTTTCTTAACTGAGGGAAAACTAGCTGCTATACTCATCACACCTTTCTCTTGGGGTTCCCAACGGGCTGGTCATCACCACGCACAAGGAAACTTCTGGTGCAATCAACCACGCGCCAGCAGCTAATTTTTTGGCGCCGTTGCCGGGGAGGAAGTAGAAGACTTCTGCGAGGGGAGTTTTTCGCACGCACATCCTTTACTTTGTTATTGTTTTGCTTTACTTTATTTATTTTACTTGCATTGCTTTTTATCAAAAACCCAAAAAAATTAGAATCCTTGGTAGTTGTTATTTCTTTACTTTAGTTTATCATGTTGATCCCTAAGTACGTTCTAGAGGACCTCTCAGTAGGTAGTGGTTCGATTATTGGTAAAAGTAACATTGAGGAGTTCTTTAATCACATTAGTATGCATGAGGAAGTTGAGGAGAAATCTTTGGTTGAGCTAGCTCCTAGTATTGAAGTTGCTTTTGCTTATTTGATTCACATGTTGGAAACTAGGTTTGCTAGTCTTAATCCTTTCACGCAATACATGTTCCTTAAGCTTCATGAAATTGAGGATCCCGAAAAGAAAGCTTTTATCTTGAAAACTTTGCGTATAGAATTTAAGGATATCGTTATTGAAGCTAGGAAAGTTCTTAAACGTTTTGATAAACTCGGTTCACCCATAAAGGTTATTAGTACAAACGATGAAGGGGCCGAAATACCTATACCTTGCAAGCTTTTGGGATTGTGTGAAGCTTTCGAAAATAATTTTGACTGGATCTGTCCTGAATTTTTTTTGATGAAAATAGTGTACCAAAGCATGATCACAAAGGGTCTTCAAAAAACTTATGTGGATGAAATACAATGCCTTATTGACAAGACCTCTACTGTTGATCTCAATGCTTCTTCTGATGTTACTTGATTCGCAATTTTCTGCGCCTAGCTCAAAGGCGTTAAAGAAAAGCACTCTTGGGAGATAACTCAATGTTTTCTTTTCAGTACTTTTTCTTTTATTTGAGTCTTGGAAGTCATTACTACTGTAATGACCGCTCCTTATCTTGTTTATTTCGTTTTTGTGCCAAGAGAAGCCTCTAATTTGAGTGAGGTAAAGATTTGGGGATGTTGCTGTCCTGAAACTGTTTTCGGTGCTGCACCGTAAAAATTCGTATAAATTCTCTGTTTATCTTTTGGACCTGCGATTTCTTGTGCATATTCCCCAGGTTATATCCAAACTTTTGTTAGCTGAACACTTTTTGATTTGATCAATAGAAAACCCCTCAAAAATTCAACCTTTGTCAGCTGTTCAGTTTTGACAGATTTCTGCCAATATTTGTGTTTGCCACTTTATCGCTTTCTTTTGAGTTCTTTTGATCACGGAACTTTTTGGGAGGTTGCTACAGGAGTATTTGCTATATATGTGGTGGTTTTGAGTTGAAACCTGAAGCAAAAAGAGGTTGATTATATGTTATGCTTACACTAATGTTGCTAATAGAATTGTGTTTAGTTTTGTATGAAGGAAGTTTTCAAGTGTAGGGATTGGAGAATGATGAGATGAGTTGAAGAATGGACAAAAGCTCAAGCTTGGGGATGCCCATGCATCACCCCAAGAAATATCCAAGAAGTACAAGCGTCAAAGCTTGGGGATGCCCCCGAGGCACCCCTTCTTCGTCGGCAAAAATCAGGTCACCTTTCAAAACACTATATTTTTATTGCTTCATGCATTATGTGTTTTTCTTGGAGTGTTAGTTGTTTTAGTTTTCTTAGTTGGTTTAGTTTGTTTGTTTGCTGCAATAAATGGTTGTACCCCAACAAATTTCCTTTGAAGGAGTTGTACTCGTTTTCATTTGCAAAGAATGCTCTAGTTTTCACTCTTATTAAAATCGAGTGTTCTTCTTTTTCTGCTACTGCTTTTGGTTTTCGTTTTCGCCTTGATTTGCGTTCAGACCTTGTCATATCTTTTCATCAAGGTGTATTTTTGCCTCTGATATTTATTGGTTTTCATCAAAAGAGGTGTTTATAAAAATTTCAAATGGTGTTGGAAAAGAGAAAAAGCTTTGTGCAAAATAGTGGTACAAGAAGGAGCTTGTGTAGACTGCGGCTTAGGATTTTTCATGTCATGCTTGATGTCTTTTTGATAGTATGCTTAGTGGTTTTGCTGTAGCATGACTTGTCTCAAATAACTGAGATTGCTTAATGAGCCTTTGAAAAAATCATGCGTTGTTTTTATTGTATGGAAGCATTATTTTGGTTTTCTCCTTGATGCTTTATTTGGGTTGACTTGGCGCATGCTCACACATGCTAGACTCTTACAAAGTCGCCAATAGCCTTCATGATCATTTAGTTTTTGACTTTTGATGCCATCTTATGCTTCTTTTAATGTCGCTTTGTCGCTTTGCATGATTATGGCCATTACTGCTCTCTTAGTTGGTCGCTCCCAGTCTTTTGCTAGCCCTCGCCTTGTACTGAGTATGAGCTCTACTCGTGCATCCAACTCCTAAAAGCCAAAGTTTTCCAAAGTGTACACCATACATACCTACTAGCAATTTGCTATTCCAAGTAAATTTGACTTGCTTTTATTTTCTCTTCAAATTAAACTCTTACCAGTGTTATGCGAAATTCGGTCAGTAAAGCTCTCACGAACCGGAAGGCACACTTTACTTTTTCCTGTTCTTAAAAATTTGACATTGTGGTCTCTTATGTTGAGTTGTTATGCTTGCAAGTTGTAAGCTGGATTCTAGCCCATCCATGCTGTCATGGGGCAAGCTTTCAACATTGCACTTCTTATTTGAGTTGATATCGTGATCTTTTGTTTATGGATGCCCGCGGTGTGAAATGAATTGGGAATATTGTGGGGATCATGGAGTTTGTATATGTGTTAGGGAAACGCCGGGCCGCCAATCTAAGCCATGCATAATTCATGGTGGAAATTTGCAGCATACCCATGGCGAACATTCGACGATGCATCTCACAATAAAAAGCTAAACAAAAGGCAAATAAAAGAGATATCGAGGTGTTCATTGTGTGCTTGTCCTGTCATTTTGGTGTGGGCTTGTTCCATGTCATCGGGCACGGAGGTACCCCATTGGCGGTTCTCAATGATATGTATATACTTACAATGACAAGAGCCTTGCTTGGGACTCTAAGTAAAGTAGCATGAGGTTTGGGTACTCGTATTCACGGGGCACGAGGTCTTCAACTTATGATTTGTCAAGCATATGCATCATAATTGTTCTCGCATTAACTTTAACCATTCAAGATGCTTATGATCGGGGCAATGAGAGCTCAAAGCCGGTAAGTACCATAATTTTTGAAGGTTATAAAACTTGCAATCACTGCTTCCCTCTGCGAAGGGCCTTTCTTCTGCTTTTATGTTGAGTCACCACCTTCTTTCTTTATGCACCATTAAGAGAGCATAGTTGTCATTCTTAGTGTGATATGCATTGTCCCAATGTTCATTGATTGATTCATATTGTTGGTTTCACTTGTTCTTAAATTATTTGTATCTAGTCGCCCTCTTAAACTTGAAGGTGTCCTATGCATTTATGTTTTGCTCTCTTTGAAGGACAAGCTGAAAACCATTTGTATGTTTTTCCTTATGATTTGAACACACGTTTGCCTTTCATTGTTTCATTTTCATGATCTTTTGTTTGTGTTCATTTACATGTTTACAACATGGTTGCTAAGTTTCTTATTGTCATGATTATATCTTCATGCCCATGTTTTAAGTTCTTATGATCCCAGCTCACAAATTCTTACATATATGATCAAGATTATGTAGGTGCATGTCACCTCAAAAATTATTTCTTTGTTATCACTTACCTACTCGAGGATGAACAGGAGTTAAGCTTGGGGATGCTTGATACGTCTCCAACGTATCTATAATTTTTGATGCTCCATGCTTGTTTTTACACCATTTGCCTATTGTTTCGTTACACTTCGTGGCATTTTTATGCATTTTCCGGAACTAACCTATTAACAAGTTACCACAGTGCCAGTTCCCTGTTTTCTGCTGTTTTTGTGTTTCAGAAGTGGTACACAGGAAATATTCTCAGAATTGGACGAAACAAGTTCCTGAAGTCTTATTTTACCCGGAAGCTTCCAGAGATCCGAAGGAGAGTAGGAGGGGGCCCACCAGGGCCCCACACGCAGGGGTGGCACGGCCAGGCCCCTGGCCGCGCGGGCCCCACGTGAGGGAGCCTGGCTCCACCTCTGACATCGCCCCTTCGCCTATAAAGACCCCCCGACGGAAAAAACCTAAGTACCCGATCACTTTTCCAGAACACATCGCGATCCGCCGCCGCCGTCGACCCGAAGATCGGGAGGGTCCAGAAGCTCTTCCTGGCACCCTGCCGGAGAGGGGAATCGCCACCGGAGGTCTTCTTCATCGCCATGCTTGCCTCTGGAGCGATGAGTGAGTAGTCTACCTTGGACTATGGGTCCATAGCAGTAGCTAGATGGTTGTCTTCTCCACCATGTGCTTCATGTTTAGATCTCATGAGCTGCCTACATGATTGAGATCACCGTTATGTAATTCTACATGTTTGGTTTGTTGGGGTCCGATGAATATTGGTGTTTATGATTGAGTTGCTGTACTGAATATTATCTTTTGTTATCTCTATGTTGTTTATGATCTTGCATACTCTCCGTTGTTAGTATCTATCTTGGCCGAGTAGTTGCTAGTGACTCCAAGAGGGGGTATTTATGCTCGATAGTGGGTTCATGCCTCTATTTAACCTGGGGGAGTGACAAAAACCTCTAAGGTTGTAGATGTGCTGTTGCTACTAGGGAGAAAACAACATTCATATGCTCAAGGGCATATGCTTTGTTTACATTACACACTTTGCTTAATGCAATTATCCGTTGTTCGCAACTTAATACTTTTGGGGTGTTCGGATTGATATCCCCGGGAGTGGATTATTAGTCATAGATGCAGTTGGATGACGGTCTATATATTTTGTTGTAATGCCCAGAGTAAATCTCATAGTGATCTTCTTGACATATCACGTTTATCTTTATTCTATTAATTGCCCAACTGTAATTTGTTTACCCAGCATATGTTATTTTATCTATGGAGTGACACCACTAGTGAACTATGGACCCCGGTCCTATTTACATCATATTGCTATCACCTGTTTACTTTACTCGTACTATTTACTTTACTCGCATACTTTACTGTTTTCCACTCGATACACTCATAACCTTTGTTTCAAGCAAACCGGTGAGATTGACAACCTCATCGTAAGTTGAGAACAAAGTACTTGGTTGTGTGTGTGCAGGTTCCGCGTTGCTACTGGCCGAAGACGAGTCAACAAGTGCGCCCTTGTTGGAGTGCTATTAAGCCAGTCTGCATCACCTTCAGTCGTTTGTCTCTCCTCTCCAAGATCGATATTAAACCTTGGTTTCTTAACTGAGGGAAAACTAGCTGCTATACTCATCACACCTTCCTCTTGGGGTTCCCAACGGGCTGGTCATCACCACGCACAAGGAAACTTCTGGTGCAATCAACCACGCGCCAGCAGTCCTTCAGACATGCCAGGGGTTCCCAGGGAACTCGTCGAGCACGCACTAAACGTCGATCCCAAAGCAAAGCCAGTCAAACAACCATTGAGAAGATTCGATGAACCCAAAAGGAAAGCAATAGCGTCCGAGCTACACAGGCTCGAAAACGCAGGGTTCATCCGAGAAATCAAAACATCGACTTGGGTATCTAATACAATTATAGTCCCCAAGAAAAACACAGATGTGCAAAGAGTGTGTGTCGACTATACGTCTCTCAACAAGCACTATCCAAAAGATCCCTTCCCTCTACCTCGCATTGATCAAATAATTGACTCAACAGCATGGTGCGTAAGGCTTTCCTTTCTGGACGCATATTCTGGCTACAACCAGATCAAGTTGAAGAAAGAAGATGAGGAAAAAAACTGCTTTCATAACACCTTATGGCGTGTTCTGCTATCAAGTCATGCCTTTCGGCCTAAAAAACGCAGGAGCAACCTACCAAAGGATGATGCAAAATTGCCTCAGAAGTCTAATAGGACGAAACATTCAAGTCTACATCGACGACGTGGTCATCACCACAAGAAAAGAGGAGTCACTAATCAGTGATTTGGCAGAAACCTTCGATAACTTAAACAGGTACAAGCTCAAGCTTAACCCGACAAAATGTTCTTTTGGGGTATCTGCAGGGCAACTCCTGGGATTCCTGGTATCCGCAAGAGGAATAGAGGCAAACCCAAAGAAGATCCAAGCGATATTAACGATGGGCAAGCCCACAAAGCTGCACGATGTACAGAAGCTCGCAGGACGCGTCGCGGCACTAAGTCGATTCGTTGCAAGGCTAGGAGAAAAAGTGCTCCCTTTCTATGCATTGATGAAAAATCAGACGATAAATTCGAGTGGACAGAAGAAGCGGACACAGCCTTCGCACAACTGAAAAAAGTACTTTCCACACCACTGGTGTTGGTCGCACCAAAAGAAAAGGAGCTATTACTACTATATATTGCAGCAACACATCAAGTGGTAAGCACAGTATTAGTAGTTGAAAGAAGCGAAGAAGGAAAAACTCATGGAGTCCAATGACCAGTATATTTTGTCAGCGAGGTACTATCTCCAACAAAGCAAAGGTACCCGCACTACCAGAAACTTGCATACAGCGTATTCACAACAGCACAAAAACTACGGCAATATTTTGCAGTGCACCCAATCATAATGGTCAACAAAGCACCACTATCCAATATATTGAACAACCCTTCAGCAACAGGACGTGTCTCTTTATGGGGAATCGAGCTATCGCCCCTGGACATCACGTATGAAAAGCGAAAGGCGATCAAGTCCCAAGTTTTAACAGATTTCACAGCAGAGTGGCTGGAGTTACAAAACACAGGGCCACCAGATTTATCGAGTGTGTGGACAATATACTTTGACGGGTCAAAAAGAATCCAAGGCGTAGGAGCAGGGGTAGTCCTGATATCACCACAAGGCGACAAGTTGAAATATGTGTTGAGGATGAGTTTTCCTCAAGCTTCTAAAAATGAAGCCGAATACGAGGCGCTGCTCATGGGATGAAAATGGCCAAAGCATGTAGAGCAACTCGACTGAAAATATTTGGAGATTCAAATCTTGTCGTCCAACAAGTGATGAACAAGTGCGACGCCATCAGCGACAATATGACAGCATACAGAAACTTATATTATTATCTTGAGGGAATATTTGACGGATGCGAAGTTTCGCATGTCAGTAGAGCCAGCAACAAGGAAGCCGACAATTTAGCAAATATCGGGTCCCAGTGCTTACCCGTACCACAAGGAGTTTTTTGGGAAGAAATCATAGAAAGATCAATAAAAAACAGCAAAGTCTCGACTACAGGAGAACAAGTCTAGCACCAAGCAACAAGCTCGGGGGCTGATAATAGCGGGACAACTGAACCCGAAGAAGTCATGATGATCGAGGAAACTTGGATGCAACCATACTTGCCGTACATGGTAAACAAAACACTACCCGAAGATACAGTACAAGCGAAAAGGATAATACGACGATCCAAGATTTTCGTCGTGTTGCAAGGAAAATTATACAAGAGAAGTATAACATGCGTTTTGCAACGGTGCGTTACTCCTCAAGAAGGATAAGAAATCTTAAAGGACATCCACACAGGGGTATGTGGGCATCACGCCAGCAGCAGAGCCATTGCAGCCAAAGCCTTTCGTGCAGGATTTTATTGGCTCACAGCCATTGAAGACGCGAAAGATATAGTAAGGAAGTGTGAAGCCTGTCAACGTTTCGCATCTCGACCACATGCACCAGCAGCGGAGTTGCAACCAATACCATTATCTTGGCCCTTCGCACAATGGGGTCTTGACATGGTGGGAAAACTGCAAAAATCTTGGCCAGGAGGGCATGTTTATATGCTGGTAGCAGTCGACAAATTCACTAAGTGGGTAGAGGTAGCCCCCGTGACAACCCAAGATTCTACAGCGGCAATCAATTTCATCAAGTCAATAGTTTTTCGCTTTGGAGTACCGCACAGTATCATCACAGACAATGGGACAAACTTCACATCAAAGGAGTTCAAAAATTACTGTGAAAGTTTGGGAATCAAATTGAAATTTGCATCTGTAGCGCATCCAAAGATAAATGGACAAGTCGAGAAAGCCAATGGCTTAATATGCAACGGGATAAAGAAAAGGCTGTTAGCACCACTCGAGAAAGCCAAGCACGCTTGGGTAGATGAGCTACCCTCCGTACTCTAGAGTCTCCGAACTACACCCAACGCAGCTACTCAAGAAACGCCTTTCTTTCTGGTCCATGGCGCAGAAGCCGTGCTTCCAGTCGAAATAACTCATGAAGCACCAAGAATCTCAGCATATGATGAGACAACTTCTACAGAAGCACTTCAGGACGATGTCGACGCACTCGACGAAGCAAGAGACGTAGCATTAGCCAGAGCTACTCAATATCAGCAAAATCTATGAAACTATCACAGTACTCGAGTTCGCCCACGATCTTTTGTGGTGGAAGATCTAGTTCTACGACTCAAGCAAGATGGTCATGGAAAACTCGAGTCCCCATGGGTGGGACCTTATGATGCGTGGTGAATGACCAGCCCGTTGGGAACCCCAAGAGGAAGGTGTGATGAGTATAGCAGCTAGTTTTCCCTCAGTTTAGAAACCAAGGTTTATCGTTCTTGGAGAGGAGAGACAAACGACTGAAGGTGATGCTTGCTAGTTTGCGATAGCTTTGGACAATTTATATATGGCGCCTCGTCCAAGCTTTGCTTGCTAGCTGCAACGCGGAACCTGCACACACACAGCCAAGTACTTTGTTCCCAACTTACGATGAGGTTGTCAATCTCACCGGTTTGCTTGAAACAAAGGTTATGAGTGTATCGAGTGGAAAACAGTAAAAGTATGCGAGTAAAGTAAACAGTGCGAGTAAAGTAAACAGGTGATAGCAATATGATGGAAATAGGACCGGGGTCCACAGTTCACTAGTGGTGTCTCTCCATAGAATAAATAACACATGCTGGGTAAACAAATTACAGTTGGGCAATTGATAGAATAAAGATAAACGTGATATGTCAAGAAGATCACTATGAGATTTACTCTGGGCATTACAACAAAATACATAGACCGCCATCCAACTGCATCTATGACTAATAATCCACTTGTGGCGAATCAATCCGAGAACTCCACAAGTATTAAGTTGTGAACAACAGATAATTGCATTAAGCAAAGTGTGTAATGTAAACAAAGCATATGCCCTTGAGCATATGAATATTGTTTTCTCCCTAGTAGCAACAACATATCTACAACCTTAGAGGTTTCTGTCACTCCCCCAGGTTAAATAGAGGCATGAACCCACTATCGAGCATAAATACCCCCTCTTGGAGTCACTAGCAACTACTCGGCCAAGATAGCTACTAACAACGGAGAGCATGCAAGATCATAAACAACATAGAGATAACATAAGATATATTTCAGTACAGCAACTCAATCATAAACACCAATATTCATCGGATCCCAACAAACCAAACATGTAGAATTACATAACGGTGATCTCAATCATGTAGGGCAGCTCATGAGATCTAAACATGAAGCACATGGTGGAGAAGACAACCATCTAGCTACTGCTATGGACCCATAGTCCAAGGTAGACTACTCACTCATCGCTTCAGAGGCAAGCATGGCGATGAAGAAGACCTTCGGTGGCGATTCCCCTCTCCGGTAGGGTGCCGGGAAGAGCTTCTGTACCCTCCCGATCTTCGTGTCGACGGCGGCGGCGGATCGCGATGTGTTCTGGAAAATTGATCGGGTACGTAGGTTTTTTCCGTCGGGGGGTCTTTATAGGAGAAGGGGCGATGTCAGAGGAGGGCCCAGGCGCCCTCACACCATGGTGGCGCGGGCGAGGGGCTGGCCGCGCCACCCATGTGTGAGCCTGGCCTGTGGCCCCTCTCCTACTCCTCTTTGGATCTCTGGAAGCTTCCGGGTAAATAAGACTTCAGAAACTTGTTTCGTCCAATTCCGAGAATATTTCCTGTGTATCACTTCTGAAACACAAAAACAGCAGAAAACAAGGAACTGGCACTGTGGCGACTTGTTAATAGGTTAGTTCCGGAAAATGCATAAAAGTGCCACGAAGTGTAACGAAACAGTAGGCAAATGGTGTAAAAACAAGCATGGAGCAACAAAAATTATAGATACGTTGGAGATGTATCAGGCATCCCCAAGCTTAACTCCTGCTCGTCCTCGAGTAGGTAAGTGATAACAAAAGAATAATTTTTGAGGTGACATGCACCTACACAATCTTTATCATGTATGTAAGCATTTGTGAGCTGGGATCAAAAGAACTTAAAACATGGGCATGAAGATATAATCTTGACAATAAGAAACTTAGCAACCATGTTGTAAACATGCAAATGAACACAAACAAAAGATCATGAAAATGAAACAATGAAAGTCAAACATGTGTTCAAATCATAAGGAAAAACATACAAATAGTTTTCAGCTTGTCCTTCAAAGAGAGCAAAACATAAATGCATAGGACACCTTCAAGTTTAAGAGGGCGACTAGATACAAATAATTTGAGAACAAGTGAAACCAACAATATGAATCAATCAATGAGAACTTTGGGACAATGCATATCACACTAAGAATGACAACTATGCTCTCTTAATGGTGCATAAAGAAAGAAGGTGGTGACTCAACATAAAAGCAGAAGAAAGGCCCTTCGCAGAGGGAAGCAGTGATTGCAAGTTTTATAACCTTCAAAAATTATGGTACTTACCGGCTTTGAGCTCTCATTGCCCCCATCATAAGCATCTTGAATGGTTAAAGTTAATGCGAGAACAATTATGATGCATATGCTTGACAAATCATAAGTTGAAAACCTCATGCCCCGTGAATACGAGTACCCAAACCTCATGCTACTTTACTTAGAGTCCCAAGCAAGGCTCTTGTCATTGTAAATATATGCATATCATTGAGAACCACCAATGGGGTACCTCCGTGCCCGATGACATGGAACAAGCCCACACCAAAATGACAGGACAAGCAGACAATGAACACCTCGACATCTCTTTTATTTGCCTTTTGTTTAGCTTTTTATTGTGAGATGCGTCGTCGAATGTTCACCATGGGTATGCTGCAAATTTCCACCATGAATTATGCATGGCTTAGATTGTCGGCCCGGCGTTTCCCTAACACATATAAAAACTCCATGATCCCCACAAGATTTCCAATTCATTTCACACCGCGGGCATCCATAAACAAAAGATCACGATATCAACTCAAATAAGAAGTGCAATGTTGAAAGCTTGCCCATGATAGCATGGCTGGGCTAGTCTCCAACTTACAACTTGCAAGCATAACAACTCAACATAAGAGACCACAATGTCAAATTTTTAAGAACAGGAAAAAGTAAAGTGCCTTCCGGTTCATGAGAGCTTTACTGACCGAATTTCGCATAACACTGGTAAGAGTTTAATTTGAAGAGAAAATAAAAGCAAGTCAAATTTACTTGGAATAGCAAATTGCTAGTAGGTATGTATGGTGGACACTTTGGAAAACTTTGGCTTTTAGGAGTTGGATGCACGAGTAGAGCTCATACTCAGTACAAGGCGAGGGCTAGCAAAAGACTGGGAGCGACCAACTAAGAGATCAATAATGGCCATAATCATGCAAAGCAACAAAGCGACATTAAAAGAAGCATAAGATGGCATCAAAAGTCAAAAACTAAATGATCATAGAGGCTATTGGCGACTTTGTAAGAGTCTAACATGTGTGAGCATGCGCCAAGTCAACCCAAATAAAGCATCAAGGAGAAAACCAAAATAATGCTTCCATACAATAAAAACAACGCATGATTTTTTCAAAGGCTCATTAAGCAATCTCAATTATTTGAGACAAGTCATGCTACAGCAAAAACCACTAAGCATACTATCAAAAAGACGTCAAGCATGACATGAAAAAGCCTAAGCCGCAGTCTACACAAGCTCCTTCTTGTACCACTTTTTTGCATAAAGCTTTTTCTCTTTTCCAACACCATTTGAAATTTTTTAAAGACACCTCTTTTGATGAAAACCAATAAAGATCAGAGGCAAAAATACACCTTGATGAAAATATATGACAAGGTCTGAACGCAAATCAAGGCGAAAATGAAAACGAAAACCAAAAGCAGTAGCAGAAAAAGAAGAACACTCAATGAACGATAAGAGTGAAAACGGAGTGTTCTTGGCAAATGAAAACAAGGCTACTTCTCCAAAAGAAATTTGTTGGGGTCCAACCATTTATTGCAGCAAACAAACAAACTAAACCAACTAAGAAAACTAAAACAACTGACGCTCCAAGAAAAACACATAGTGCATGAAGCAATAAAAATATAGTGTTTTGAAAGGTGACCTGATTTTTGCCGATGAAGAAGGGGTGCCTCGGGGGCATCCCCAAGCTTTGATGCTTGTATTTCTTGGATATTTCTTGGGGTGATGCATGGGCATCCCCAAGCTTGAGCTTTTGTCCATTCTTCAACTCATCTCATCATTCTCCAATCCCTACACTTGAAAACTTCCTTCATACAAAACTAAACACAAATCTATTAGCAACATTAGTGCAAGCATAACATATAATCAACCTATTTTTGCTTCAGGTTTCAACTCAAAACCACCACATATATAGCAAATACTACTGTAGCAACCTCCCCAAAAGTTCCGTGATCAAAAGAACTCAAAAGAAAGCGATAAAGCGGCAAACACAAATATTGGCAGAAATCTGTCAAAACTGAATAGCTGACAAAGGTCGAATTTTTGAGGGGTTTTCTTTTGCTCAAATCAAAAAGTGTTCAACTAATGAAAGTTTGGATATAACCTGGGGCATATGCATAATAAATCGCAGGTCCAAAAGATAAACAGAGAAGTTATACGAATTTTTACGGTGCAGCACCAAAAACAGTTTCAGGACAGCAACATCCCCAAATCTTTACCTCACTCGAATTAGAGGCTTCTCTTGGCACAAAAACGAAATAAACAAGATAAGGAGTGGTCATTACAGTAGTAATGACTTCCAAGACTCAAATAAAAGAAAAAGTACTGAAAATAAAAACATTGGGTTATCTCCCTAGAATGCTTTTCTTTAACGCCTTTGAGCTAGGCGCAAAAAATTGTGAATCAAGTAATATCAAGTGATGAAGCATCAAGCTCATAATTTGCTCTAAGAATAGAGTCAAAAAGTAATTTATTTCTTTTCCTAGGGAAGTGTTCCATACCTTTCTTGAGTGGGAATTGATATTTGATGGTGCCTTCCCTCATATCAATGATGGCACCTACAGTTCGAAGAAAGGGTCGTCCCAAAATAATAGGACATGAAGCATGGCATTCAACGTCCATAACAAGAAAATCAACGGGAACAAGGTTATTGTTAACCACAATAAGAACATCATTAATCCTTCCCAAAGGTTTCTTCTTAGCAACATCAGCAATAGGAACATCAAAATAACATTTTTCAAGCGGTGGTAAATCAAGCATGTCATAAATCTTTCTAGGCATGATAGAAATACTAGCACCTAGATCACATAAAGCATGGCAATCAAAACCATTAACATGCATATCAATGATGGGTTCCCAACCATCTTCTAACTTCTTGGGAACAGAGGCTTTTTGCTTCCACTTTTCATCCCTAATTTTCATAAGAGCATTGGTAATATGCTTAGTAAAAGCAATATTTAAAGAACTAGCATTGGGAGTCAAAGCAAGCTTTTGCAAGAACAAAATAACTTCAGATATATTGCAGCCATCAACATCAAAATCATTAAAAGAAGTAGAGCTATCATCTCCTACACTTCGAAAAATTTCAGCACTCTTTTGAGAAAAAGTTTTGGCAGTTTTAGGCTTTTTAACACAAGGAGTGGGAGTTTTCTCTACACCAATCAAAGTAAGAGGGTTGCTAGCATTAGGAGCAACATCATTAGATGTAGTAATGGTACATACCTTCATCTCTCTAGCCATCTCATCTTCTCTTTCCCACCTGCCATGCAATTCCGCTAACAATCTAATATTTTCATCAATTCCAACTTGAATAGCATTAGCTGTAGCAAAAACATTGTTTTCTTTCACATCATTAGGCAACACCTTTAATTTCAGAAGTTCAACATCATGAGCAAGGCTATCAACTTTAGAAGTAAGAATATCAATTTTGCCTAACTTTTCCTCAACAGACTTGTTAAAAGCAGTTTGCTTACCGATGAAGTCCTTGAGCATTACCTCAAGCTCGGAGGGCGCGGCCCTAGTGTTGTTGTAGGAATTACCATAAGAGTTACCATAACCATTACCATTGGTAGAAGGATACGGCCTATAATTGTTACTAGCAAAATTGTTCCTATAAGCATTGTTGTTAAAATTATTGTTTCTAATGAAATTCACATCAACATGCTCTTCTTGAGCAACCAAAGAGGCCAAAGGAACATTATTAGGATCAACATGAGTCCTATCATTAGCAAGCATAGCCATAATTGTATTGATCTTATCATTCAAGGAAGAGGTTTCCTTAACAAAATTTACCTTCTTACCTTGTGGAGCTCTCTCGGTGTGCCATTCGGAATAATTTACCATCATGTTGTCAAGTAACTTTGTTGCGGCGCCCAAGGTAAGGGACATAAAAGTGCCTCCAGCAGCTGAATCAAGTAGGTTCCTTGAAGAAAAATTCAGTCCTGCATAAAAAGTTTGGATAATCATCCAAGTAGTCAGTCCATGAGTGGGGCAATTCTTTATCATAGATTTCATTCTTTCCCAAGCTTGAGCAACATGTTCATTATCAAACTGAGCAAACTTCATAATATTGCTATGCAAGGATATAATCTTAGCAGGAGGATAGTATCTACCAATAAAAGCATCCTTACACTTAGCCCATGAATCAATACTATTTTTAGTCAAAGACAGCAACCAATCTTTAGCTTTTCCTCTCAAAGAAAAAGGAAACAACTTGAGCTTAATAATATCACTTTCTACATCCTTATATTTCTGCATCTCACATAGCTCAACAAAATTGTTGAGATGAGCTGCAGCATCTTCAGTACTAGCACCAGAGAATTGCTCTTTCATAACAAGGTTCAACAAAGCAGGCTTAATCTCATAAAAGTTTGCAACAGGAGCAGGTGGTGCAATAGGAGTGCAGATAAAATCACTATTGTTTGTGCTAGTAAAGTCACACAACTTGGTGTTTTCAGGATTGGCCATTTTAGCAAAATGAAAGTAAACAAGTAAAAACAACTACCAAGGATTCTAATTTTTTTTGGGTTTTTTGATATAAAGCGATGCAGGTAAAATAAATAAAGTAAAGCAAAACAATAACAAAGTAAAGGATGTGCGTGCGAAAAACTCCCCTCGCAGAAGTCTTCTACTTCCTCCCCGGCAACGGCGCCAAAAAATTAGCTTGATGCGTGGTGAATGACCAGCCCGTTGGGAACCCCAAGAGGAAGGTGTGATGAGTATAGCAGCTAGTTTTCCCTCAGTTTAGAAACCAAGGTTTATCGTTCTTGGAGAGGAGAGACAAACGACTGAAGGTGATGCTTGGTGGTTTCCGACAGCTTCGGACAATATATATATGGCGCCTCATCCAAGCTTTGCTTGCTAGCTTCAACGCGGAACCTGCACACACACAGCCAAGTACTTTGTTCCCAACTTACGATGAGGTTGTCAATCTCACCGGTTTGCTTGAAACAAAGGTTATGAGTGTATCGAGTGGAAAACAGTAAAAGTATGCGAGTAAAGTAAACAGTGCGAGTAAAGTAAACAGGTGATAGCAATATGATGGAAATAGGACCAGGGTCCACAGTTCACTAGTGGTGTCTCTCCATAGAATAAATAACACATGTTGGGTAAACAAATTACAGTTGGGCAATTGATAGAATAAATATAAACGTGATATTTCAAGAAGATCACTATGAGATTTACTCTGGGCATTACAACAAAATACATAGACCGCCATCCAACTGCATCTATGACTAATAATCCACTTGTGGCGAATCAATCCGAGAACTCCACAAGTATTAAGTTGCGAACAACAGATAATTGCATTAAGCAAAGTGTGTAATGTAAACAAAGCATATGCCCTTGAGCATATGAATGTTGTTTTCTCCCTAGTAGCAACAGCACATCTACAACCTTAGAGGTTTCTGTCACTCCCCCAGGTTAAATAGAGGCATGAACCCACTATCGAGCATAAATACCCCCTCTTGGAGTCACTAGCAACTACTCGGCCAAGATAGCTACTAACAACGGAGAGCATGCAAGATCATAAACAACATAGAGATAACATAAGATATATTTCAGTACAGCAACTCAATCATAAACACCAATATTCATCGGATCCCAACAAACCAAACATGTAGAATTACATAACGGTGATCTCAATCATGTAGGGCAGCTCATGAGATCTAAACATGAAGCACATGGTGGAGAAGATAACCATCTAGCTACTGCTATGGACCCATAGTCCAAGGTAGACTACTCACTCATCGCTCCGGAGGCAAGCATGGCGATGAAGAAGACCTCCGGTGGCGATTCCCCTCTCTGGCAGGGTGCCGGGAAGAGCTTCTGGACCCTCCCGACCTTCGGGTCGACGGCGGCAGTGGATCGCGATGTGTTCTGGAAAATTGATCGGGTACTTAGGTTTTTTCCGTCGGGGGGTCTTTATAGGCGAAGGGGCGATGTCAGAGGAGGGCCCAGGTGCCCTCACACCATGGTGGCATGGGCCAGGGGCTGGCCGCGCCACCCATGTGTGAGCCTGGCCTGTGGCCCCTCTCCTACTCCTATTTGGATCTCTGGAAGCTTCCGGGTAAAATAAGACTTCAGAAACTTGTTTCGTCCAATTCCGAGAATATTTCCTGTGTATCACTTCTGAAACACAAAAACAGCAGAAAACAGGGAACTGCACTGTGGCGACTTGTTAATAGGTTAGTTCCAGAAAATGCATAAAAGTGCCACGAAGTGTAACGAAACAGTAGGCAAATGGTATAAAAACAAGCATGGAGCATCAAAAATTATAGATACGTTGGAGATGTATCACCTTACATCGTGACAGAAGTAATACCAGGAGGAGCTTATCGATTACGAGACAAGAAAACGGGGAAAGACGAGAGTAACCCGTGGAATGCAGTGCAACTACGATGGTTCTACTCATAGGCGATATAAGGCGACAAAGAGTTTTTTGAGTTATGACCTTCCGAACCCAGAACATGAGGCCATATGTCGGGTTCCTTGGGTCAAATTGACAATATGTATAAATATTTTACTTTCCACTTGGGGGCTCAGACCCTTGAGTCGTACGAAATAATATTAATGAGTTATCGATATTTGCGATTATCTGAGGCATACTACAAGGTTGAGTGCAACCCGATATTTGGCAGCAACACAAACGGTTCAAAGGAACCCGATAATATATTACAGTGCCTACCTCGGAACCATGATCCGTTCCCATGGCCTATTAATAAAGTAAGGACAACACATAATCCAAGTACGACCACTTATTACAAATAGTATGAGGAAGAACAACAAGTGAAAATGCACTTCGGCTTCATACTCCTTCTGGCACTGGGTGCCGTCATAGATTCTCACGTCGAACTTCGACGTGCCAATATGGAAGTCAAAAGGCATAAAAAAAGCTTTGATGGAGGTCGTGATCCTCCGCAAACTGCGACCAGCCGCCCTTGAAGTACTGCTCACCGGCGCCGTCGTACCAAACCTCCACTTCATAGGGAGTTCCTCCCCCAGAATGTTCACGAAGAACCGCTTCCTGCATTTCTCGCCCATCCATAAACTTGGTGAATTTCAGCGGTAAGCGCTAAATCTCACAGCACTGCGCGCCGGCAATACAAAAAAAGGAATAGATTCTAGGAGGAGGAGGAGAAGCATTCGCAGAAGGAGCACTTGGACCTGGTATAGCAGATGGCACCTTGGGCTTATTTTTACTCCTGGCCGGACGGCCGGGACGTCGCTTCACCGGAACGGATGATGAAGCGACCACAGACTCGATTGTAGTTTTGTTCTTACTGCTGCGAGGGCGGCCGCAGCCCCGTTTCTCCACCAGGGTGCTGATGCTCAAGCGCGATCCACTTGCATCGGCCATGGAGACAAGCGCTGTGAAGGAAAAACCCTAGATGGGATGAGAAAGAAGAAGATGATGCGGCAGAGAAAGACACTAATGAAGGAACTAGGGTTTTTACCCTGGCCAACCGTGCTTTATTTATAAGCATGTACTAATGGGCCTCTGGAGAGGCAAGGCCCAAAATATACTTCTGGGTTTTTAAGTGCAGATGGTACAGAAGAATCAACGTATCAAGAAAAAAGATACGTACAAAGCAAAGAGAGAAGGGGATAAGAAAGTATCTATCAAGAAGCACGAGTTCACCTCGTCTTTGACTTGGGGGCTTGCGTCATAAGAAGGGAAGAACAACTGAAAGGGCGAATAATGTCGACAAATATAGCAATAAGAAATATATGGAACACGTCTATCTATTTTCTTGAGCCTATACCCGAAAAATTCGGCTCTAGCCTCGGGGGCTACTCCCATCGGGAGCACTGTCGTGCACCCAATAGAAAGAAGTCGACAAAAGGAAATAGAGAAGTCGAAGCTGGTGATAAAGAACAAGTTGATGGACACAAGGTTTAGACATAATCGGTTGCATTTCGTCAGCAAGGAATTTCGGCTACATTGCCAACAAAATGAACATCGATTACTCCCATCGGGAGTTATTCATAAAAGTTAAAAAGGATAACTCGAAATTTTTTGTATATTGAATCAGTCAAACAAGGCTGCGAAATATAATTCTCGAGTTGCGTCATCGCGACAAAACTTGAATGCCGTGGTTGAAATATATCATGAAGGTAAGACCCCAGGATCCGTCCTGTGTGGCCCGGTATACGCACATGGATGCGCTCTGCTGGAACTTATCCGTGTCTACTGATACGTCCAAAACGTATCTACTTTCCCGAACAATTTTGCTATTGTTTCTCCTCTAATTTGTATGTTTTGAATACAACTAACACAAACTCACGCTGTTTTCAGCAGAATTGCTCTGGTGTCTTGTTTTTGTGTAGAAATCCGACTTTCAGGAAAAATCCCGAAAAATATTGCAAAAATTCTATTTTGCCAGAAGACCCACGGAGACAGAAGGAGAGACGAAGGGGGGCCGTGGCCTGGGCTCACCACCAGGTTGCGCGGCCTAGGCCTGGTCGCGCCCACCTGTGGTGAGGCCGCCTCGGCCATCGCCTCGACCCCTCCTTCCGCCTACATATACCCTCTGACCTAAAAGGAGCGGGGGTTCGGCGTTTTTCCCAGATAGACTTCCGCTACACCGCCAACATCAGAAACCGTGATTCGGAACCAGATACTCCGTTCTGGCACCCTACCGGGATGGGGATTTGGAGGAGATCTTCATCACCATCATCACCGACGTCTCTCCATCAACCATCCATGACTCCCCCATCCATGTGTGATTAATTCCCGCTGTAGGCGAAGGGGATGGTAGGGATTGGATGAGATCATTCATGTAATTAGCTATGAGATTGTTGAAAGGAATATGCCCGAGAGGCAATAATAAAGTTGTTATTATATTATTCCGTGTTCATAATAGATGTTTATTTCTCATGCTAGAATTGTATTAATCGGAAACATTAATACTTGTGTGATTAATAAACTAAAAGGGTTCCTAGTAAAGCCTCTCTTTTATACTAGCTCGTTGATTAACTGATGATCAAGGTTTCCTGATCATGAACATTGGATGTTGTTAATAACGGGGTCATCTCATTAGAAGAATGATGTGATAAACACTCACACCCATAGTACGAATAGCAATACGATCAAGTCATCAAGATCATTGCTATATCAAACTCATACGAAATAGTTCTAATCCTCAGACCATGAGATCATGTTAATCACTGATACCGGAAGAGTGCTTTGATGATATCAAACGTCACACCATTACAGGGTGATTATAAAGGTTGATTTGGGTATTCTGAAAGTATTAGTTGAGGCTCATGGATCAAGAGTGGAATTTGTCTGACCCAATGACGGGAAGATATTCTCTGGGCCCTTCTTGGTGATATTGCATTAGAATCACTTGCAAGCATGTGACTAGGTCACGGGAATGCATTATCACGAAACGAGTAAAGAGACTTGTCAGGAACGAGATCAAACTAGGTATGGTTGATACCAAATGACCGGATCTCGGACAAGTAATAATATCGCGAGACAAAAGGAATTAACTATGTTCGTTATTGGTTCACACGATCACTAGTTCATCGTTGAGTAAGTGGGAGTCATCATGGATTTCCAGATCCCACTGATGATTATTGATCGGAGAGGAGTCTCGATCATGTCCACGTTATTCACGAACTGTAGGGTGACACACTTAAGGTTCGCCATCGTTTTTGAGTGGATACGATACTCCGATCGAATTATAGGACAGCATGACGGTTGTTTCAGAAAAGCACCAAAACTGTTTCGGGATATCGAAATAACTCAAGGGTGCATTTGTTAATGTTTGTTAATTGAATGAATTAACAAATATTAAAGAAATAAAAATATTTTATTAAATCAATAAGTGTGAATTTTAATTAGTATGAATGTCATGCAAAATTAAAATGGGGTTACCTCATGTTGATGAGGGGGTTACCACCATGAAGGGAATGAAGGGGGGGTTACCACCATGATGAGGAGGAGGACCTCCTCCTAGGGGCCGGCGCACCCCCCAAGGGGGCTGCCCCCTCCTCCCCTATAAACCCCCCTCTCTTCCTAGTCTCACACACTTTGGTTCTTCCCTCTCCCGCAAAGTTGCTGCCCCAAAATCCGTCTTGGCTTAGCAAAGCTCTGCAAGATTGTTAGTTCGAGTTTTACACACTTGGAGAAGTGAGTGTTGGAGTGTCCGGCGGATCCCTTCTTCCGCTGCCCCGCTGGACCGAGGGCGTGGAGGAGTCGACGACGAGCCATACGTGTGACCGAGCACGGGGGCGCTTTCGGTTGTGGCGCCGTGTACACGATCTCGTGATCGTCAAGTGAACCACTACATCGACTACGTCAAGTGAACGACTACGTCGACTACGTGCATCTTCCTCGACTCTCCATCGGCAATGTTTGTGCGGGAACGTAATCCCCGCTACCGGTCTTCGAGGGTTAGTCTCCGTTGCTACCATCTTGTAGATGTTCTTGGCTAGTTTATGTGTTCATGCGTAAGAAATTTTTTGTTTTCTATGCTACGAACCCATCAGTGGTATCAGAGCCATCTCTATGCGTAGTTGGTATGCACGGTTAGAACACATGTGGATGTGGGCGTTGATGATCATGTTATTGCAATTTATTTTGTATTTTGGATCATAGTGGCATAGTGGGATTGAAGCTGCCCGAGACTAACCTTACGTGATCGCGTTCACGAGACTTGTCCCACACTTGACATGCTTCGGCATATGTGGCTTTGCGGGTGCACGTTTCTCCCACTATAGTTATGATCTATTTTACAAAGAGTTGTTAATAATATTTTTATCACCGTTGTGGTTACATGTTCGTAGGTAAGAACGGTTCTTCCTAGAAAGCCCCAAACCACGTAAAATATGCAAGACAAATTAGAAATGTCTAACTTGTTTTTGCAGGGTATGTGATGTGATATGGTTAAATTGTTTATGTTACAAATTGTATGCGATGATCCTTTTTATAAGTTATAAACAACCGGCAGGAGCCATATGGTTGTCTTTACGTTTAAATGGCCTGCGTGCCGAATATATATATCCAAGTGATATATTGTAATGGAGGAAGACAACCAAGGTAGCGCGCCATGGACCTTGGTGCTACGTCGGTGGAATGATGGAGATCATGCCATGACGCACAAGATGGAGATCGAATGCGTGAAGGACCATATCATATCACATTATATATGCATGTGATGTTTATCCTTTTATGCATCTTATTCTGCTTAGATTTGATCGCGCGGTAGCATTATAAGATGATCCCTCTCACATAAATATCAAGATAAAATGTGTTCTCCCATAACATGCACCATCAAGAAAGTTCGTCGTTTTGAGACACCTCGTGATGATCGGGTGTGATAGACTCTACGTTCATATACGACGGGTGTAAGACAGTTTTACACACGCAAATGTTATGGTTCTACTTGGCGAGCCTAGCATGTACAAATATGGCCTCGGAACACGAACCGAAAGGTTAAGCATGAGTCATATGGTTGATATGATAAACATGGTGATGTTCGCCTTTGAAACTATGTTGTTGCACATGATGATCGGTTGCGGTATAGTGGATTTGGTTTGTGTAGTCACTTAAGAAAACAAGGAGGGATGTTGTTTTTAAGTGGGAGTTCACGTAGAATTTGATTTAACCTGAACTCATTCTATTATGAACTTAGTCTAAATTAACTTTGCAAATAATTTGTAGATCATGGCACCACCTGCTCTAAATTTTAATGCGTTCATGGAGAAAGAAAAACTAGCCACCAACGATAGCAACTTCACCAACTGGGCACTCAACTTGAGGATCCTCCTCAATGCCTCTCAAAAGGGCTATGTGCTTGAGGCACTGCTAGGTAACCCGCCTGCAGAAGATGCTCCCGATGAAGAGAAAAATGTTTTTCTGACTCGTAAGGAGGACCACAGTTTAGTTCATTGCGGCATACTGTATGGACTTGAGCCGGAGCTGCGAAAATGTTTCGAGAACAGCAATGCTTATGATACAATGGGAGAGTTGAAACTGATCTTCGACTCCCATACTGCCGTAGAGAGTTATGATGCTTCTGAAAAGTTCTTTAGCTGCATGATGGAAGAGAACAGCTCCGTTAGTGAGCACGTACTCAAAATGTCTGGGTACGCCGATAAGCTCATCTCTTTGGGAATAATGATTCCCAATGAGTTGGGAATACATCGGGTTCTCCAATCTCTCCCACCTAGCTTCAAGGGCTTTGTGATGAACTACAACATGCAGGGCATGAGGAAGTCTCTCCCCGAGCTTCTCTCAATGCTTAAGACTGCAGAAGTGGAGCTCAAAAAGGAACATCAAGTGTTGATGGTCAATAAGAGCACTAATTTCAAGAAAGGTAGAAAGGATAATAATTCCAAGGGTAGAAACAAGAGGGACGACAAATCTGTTGCCGGTTCTGAGAAGAAACCCAAGGCTGGTCCTAAACCTAAAACTGAGTGCTTTTACTGCAAGGAAACGGGGCACTGGAAGCGCAACTGCCCAAAGTATCTGGCGGATAAGAAGAACGGGAAGATTAACAAAGGTATATATGATATACATGTTATTGATGTGTACCTTACTAGTAGTCACAATAGCACCTGGGTATTTGATACTGGTTTGGTTGCTCACATATGTAACTCGAAACAGGGGCTAAAGAATAAGCGGCAACTTGCGAAGGATGAGATCACGATGTGCATCGGCAATGGATCAAAAGTTGATGTGATCGCCGTCGGGATGCTGCCTCTACATTTACCATCTGGATTAGTTTTAAACCTAAATAAATGTTATTTGGTGCCTGCATTGAGCATGAACATTATTTTTGGATCTCGTTTAGTGCGAGACAATTATTCATTCCAGTCTGAGAACAATGGTTGTTCGATTTATATGAATAATATCTTTTATGGACATGCACCTGAGAAGAAAGGTTTATTTCTTTTGAATCTTGATAGTAATGAAACACATATTCATAACGTGAATGCCAAAATAATTAAGTTAAATGATGATATAGCCGCATACATGTGGCACTGCCATTTAGGTCATATTGGTGTTAAACGCATGAAGAAGCTTCATTCGGATGGACTTCTGGAATCACTTGATTATGAATCATTTGAGACATGCGAGCCATGTCTTATGGGCAAGATGACTAGAACGCCGTTTTCCGGTTCAATGGAACGGGCGACAGACTTATTGGAAATCATACATACTGATGTATGTGGACCTATGAGTGTGCCGGCGCGTGGTGGATATCGTTATTTTGTTACTTTTACTGATGACTTAAGTAAATATGGGTATATTTACTTAATGAAACACAAGTCTGAAACGTTTGAAAAGTTCAAAGAATTTCAGAGTGAAGTAGAAAATCATCGTAACAGAAAGATTAAATTTCTACGATCTGATCGTGGAGGAGAATATCTTAGTTACGAGTTTGGCACACATATGAGAGAATGTGGAATAGTTTCACAACTCACTCCCGCTGGAACGCCACAACGAAATGGTGTATCCGAACGTCGTAACCATACTTTATTGGATATGGTACGGTCTATGATGTCTCTTACCGATCTGCCACTATCTTTTTGGGGATATGTGCTAGAAACAGCCGCTTTCACTTTAAATAGGGCTCCATCTAAATCCGTATGAATTATGGTTTGGAAACAAACCTAAGCTATCATTTCTAAAAGTTTGGGGATGCGATGTTTATGTGAAGAAACTTCAGCCTGATAAACTCGAACCCAAAGCGGAAAAATGCGTCTTCATAGGATACCCTAAAGAAACAATTGGGTACACCTTCTATCACAGATCCGAAGGCAAATGTTTGTTGCTAAGAACGGATCCTTTTTGGAGAAGGAGTTTCTCTCGAAAGGTGTGAATAGTAGGAAGGTAGAACTCGATGAGGTTATTGAACCTCCTCTTCATGAATTGGTGAGTGGCGCAGCGCCGGAAACCATTCCAGTGGTGACTTCACCAAATGAAGTGGGAGCTAATGATGAAGATCATGAAACTCCAAAAGAGGATGCTACCGAACCTCGCAGGTCGACAAGAACACGCGCCGCTCCTGAATGGTACGGTGATCTTGTCGTAAATGCCATTGTTGAGAACGATGACCCTGCGACGTATGATGAAGCGATGATGAGCCCAGATTCCAACAAATGGCATGAAGCCATGAAATCCGAAATGGAATCCATGTATGAAAACCAAGTATGGACTTTGGTGGAACTTCCCAATGACCGAAAGGCCGTTGAGAATAAATGGATTTTCAAGAAGAAAACAGATGCTGATGGTAATGTGACCGTCTATAAAGCACGACTTGTCGCAAAAGGTTTCAGACAAATTCAAGGAGTTGACTACGATGAGACTTTCTCACCCGTAGCGATGCTAAAGTCTGTTAGGATTATGTTAGCAATTGCTGCATTTTTCGATTATGAAATTTGGCAGATGGATGTGAAAACCGCATTCCTTAATGGTAACATTGAGGAAGAGTTGTACATGGTACAGCCCAAGGGTTTTGTTGATCCTAAGGATGTTGACAAGGTATGCAAACTTCAGCGATCCATTTTATGGACTGAAGCAAGCATCCCGAAGTTGGAATCTCCGTTTTGACAAAGTTATCAAAGGGTTTGGATTTGTCAAAACTTATGGAGAAACTTGTATTTACAAGAAAGTGAGTGGGAGCTCTGTAGCATTTCTAATATTGTATGTGGATGACATATTTCTGATTGGAAATGATACGGAACTTTTGAAGAGCGTAAAAGATTACTTAAACAGTAAGTTTTCAATGAAGGACCTTGGTGAAGCGGCGTATATTTTAGGCATCAAAATCTATAGAGATAGATCAAGACACTTAATTGGGCTATCACAAAGTACATACCTTGACAAGATTCTAAAGAGGTTTAGAATGGAAGAAAGTAAGAAAGGGTTCTTACCTATATTGTAAGGAAAGATCTTGAGTAAGACTCAAGGCCCGGCTACAACTGAAGATAGAGAAGAGATGAATAAGATTCCCTATGCCTCTGCCATAGGCTCTATCATGTATGCCATGTTGTGTACAAGACCAGATGTGGCACATGCTATTAGTTTGACTAGTAGGTACCAATCTGATCAAGGTTTGGAACACTGGACGGTGGTCAAGAATATCCTTAAGTACTTACGAAGGACTAAGGATATGTTTCTCGTATATGGCGGTGAAGAAGAGCTCGTCGCAAGTTGTTACGTCGATGCTAGCTTCGACACTGATCCGGATGACTCTAAGTCTCAATCCGGGTACGTATTTATAATGAATGGAGGAGCAGTAAGCTGGAGGAGTTCCAAGCAAAGCGTGGTGGCGAGATCAACTACAGAGGCGGAATACATTGCTGCTTTAGAAGCGGCAGAGGAAGCAGTTTGGATGAAGGAGTTCATATCCGAACTGGGTGTGGTTCCGAGTGCATTGGATCCAATGGTTATCTATTGTGACAACAATGGTGCCATAGCCAATACTCAGGAGCCAAGGTCTCACAAGAAATTCAAGCATGTGAAGCGCCGATTTCACTCCATCCGTGAACATGTCATGAATGGTGATGTAAAGATTTGCAAAGTACACACGGATCTGAATGTGGCAGACCCGTTGACTAAAGCTCTCCCCAAGGCAAAACATGATCAGCACCAGAACTCAATGGGTGTTAGATTCATCACTATGTAATCTAGATTATTGACTCTAGTGCAAGTGGGAGACTGAAAGGAATATGCCCGAGAGGCAATAATAAAGTTGTTATTATATTATTCTGTGTTCATAATAGATGTTTATTTCTCATGCTAGAATTGTATTAATCGGAAACATTAATACTTGTGTGATTAATAAACTAAAAGGGTTCCTAGTAAAGCCTCTCTTTTATACTAGCTCATTGATTAACTGATGATCAAGGTTTCCTGATCATGAACATTGGATGTTGTTAATAACGGGGTCATATCATTAGAAGAATGATGTGATGAACACTCACACCCGTAGTACGAATAGCAATACGATCAAGTCATCAAGATCATTGCTATATCAAACTCATACAAAATAGTTCTAATCCTCAGACCATGAGATCATGTTAATCACTGATACCGGAAGAGTGCTTTGATGATATCAAATGTCACACCTTTACAGGGTGATTATAAAGGTTGATTTGGGTATTCTGAAAGTATTAGTTGAGGCTCATGGATCAAGAGTGGAATTTGTCCGACCCGATGATGGGAAGATATTCTCTGGGCCCTTCTCGGTGATATTGCATTAGAATCGCTTGCAAGCATGTGACTAGGTCACGGGAATGCATTATCACGGAACGAGTAAAGAGACTTGTCGGGAACGAGATCGAACTAGGTATGGTTGATACCAAATGATCGGATCTCAGACAAGTAATAATATCGCGAGACAAAAGGAATTAACTATGTTCGTTATTGGTTCACACGATCACTAGTTCATCGTTGAGTAAGTGGGAGTCATCATGGATTTCCAGATCCCGCTGATGATTATTGATCGGAGAGGAGTCTCGATCATGTCCACGTTATTCACAAACCGTAGGGTGACACACTTAAGGTTCGCCATCGTGTTTGAGTGGATATGATAATCCGATCGAATTACATGATAGCATGAGGGTTGTTTCAGAAAAGCACCGAAACTATTTTGGGATATCGAAATAACTCAAGGGTGTATTTGTTAATGTTTGTTAATTGAATGAATTAACAAATATTAAAGAAATAATTTTTTATTATTAAATCAATAAGTGTGAATTTTAATTAGCATGAATGTCATGCAAAATTAAAATGGGGGTTACCTCATGTTGATGAGGGGGCTACCACCATGAAGGGAATGAAGGGGGGGTTACCACCATGATGAGGAGGAGGACCTCTTCCTAGGGGCCGGCGCACCCCCCAAGGGGGCTTCCCCCCCTCCCCTATAAACCCCCCCTCTCTTCCAAGTCTCACACACTTTGGTTCTTCCCTCTCCCACAAAGTTGCTGCCCCAAAATCCGTCTTGGCTTAGCGAAGCTCTGCCGGATTGTTAGTTCAAGTTTCACACACTTGGAGAAGTGAGTGTTGGAGTGTCCGGCGGATCCCTTCTTCCGCTGCCCCGCTGGACCGAGGGCGTGGAGGAGTCGACGACGAGCCGTACGTGTGACCGAGCACGGGGGCGCTGCCGGTTGTGGCGCCGTGTACACAATCTCGTGATCGTCAAGTGAACCACTACGTCGACTACGTCAAGTGAATGACTACGTCGACTACGTGCGTCTTCCTCGACTCTCCATCGGCAACGTTTGTGCGAGAACGTAATCCCCGCTACCGGTCTTCGATGGTTAGTCTCCATTGCTACCATCTTGTAGATGTTCTTGGCTAGTTTATGTGTTCATGCGTAGGAAATTTTTTGTTTTCTATGCTACAAACCCATCAATTGTTAGGGCATAGTGCCTAGTATCTACTGTTAGTACTTATGACATTGTTGCAACTTGTTGTGCTTAATGCTAGTCACTTTGGGCCCGAGTGCCATGATCTCAGATTTGAACCTGTTATTGTTTTATGATGATACTTGTTGTTTATGATCTTACCTGCAAGTTGTTTACACATATTGTTGTCCGGAACCCGAGGCCCCAAAGTGACAGAAATTGAGATAACCGGACGGGATGGCTATGATGTGAGGATCACATGTGTTCACCGAGTGCAAATGCTTTGCTCCAGTACTTTATTAAAAGGAGTACCTTAATTACCAGTAGTTTCCCTTGAGGCCCTGCTGCAACAGGCTGGTAGGACAAAAGATGTCGTGCAAGTTTCTCATTGCGAGCACGTACGACTATATACGGAACACATGCCTATGATTGTTTAGTACTAGGATGCTTTATCATTATTTATCTACAATTCCCATGCTCACTGATTTTATGAATTATCTTATCCATGCAATGCCCGTACATCCATCCCTATGCGTACAGTATTTTATCCTACTGTTTACTATTGCTACTATTACCGCTTTTATTTTACTACTGCTGTCACTGTTTTGCTACTATCACCACTATAAAACTGTTGCTACTGATAAACCGTTGCGAGCAAGTCTGTTTCTAAGTGCAGCTGAATTGACAACTCATCTGTTAAGGCTTATAAATATCCTTTGGCTCCCCTTGTGTCGAATCAATAAATTTGGGTTTTACTTCCCTCGAAGACTGTTGCGATCCCCTATACTTGTGGGTCATCATCTACGACGCGAAGAAAATCCTGGTGGACGCACTGGGTACCCTAAGAACCACTGGGATTCATTCTTTGTAAGACCTAAATGCGGCAAAAGAATGGGTTTGACCGGTTTCCCGAATTTAAGTCCAAGGGGATTGAATTTGAAGTAGGTGACAAGTATCTATTCCGGCAGTTAACTGGCCTCTTGATCCGTCAGAGTTGTCAGGCTTGTTCATCAAAACCCCTTGCAAGACATTATAATAAAAGATAAGTCGAAAGACCAAGTTGAAGATTTGAAGATAACAAGAAGTCAAAGAGTTGATCAAGTCGAAGATTTGAAGATCTGAGATTCAACCTGAATCTGCAATTCTGGTAGAATCTCGGGGGCTACTGACAAGGGTATAGATAATAGAGTCCATTAGTTAGCTACCCCTGAGGCCCGATAAGCTAGGCCCAATTGTAATACTAGTCGAAATATGACTTCATGTCGTATGTCAATATTGTAATCTGTGTCGGATCCCTCCCGATCCCTGAGACCTGGCCACCTATATATAGGGGCCAGGAGGGGACGGTAAGCGACAGATTGAAAGCAAGCCAGGTTTACGCCCACGTTTACTTTCGGTAGCCACCATGTTTGACTGATTTTACCTTCGAGTTCATCCGACGCCCTATCTCCCCGATCCTAAGTCCTTCATCTAGGACATTTGTCGAGTTAACCCTCGTCACCTACAAAGCGCGGGCGATTGAGAGGGCGGAGTCGGCTTTGCCCCGAGGCCTTGAGATCACCTGCGGCTCCGGGCGGTCGCGAATCGAGATCCATGTCTTCTTCTAGCTCCCGCGCCACCTCGTAGATCGATATTCTGGCGAGCTTGGAGATCCCGATCTTCCTCTTGCCGCGGTATCGGGCGGAAGTTGTTCGGCGGATTTCGCGCATAGAGAAGAACCCTAATCGTCCGTTTTACGTGTGTAGCGAGAAGGGGGTAAGAATCAGGGCAATTTCATTATTTTGTGGTTGGGATTTTTGAGCAATGGTTGATCTGTTGTTTGCGTTCATGCAGGTAAGATGTTTCTTTTTTTGGGTCGATGCTCTGGTCGAGGTGCTGATGCATGAACTGCTAGAGATGCACGGGGAATGGTTGCCCATCCCGCCAGAGACGGCAGTGGCCGCAGCGCGAGCTCAGGCAGAGGAGACGGAGGTTGCTATTGAGCTCAGGAGTTTGAATCAGAAGATTAGTAAGCTCAAAGAAGCACAAATTAGCAATTACGTTTGGGCATTTGTAGGTGTTATGGTAATTGCAGTGGTTGTAATGTTGAAATTGTATTAGAAGGCATGAATTTGGGAGGAATTTATAAGCTAGAATTTGGGAAAGTAAATGGAAAAATGTTTCTGTAAAAAAAAGTATCGCAGGGCCAAGAGCTGTGTGTCTCCTTGACTAATGGGCAAACTCCATCCAATTAGGCCCATTAGGAATGGGCAATGAGAAGGGTCAAAAAATAAACAAAAAAATGGGTTGCATCTAGGATTCGAACCCACGACAGCGTGGTTTGGAAGCGTTCAGGGTTGTACTTATAACCGGTGGGGTAGATGGAAAGATATTGAGAAGTGTAGGAAAGAATGCTACGTATAGTAAGATCATTATTTGGTTTAGGATTGGAAAAACGCATGTCGTGTTTGTGATTTATACAGGAGCATGTCGTATTTGTACATGATCTTGTAGTGTGTTTTTTTGCGGGAAGAGCAAGTCATGTTAATTTTGTGCACGGTGGATTATGAGAAAATAAAGATATCCGTGGATTTTGAGAAAAATAAAGAGATCCGTGTAAATCAAAAGAGCATGTCTCTGAAGCCTTTGACGTGTCTTCTTTGTGATTTCAAGCATGGGTCAAGCATTGCGTGTTTGTAATTTTTGATGTGAGGATCCGTGTTTGTAATTTTTCATGTGACGATCCGTGTTTGTGATTTCATGATTCGTACTTTGATATACTGCAAAAAAATGATAGAAAACTTCGATAAATCATATGCAAATAATGGTATCCAGATCATCACGCATAATAACTTAGATATAACATACAAAGTAGCATGATCACCAAAGTACACATAATAACACGACAATATATTAGATAGATGGGTACCCTAGATGGCTAGATAGATGAGTTCAGGGGACGGACATGACACACGGCACGACAAATGATAGGACATAGGAAATAAAAATGATAAAACTTAAAGGGATTTCTATTCTCGTGCCCCTGGGTCGTTACTTGTACTCAGTTTTCCCCAGCCGCTTAACTTTTCCTCAGTTTTCCCCTCGCTCCAGTTTGAAACCCCTCGCAGACGCTCGGACGGGAGGGTTGCTGTCTGGTCAGAGGCCTTAGACCGTTACCGGTGACGGCTAGGGAGCCGCGGTGGTTGTGAATGGACCGTTGCTTTTGAATGGTGTTGACTGTTGACCCAATGAGACACGTCGGACTGGCGGTCACTCACCCAAAGCTTTCCCCTCCGCCCGAGACTGGAAGAGCTCACCGCCCCTCCGCCGCCACGCCGTCCTGCCCTCCTACCTTATGGCGTCGTCCGCCCCCGAGCCGCCCCCGCCCCCACCACCACCCCCGGGAGGCGGAGAGGGCTCCACCTCCACTAAATCTACCCCTATCGCGGTATAGTTTGTACATCCGTCTGGTGTGCCGATTATGCCCCTCAACGGCGGAGAAGATTGGGAATCAGAGGGATCTAACGCAGGGATTCCATCTGGGTAAGCATCGTCTGCCTATGTGAATTAACAGTAGGCAGTTTTTGAGCGCGAATCGTTGTTGCTCAACTAACTGCGTTGCTTTTCGAATAGGATTGATCCAGCGCTGGCTTTTCGGCTGGTGGTTAGGCTGGATACTAGCTTTTTGCGTGATTCTGAATGCAATGTGAGCGGATTTTACATCCCAGCGGTGGTTGCAACTACCATCTCGTTGAGGGATTTAAAAGATAACATTTGCGCTCAGTACGCCTGGGGCGCTGGCGATTCTGTTGATTTCCAATATTTTAACAGCATGGAGGGAAGATATGTTCCACTAATTTCCGACGACGATCTGGGAATTCTTTTTGCTTTAAATGATTCTTGCCGTGTCGGTAAAATTCGAATCCATGTGGACAGGGTCCAGGCATCATCTGGTGTTGGGGCATCATCAGGTGGTCGGGCATCATGTCTCTCTAGTGTTGCTACCTCTGCTAATCGTGTGCGCCGCTCCGCTCCTTGTAGGTCCACAGCAGCACCATCTGTCCCCAGTGCTAGTGGTAGTGGTAGCCAGATCGTTCCTGCGGTCGATGTGGAGGACGATGCAGAGATTGAGGATCCGTCTCCTCAAGATGATGATGATGAGTTGATGTTTCCTGAATTGGTAGATCAATGCAGTAAGCAGGCAATGGAGGATCAATACATGGAAGATATTGCACAAGGTGCCAGATTTGATGACACTGATGATGAAGAGAAGGATGAGAACAATGACAGCCTCGTTTTAGCCGATTACGAAGGTGATGACTTGCCAACAATTGAGTGGAACAGGGAGGATCCTCAGCTTGCAGAAGGCACTGTATTTCAAACGATGATGGACTGCCGTAATGCAATTACTACATATTGCATTCTCACCAAGAATGATTATGAGGTTATTAAAAGTGAGCCAGGTAGGTTCACAGTTAAGTGCCCATACAAGAGGTGTAAGTGGAGGCTGCATGCATCCACAATGCTCAGAAGCACCGTGGTTCAGGTACTACGCCAACCAGTTGTGAATATTAGATCACAGTGTAAAATTTGTTAACTGTTACTGACATCCCTTATAATTATGTTTCAGATAAAGAAGAACTCGATCGACCATACTTGTCCACCACGAGCGGGAGCGCCAGAGGAGAAATCAAAGCTAGCGAAGACTAGGTGGTTGGCAGATGCAATCATAGATTGGCTGAGAGAAACTCCATCACTTGGTCCAACAACACTCATAAAATTGATATCTGATAAGTTTACTATAAAAATACCTTACATGAGGATGTTCTATGCAAAGGAAATGGCTCTTGACAAGATCAATGGTCCATGGAATGAAAGCTTTCAGTTGCTTTACACTTTCAAAGCTGAAGTGGAGATGGCTAGTCCAGGCAGTGTTGTAGCGATAGACAAGCATACAGTTCCCTACAAATTGAAAAGCGGGAGGATAATGCAGAAGGAATGTTTTAGAAGGGCTTTTGTTTGTTTCAAAGCTTGCTGGAAAGGCTTCCTGGACGGTTGCAGGCCTTATTTGGCCGTGGATGCAACAACTCTTCATGGCAGGTTTAAAGGACAGCTAGTTGCTGCTACTGCAGTTGATGGACACAATTGGATGTTCCCTGTTGCTTATGGAGTTTTGGAGGTTGAGTCAGAGGAAAGTTGGACTTGGTTTCTGCAGAATTTGTGCGACCTTATAGGTCATCCACCAGGACTTGCTATCCACACAGACGCTTGCAAAGGTTTGGAGAGTGCAGTAGAAGCAGTATTCCCTGGAGTGGAGCATAGGGAATGTATGCAACACTTGGTACATAATTTTACAAAGAAATTCAAGGGTAAAGTTTATACTGACAACCTATGGACAGCTGCATACACATGCAACATTAGGAAGCATCTGTTTCATTTGGAAGTGTTGTATAAACAAAAACCTGGGGTGAAGGAGTACTTGAATGAACATCATGGTAGGGTGTGGTCAAGAAGCCAATTCAATGAAATTTGCAAGGTAGACTATGTAACAAGTAACCTTGCGGAGAGTTTCAATGCAAAGGTCAAGTCATTGAAAGGGCTTATGCTGTGGCAAATATTTGATAAGATTAGGCAGATGATCATGATAAAGATCGATCTGCGTCAAAGAATTGCAGCCACAAAATATGTTGGCCATCTCATGCTCCCATCTTTGATTAAGTCTTTGCATTCCAGGGCAAAACAATTGAAGATGAAATGCATCAGAAAAGGAATGGAGGCTGAGGTAACCTACACTGATAGTAAAAACATGCAGTGGAGGTATCCAGTGAGTTTGGTTGATAGGACATGCCATTGTAGGCGATGGCAGATCTGTGGGATACCCTGCATACATGCATTATTTTTCATGAGTGTTATAGCGGGTGCAGAAGGTGAAGTTGATCAGTATGTGTCAGAGTATTTCTCTGTTGCCAAATTTAGGGCTGCATATGCTATGAATGTTCCTACCTTGTTGGGAAAAGACCAATGGATGACAGTCGATCCAGGCTTCAAACTGTACTCTCCAGTTTTGACTAGACCGGCAGGTAGGCCAAGGAAGAATAGGATCAGAGCTAGTGCAGAGGGTGGTGCACTGATGCTTCAGGTGAATGTGGCAACAGACAGTCCTTGTGCGTGGTGAATGACCAGCCCGTTGGGAACCCCAAGAGGAAGGTATGATGAGTGCAGCGGCTAGTTTTCCCTCAGTTAAGAAACCAAGGTTTAATGTCGATCTTGAAGAAGAGAGACGGTGACGACTGAAGGTGTTTGTGGAACCTACACACACACAAACAAATACTTTGTCCCCAACTTGCGATGAGGTTGTCAATCTCACCGGTTTGCTTGAAACAAAGGTTATGAGTGTATCGAGTGGAAAACAGTAGTAATATGCGAGTAAAGTAAACAGTGCGGGAAAAGTAAACAGGTGATTGCAATATGATTAAAATAGGACCGGGGTCCACAGTTCACTAGTGGTGTCTCTCCATAGATAAATAACATGCTGGGTAAACAAATTACAGTTGGGCAATTGATAGAATAAAGATAACGTGATATGTCAAGAAGATCACTATGAGATTTACTCTGGGCATTACAACAAAATACATAGACCGCCATCCAACTGCATCTATGACTAATAATCCACCCTCGGGGATATCATCCGAACACCCCAAAAGTATTAAGTTGCGAACAACAGATAATTGCATTAAGCAAAGTGTGTAATGTAAACAAAGCATATGCCCTTGAGCATATGAATGTTGTTTTCTCCCTAGTAGCAACAGCACATCTACCACCTTAGAGGTTTCTGTCACTCCCCCAGGTGAAATAGAGGCATGAACCCACTATCGAGCATAAATACCCCCTCTTGGAGTCACTAGCAACTACTCGGCCAAGATAGCTACTAACAACGGAGAGCATGCAAGATCATAAACAACATAGAGATAACAAAAGATATAATTCAGTACAACAACTTAATCATAAACACCAATATTCATCGGATCCCAACAAACCAACATCATAGAATTACATAACGGTGATCTCAATCATGTAGGGCAGCTCATGAGATCTAAACATGAAGCACATGGTGGAGAAGACAACCATCTAGCTACTGTTATGGACCCATAGTCCAAGGTAGACTACTCACTCATCGCTCCGGAGGCAAGCATGGCGATGAAGAAGACCTCCGGTGGCGATTCCCCTCTCCGGCAGGGTGCCGGGAAGAGCTTCTGGACCCTCCCGATCTTCGGGTCGATGGCGGCGGCGGATCGCGATGTATTCTGGAAAACTGATCGGGCCCTTAGGTTTTTCTCGTCAGGGGGTATTTATAGGCGAAAGTACGATGTCAGAGGAGGGACCACGGCCCCTCACGTGGGCCCGACGCGGCCAGGGGGGTGGCCGCGCCGCCCCTGTGTGTGGGGGCCACGTGGCCCCCCTCTGTCAGGTCTTCGGATGTTTGGGAGCTTCCCCGTGAAATATGACTTCAGGAACTTGTTTCGTCCAATTCCGAGAATATTTCCTGTGTATCACTTCTGAAACACAAAAACAGCAGAAAACAGGAAACTGGCACTGTGGCACTTCGTTAATAGGTTAGTTCCGGAAAATGTATAAAAGTACCACTAAGTGTAACGAAACAATATACAAATGGTGTAAAAACAAGCATGGAGCATCAAAAATTATAGATACGTTTGAGACGTATCAAGCATCCCCAAGCTTAACTCCTGCTCGTCCTCGAGTAGGTAAGTGATAACAAAGAATAATTTTTGAGGTGACATGCACCTACACAATCTTGATCATATATGTAAGCATTGATGAGCTGGGATCAATAGAACTTAAAACATGGGCATGAAAGATATAATCATGACAATAAGAACTTAGCAACCATGTTGTAAACATGCAAATGAACACAAACAAAAGATCATGATAATGAAACAATGAAAGTCAAACGTGTGTTCAAATCATAAGGAAAAACATACAAATGGTTTTCAGCTTGTCCTTCAAAGAGAGCAAAACATAAATGCATAGGACACCTCAAAGTTTAAGAGGGCGACTAGATACAAATAATTTAAGAACAAGTGAAACCAACAATATGAGTCAATCAATGAACTTTGGGACAATGCATATCACACTAAGAATGACAACTATGCTCTCTTAATGGTGCATAAAGAAAGAAGGTGGTGACTCAACATAAAAGTAAAAGAAAGGCCCTTCGCAGAGGGAAGCAGTGATTTAAACATGTGCTAGAGCTTTTCATTTGTAAAACAGAGAGAAAACTTGATTTTGAGAGGTGGTTGTCTTTGTCAACGACTGGCAATGGGGTTCTTACTATCTTCCATACAAAAATAAAGCAAGTTTTTGAGAGAGAGATTGGCACTTCGTGCTCTTTTTTATAAAACTTGGCACTCCTCCCCACCTTTTCCTTTCACATACCATGGCTAACCGATTCCATCAGGTGCCCACCAACATTCACATTCTTTGGAGGAGTGCCTTTTTTTTCTTTCTTTTTTCCTTTTTTTTCTTTTTGGAATAAGCAATATGGAAGATAGCAAATCCGACCACTACGTCCCCATGAGCTGAAAACAGTGTCACAAAACGAGAAGTATTTTGAAGGTTTTTGAAAGGTAGCACACAAAAATTTTACTTTGGAATGGCTTACAAATACCATGCATAGGAATTTATAGTGGACACAATGGCAAACTTGGCTTTTAGGAGTTGGATGCACGAGTAGAGCTCATACTCAGTACAAGGCGAGGGCTAGCAAAAGACTGGGAGCGACCAACTAAGAGAGCAATAATGGCCATAATCATGCAAAGCGACAAAGCGACATTAAAAGAAGCATACGATGGCATCAAAAGTCAAAAACTAAATGATCATGAAGGCTAATGGCGACTTTGGAAGAGTCTAACATGTGTGAGCATGCGCCAAGTCAACCCAAATAAAGCATCAAGGAGAAAACCAAAATAATGCTTCCATACAATAAAAACAACGCATGATTTTTTTCAAAGGCTCATTAAGCAATCTCAGTTATTTGAGACAAGTCATGCTACAGCAAAACCACTAAGCATACTATCAAAAAGACATCAAGCATGACATGAAAAAGCCTAAGCCGCAGTCTACACAAGCTCCTTCTTGTACCACTATTTTGCACAAAGCTTTTTCTCTTTTCCAACACCATTTGAAATTTTTATAAATACCTCTTTTGATGAAAACCAATAAAGATCAGAGGCAAAAATACACCTTGATGAAAAGATCTGACAAGATCTGAACGCATATCAAGGCGAAAACGAAAACCAAAAGCAGTAGCAGAAAAAGTTGAATGCTCGATTTTTAATAAGAGTGAAAACTAGAGCATTCTTTGCAAATGAAAATGAGTACATCTCCTCCAAAGGAAATTTGTTGGGGTCCAACCATTTATTGCAGCAAACAAACAAACTAAACACACTAAGAAAACTAAAACAACTGACGCTCCAAGAAAAACACATAGTGCATGAAGCAATAAAAATATAGTGTCTTGAAAGGTGACCTGATTTTTGCCGATGAAGAAGGGGTGCCTCGGGGGCATCCCCAAGCTTTGACGCTTGTACTTCTTGGATATTTCTTGGGGTGATGCATGGGCATCCCCAAGCTTGAGCTTTTGTCCATTCTTCAACTCATCTCATCATTCTCCAATCCCTACACTTGAAAACTTCCTTCATACAAAACTAAACACAATTCTATTAGCAACATTAGTGTAAGCATAAAATATATTCAACCTCTTTTAGCTTCAGGTTTCAACTCAAAACCACCACATATAAAGTATATACTACTGTAGCAACTTCCACAAGAGTTCCATGATAAAAAAGAACTCAAAAGAAAGCGATAAAGTGGCAAAAACAAATATTGGCAGAAATCTGTCAAAACTGAACAGCTGATAATGGACGAATTTTTGAGGGATTTTCTGTTGCTCAAATCAAAAAGTGTTCAACTAAGAAAAGTTTGGATATAACCTGGGGCATATGCACAAGAAATCGCAGGTCCAAAAGATAAACAGAGAATTTTCACGAATGTTTACGGTGCAGCACCGAAAACAGTTTCAGGACAGCAATAACCCCAAATCTTTACCTCACTCAAATTAGAGGCTTCTCTTGGCACAAAAACGAAATAAACAAGATAAGGAGCGGTCATTACAGTAGTAATGACTCCCAAGACTCAAATAAAAGAAAAAGTACTGAAAATAAAACATTGGGTTATCTCCCAAGAGTGCTTTTCTTTAACGCCTTTGAGCTAGGCTCAGTAATTTTGAGAAGATGCTCACATAAAAATATGAATTGAAGGAAAAGAGAGCATCAAGGAGCAAATATAAAACACATTTAAGTCTAACCCATTTCCTATGCATAGGAATCTTGTAAGAAAATAAATCAAAGAAGCACATAGTCACAAGTATGGGTAGATAAAACAAGAGCAACTTCGGAACTTTCAATATAAAGAGAGGTGTTTTAGTAACATGAGAATTCCAACAACCATATTTTCCTCTCTCATAATAATTTTCAGTAGCATCATGAACAAACTCAACAATATAAATATCACACTCATCCTCCTTTGTTAAGCATGGAGGGCGATCAAATAAGGTATTAGTCAAAGAGTTACTCTTATTGGGAGGTAGACATGGGTAACTCCATTCTTCCTCCTCTTGATTATCACTCTCCTCCTCTTTTTCATCCAATGAGCTTCCAATTTCTTCTTCCATAGGCTCCTTCAAGGCATTAGTCTCTTCCGTTGGAGAGCATCTATTAAGATATTTAAGAATATAGCCATTTCCTTCCTTGTAATTATCAAAGCAAAATGTGAGTATATCATAAACCTCATATTTATAAGGTGCATCATCAGTAGTTTGAAGCAAATAAGCAAGTTCAAATGCACCCTTCCAAGAAATAAATTCTTCAATTTGTTCCACATCATAAAATTCATAATTTCCATTAATATAAGAAGATATGGTAACATCATCATTATACTCACATTGAAAAGGGAGGTGTTTATACCTCCTACAGCAACAAGATTCATCAAAGCAATAAGTAACATTATAAGTAGAGCACACATTTCTAGCAATGATATATAATCTATTGATTTGTTCCCATAAGTGTTTCCCTTTTTGTGACAAGCGGTGTTCATCATAATAATTTTGCTGCTCTTCTGTGAACCCACCTTGCCAAAAAGATTTAGTTTCAAAGAAACCAACCATTGAAAGAAAGCATGATAAAGCAAGACAATAACAGACCAACAAAAACAACAACTACAAAGGATTCTAATTTTTTGGGTTTTTGATATAAGCAATGTAGGTAAAATAAAATAAAGTAAAGCAAAACAAATAACAAAGTAAAGAATGTGTGTGCGAAGAACTCCCCTCGCAGAAGTCTTCTCTCTTCCCCGGCAACGGCGCCAGAAAAGTAGCTGATGCTTTAGGTGAATGTGGCAACAGACAATCCTTGTGCGTGGTGAATGACCAGCCCGTTGGGAACCCCAAGAGGAAGGTATGATGAGTGCAGCGGCTAGTTTTCCCTCAGTTAAGAAACCAAGGTTTAATGTCGATCTTGAAGAAGAGAGACGGTGATGACTGAAGGTGTTTGTGGAACCTGCACACACACAAACAAATACTTTGTCCCCAACTTGCGATGAGGTTGTCAATCTCACCGGTTTGCTTGAAACAAAGGTTATGAGTGTATCGAGTGGAAAACAGTAGTAATATGCGAGTAAAGTAAACAGTGCGGGAAAAGTAAACAGGTGATTGCAATATGATTAAAATAGGACCGGGGTCCACAGTTCACTAGTGGTGTCTCTCCATAGATAAATAACATGCTGGGTAAACAAATTACAGTTGGGCAATTGATAGAATAAAGATAACGTGATATGTCAAGAAGATCACTATGAGATTTACTCTGGGCATTACAACAAAATACATAGACCGCCATCCAACTGCATCTATGACTAATAATCCACCCTCGGGGATATCATCCGAACACCCCAAAAGTATTAAGTTGTGAACAACAGATAATTGCATTAAGCAAAGTGTGTAATGTAAACAAAGCATATGCCCTTGAGCATATGAATGTTGTTTTCTCCCTAGTAGCAATAGCACATCTACCACCTTAGAGGTTTCTGTCACTCCCCCAGGTGAAATAGAGGCATGAACCCACTATCGAGCATAAATACCCCCTCTTGGAGTCACTAGCAACTACTCGGCCAAGATAGCTACTAACAACGGAGAGCATGCAAGATCATAAACAACATAGAGATAACAAAAGATATAATTCAGTACAGCAACTTAATCATAAACACCAATATTCATCGGATCCCAACAAACCAACATCATAGAATTACATAACGGTGATCTCAATCATGTAGGGCAGCTCATGAGATCTAAACATGAAGCACATGGTGGAGAAGACAACCATCTAGCTACTGCTATGGACCCATAGTCCAAGGTAGACTACTCACTCATCGCTCCGGAGGCAAGCATGGCGATGAAGAAGACCTCCGGTGGCGATTCCCCTCTCCGGCAGGGTGCCGGGAAGAGCTTCTGGACCCTCCCGATCTTCGGGTCGACGGCGGCGGCGGATCGCGATGTATTCTGGAAAACTGATCGGGCCCTTAGGTTTTTCTCGTCAGGGGGTATTTATAGGCGAAAGTACGATGTCAGAGGAGGGACCACGGCCCCTCACGCGGGCCCGGCGCGGCCAGGGGGTGGCCGCGCCACCCCTGTGTGTGGGGGCCACGTGGCCCCCCTCCGTCAGGTCTTCGGATGTTTGGGAGCTTCCCCGTGAAATATGACTTCAGGAACTTGTTTCGTCCAATTCCGAGAATATTTCCTGTGTATCACTTCTGAAACACAAAAACAGCAGAAAACTGGAAACTGGCACTGTGGCACTTCGTTAATAGGTTAGTTCCGGAAAATGTATAAAAGTACCACTAAGTGTAACGAAACAATATACAAATGGTGTAAAAACAAGCATGGAGCATCAAAAATTATAGATACGTTTGAGACGTATCATGCACCAATTCGACGACGTAAGTGCAAACGTTGTGGAACCCCTGGACACATTGCTAGGCTTTGTAAAAATCCAGTTGACCCAGCTTTTGGAATGGAAGATCAGGCGGGAGCAGCAAATGCATAGGAGAATGAAGCAGCAATTCAACATGAGGAGATTGAAGCAATGGATCATGAGCTGCTTGAACCGATGGATCCATAGCAGATTGAACCGATGGATCGAGAGCTGCTTGAACCAATGGATCAAGAGCTGCTTGAACTGATGGATTGAGAGCAGAGGGAACAGATGGATCGAGAGCTGCTTGAACCGATGGATCGAGAGCAGAGGGAACAGATGAATCGAGAGGCCATTGAAGCAATGGATCGAGAGCTGCTTGAAGCATTTGAAGAAAATGCATTAAAAGAAAGAGCACAAGCTTCGTATGATATGGTTGTCTCGGTCTTGGCACAACCCAAAGAGAAGAAGAAGAAGAACAAGAAAGATGGCAAAACGAAGGTAGACACCGGTAATATCCCTGGTAGGGTTACCCGGAGTAAGGTGGTGGACCCAGCGAGTCACACCAGGAGCAAGAGAAAGATTTTATTTTGAACAATTAATTTGAATGTATGTGTTATTGCAAGTTTTCTATGGTCATGCACCTCGAATAAGTTCATCGCTTAAGCCACATTTATCATTTTCTAAGTGACTAAACTCAAAAAATATAGTTTTGGGTTTAGTTTAATTCAAAAAAAAATCAAAATAATTCAAAACATGGTGGAACCTTCCCATGGAGTCTTGTTATGTTACCTACAACCTAGAGAAATAATAATGGAAAAGGAAATTTATCATTTTCTAAGTGACTAAACTCAAAAAATATAGTTTTGGGTTTAGTTTAATTCAAAATAATTCAAAACATGGTGGAACCTTCCCATGGAGTCTTGTTATGTTACCTACAACCTAGAGAAATAATAATGGAAAAGGAAATATAGAGATATGAAGTTTTTCCCAAAACCACTTCCTAGTCCATGAGCTACTAGCTATGAAGATGCAGGGCTTTCTACTCAACACACCTCCCAAATACCCACTATGCTTACAAACTTTGTTCAAATGAGTCCAAATTCGTCACACTTGTGTATCTTTGAATTGCAAACAATATCATGTCGGCCAAAATGTACTATATTGTTCAAATAACACAATCTAACAATTTTTATGCCAAAAGCTACAATTTCCCTTACTCCCTTTATTATTTGGGTGCCCCTATTTTACTTAGTTTTACTCAGTTTTCCCCCTCTGGGTCCACTTGTTTTACTCAGTCCTACTCAGTTTTGCCCTTACGATAAAAATTTCCTCACTTTTCCCCCTCTTAGTTCTACTCAGTTTTCCTCACTTGTACTCACTGGCTGATCTCTGATTGGTCGAGATGTATGTCACACGGATCTTGGTTGGTTGATAGCTCAACGTACGCTTGCATTGTGGGATCATTTATGATCGAACGGCCTATATATCTCTCTCTACCTCGATGGACGCATACGGAGAGAAGAGCAGAGCACATACCTACCAACCCTAGCAGTCGCATCTTCCTCTCTTACTCTGGCGGTCGCGGCGGCGCGGATCTGTAGCGTGCGTGCGTGCGTGCGTGCAGCGGCGCGGATCTAACCGTGCGTGCGGCGGCACGGATCTAACCGTGCGTGCGGCCGCGCGGAACTGCAGCGTGCGGCCGCGCGGATCTAACCGTGTGTGCGGCAGCACGGATCTAACCGTGCGGCGGCGTGGATCTAAGAGTGCCGGTGAGGATCTAAGAGTGCCGGTGAGGATCTAACCCTCAGAAATAGTTGAAATGTCTCTCTCTGTCTCACTTTCGTTTATCTTCTCAGATCTGTTGATGATGAAGAACACCAAGATGGTGGCCGTGCCGACAGTACGCACCGATCGTCTTGAAGCCATCGCCTACAACATCGCTGCGACGGCGCAGATCCAGCCTTCAATGTCGGAGCCTGCCAATGTCTCACTTCCATTGCCCTCCTCAGATCTGTTGCTGATGGACACCAAGACGGCGGCCGTGTCGACAGTGCTCACCGATCGTCTTGAAGCCATCGCCTACAACATCGCTTCGACCTACAACATCGCTGCGACGGCGCAGATCCAGCCTTCAATGTCGGAGCCTGCCGATGTCTCACTTCCATTGCCCTCCTCAGTAGGGGTGGAATCGAGCCGAGCCGAGCCGGCTCGTGGCTCGGCTTGGTCAAGCTCGCAAAAAATGAGCCGAGCCCGAGCTCGGCTTGATGCTGAAAAAACACTGGAAAGGAGGCTCGTGGCTCGGCTCGAGAGGCTCGTGGCTCGCTCGTACGGCTCGCCGAGCCGGCCGCGAAAATCTCCCACCGCCCCCAGTCATTCCCGTCCCGACCTCCACTCTCCTTCCCGTCGTCTTGCGCCTTAGCGGAGACCTCCGCTCCACCCGCCAGCTCTCCGCCCGCTGCCCACCGGAGAGGAAGGAGAAGGAGCTGGGTCAGCTGGTGCCCGGGTGCTTGAAGGTCCTCACCCAGCCAAACCTCCCTTCTTCTCGTAATCTCCTCTCTGAATCCTTGTCCCGTGAGATCCGTGCGACGGCGCGTGGCTAGGATTTGGCTACTGGGCGGCCGCCGCCCGTCGTCCGTGTGTTGACTGTGCAGCAGGGAGTATGGCTTCTTCCCCAATGGCCCAATCCCCACGGCCAGGGAGTAGATCTTACCCGCACACAATGTTTTGTTTTGCCTTTTTTGCTTGGAGAGTTCGAATCCTACACAGCATTAGGTTCAGTCCGATTGAGCTACATGACCTGATGGCCTTACATCTTTCCGTCCGTGATATAGCCAAGATATATGTGAATTTCTGTGGTACATCTCTATTTCCTTCACACCTATCTAAATGTATGGGATGGTGGAAGACGACATGCATGTTTGTGAAGATAAGCGTCAGACTATATTTTGGGATCAATTCATGCATATATCATGTTATTAATGATTATAAAATGCTTATTAAAGTTGTGAATGCTGATTTCACTTTCATAACATAGCATAGCTGATGCTACTGTTATAGTTATTGGTACTTTAAGAAATTTGTTATACTATTTTATTTCTGTATTCTTGATCAAATATTGGTAAGTGAATTCTTACAATTTTAACAAAAGTCTTAGCGACTTTTTAATTACACCGAGCCTTCGAGCCGGCTTGCGAGCTTCATCGAGCTGGCTTGTCGAGCCTCGAGCCTTAGTTGGAGGGTTTAGGCTTGGCTTGATACACATCCGAGCCGAGCCGAGCCCGAGCCTTGCCTTATCGAGCCTGAGCCAAGCCTCGAGCCTCGAGCTATAAGTCCACCCCTACTCCTCAGATCTATTGCTGATGGACACCAAGACGGCGGCCGTGTCGACAGTGGTCATCGATGCCAAGATGATTGAAGCCATCGCCTACAACATCGCTGCGACGGCGCAGATCCAGCCCTCCTCCATGTCCAAGTTTGCGGATGGCGCAGATCCAGCCACCAAGACGGCGGCGGTGCCAAGAGTGGTTGCGAAGCCGCAGATCCAGCCCTCCTCCATGTCCGAGTTTGCGGATGGCACAGATGACCACCCCTCAGCCGCCCGTCGTCCAGGCCCTTCTAGCCCATCGGTGCGCGGCCGTGTTCAACGCCGCAAATTGGGATAAATTATGATAAATTTGTATTTTTCAATTTCAATTTGGGATAAAATTGTTCGAACTACTACCTCCGTCTCAAAAAAAGCTTCTCCACTTTCTCGATGTGTCCCTGTACATCCGAATGTATGATTTGAATTCTATCCCAACTTGATTGGGAAGATTGATATGTATTTGATCCGAGAGGCTGGTACATGCTTTCACGTTTAGGAACCCTTCACTTTTGGAACTCATCCAAATTCACTTTTGGGATCCCTTCACTTTTATAAGATGTTCATGCATGCTAAAATTATCGCGCGCATTACTTAGCACAACTAGGAAATTGTATGCCAAAATACAGTGGTTAGAGCCACACCAAAATACAGTGGTTAGAGCCATCTACTGAATAACAATTCTATACTATCTAAATCATCTACCACAACCACATAACTGCTAGGATAGGGATGACACCAAATAAAACTGCCCAGATGAATCTACTTTTCGCCTATCCCATCACTTGAAGTTCATGTTCTAGATTTTCTACCACTTGATCAGATACGGCAAGATCTGTCTCAAGTATCAACTTCTCCTTGCGAATAAGCTCTGAATTCTTCTTTTCTTCCTCCACAGTACGCTTCAGCTCGAATATCATCAGGTTTTTACGGGCCAATTCATCACCTAAATTGGCCACCTTCTCCTCCAAATCCATCCTCTGGCTACACCACTGGGTTGATTCATCTTGGTATGCAATGTACCATGGATCATCGGCTTGCCTGGCGAACTGTAACAATAATGGAAAAAAGAACAACTAAAATCACTCCAACAGGCCATGGTGGTACTTAAATTCAACGGTAGTACAGAGAGCAGAAGCTAGATACCTGCACTTCCGACGAGGTAGGAGAAGTAGAACGTGGCCACGACATGATCGAATCCCCACCCTCGCCGGTGTACCCGCTACGACCAGACATTGAGGACTATTTCGCACCTGCAAACTCCAATAAATTACGAGAACCGAATCGATTAGGGGGCGGGGGAGGCGGAAGCGAAGGTCTTACCAAGCTATACTACCAATTGGTGCGCGGAGCAAATCCCGGTCGTCGTGGGCGGCGGATCTGCTTGCGGCGGACTTTCCTGTGGTGGGTACAATGCGTGCGGACGAAACAAGTGCTGGAGCCGTGGTTGACGTGTAGCGCCGCAGTCCGTCCGCCGCCGCCGGGGGACAGAGCCGGCGGCGCGACGAGGCGACGGCGATGGCTGCTCCGTCCGAGGGTGGGGAACGAGCTGCCAGCGGTTCTCCGATGACTAATGAGATACACAACACTAGGTTCCAGCCATGTTTAGCTTAAGATTCACTTTAGATTAAGCTGCGAAAATAGTCACCTGCTGGGTCTAGCTTAAGAAAAATTAATTAGCAAACTTGTTGCTTCTCTCTAGCGAAAATAGTCACCTGCTGGGTCTAGCTTAAGAAAAAGGGCGACCCCAGCGGTCATTGGCTGAGGCGGCCCCACAGAGCGGCTCTATATGACTTTCTCTAAATAAATAGACGACCCCAGCGGTCATTGGCTACGGAGGCCCCACACAGCGGCAATATATGATTTTCTCTAAATAAATAGACGACCCCACTGGTCATTGGCTGCGGCAGCCCCACAGAGCGGCCCCATTGGTCATTGGCTGCGGAGGCCCCACAGAGAGTCAATATATGTCTTTTCCTGAAAAATACACAACCCTACTGGTCATTGGCAGCGGCAGCCCTATAGAGCGGCCCCATTTGTCATTGGCAGCACCGTGTATACAATCAGGAAATAAAATGGCCCACACGTCAGCGATAGATGGATGGCTGCTCCGACGTGTCTCCTGACCCTACCCGTCAGCACCATTCAAAAGCATCAGTCAATTCACAACCACCGCGGCTCCCTAGCCATCACCGGTAACGGTCAAGGCCTCTGACCAGACCGCAACCCTCCTGTCCGAGCATCTGCGAGGGGTTTCAAACTAGAGCGAGGGGACAACTGAGGAAAAGTTACGCGGCTGGGGAAAACTGAGTACAACTAACGACCCAGGGGCACGAAAATAGAAATCCCAAACTTAAAAACATGACAAGCTGCCGGAGAACATCTTCATCTTTTCCGCATCACCTTCTACACCACCGTCTTCACTTGTCGTACGGGAGGCAGTGCATATGGTTCCTGGTGGGGAAGATGCTGGTGAAGTTGGTGAAGATGTTGTAGTTGGTGAAGAAGATGGACTCGCATCCGCACCAGAAGACCTCGCCGAGGAGCTCGTACGCGTCGAACGGGTTGGTGAAGGTGACCGTGAGCAGCTTGAGGGCGACACCATCATGAACCTCGTTGAGGCGGTACATGACTGGTGAGCCCCGTGGGAGGTGGGCGAAGCCATCGGCGAGGAAGTTGCATGCGAGATCGACGGGGCCCCTCCACCTGGACTGCGCCCACACGTGGAGCGTGGTATCCACGACCGTGCCCGGCGGGTATTGCTGCTCCTGTGTGGTACGTGGACGATGGAAGGTAGGTCTGTGGTATTGCATCTTCTCGGCCGGGTGGTGCTTGGGATAGGTAAAGGAAGAGAGGCCGATGGGTGGTGTGTGTGAGAGGAAGAGGAAGATAGCCCCCTTATAAAGGAGGCCGATGGGTGGTGCCGTTAGGGAAGAGGAAGAGAGGCCGATGGGTGGTGCCGTTAGGGTTGCCAATGGAGGTATCCGGTGCATGGACGCATCGTCGTGGAGAACCAATAAAATGGTGTGCGTGGGTATCCGGTGCGTGGATGCGCGCTTGTGTATCCGTAGCCGTTTTGAAACCAATTTTCAAACTAAAATAAGGCAGTGACGCGTGCGTAGCTGAGTCACTGCGGTGCATCTGAAACGATCTTGGTGCATCTGAAACGAGTGCGTGCAATGAGTCACTCTGCGTCACTGCGGTGCATCTGCGTCACTGCCACCTCCCGCGCATGCATGCAGCATCGTCGCTTCCCGCGCGTGCCTGAAAAGGCTGAGACACCCGCATTGCCCAACGGACACGACCCCGTACCGCGACACGGCCCAACAATCCAACTAGAGCACACGTTGAGGATACCTGCATGGTGCGGAAAAAAAGAGCAAAAAAAATGAGTCCAGCCAATCACAGCGCACAATGAGCCTCCCCGCGGATCGCCCCTAACACTGGCCGCATATGAACGATCGGACGGATGAAGTCCAGCCAATCAGAGCGCAAAACGAGCTCCGCGCGGATCGCACGTCGCCTCCTCGCAGATTCCTTCTAGAAGATCGATCGGACGGCTACAGTTCAGCACTGGGTTATATCGGACGGATGGTGTTCTGCACTATGGTTTGTAGCCAGTCAAAGATGTTTCGAAAACTTTGACTTCCGCATAAAAAATTCAAAAAAATTCAAAAAAATAACAAAACATGCGCACATAGTCTTCTTATGTCATATACTAACGATTCAATTTGATAAACAAGGTGTACATACATTTAAACAAAAAAACATGTATCCAATGTGATATCTAGAACTCTGTCGTATGAAGTCAAGGGTGAAGAGCGGTGGTTTAGGTTTTGGAACTTGAAAAGTGTCAAAACCCACACAAAGCTTTCTTTTGGAGTGACTAAGAAGGATGCAGGCTTAGTTTTTCATATTCATGTTTCAAAAATGTTTAAATGTTGATCAAAGTTAGGCTTGACCAATATTCAAATTAGCATAAAAAATTCAAAAAAAAAATGAAAAACCTGTGCACATAGTGTTCTTATGTCATATACTAACGACTGAAGTTGTTAAAAATGATCTACATAGCTTCAACCAAAAAATCATGTATGTAGTGTGATATCTAGAACTCCGTCGTATGAAGTCAAGGGTGAAGAGAGGTAGTTTAGGTTTTGAAACATGAAAAGTGTCAAAACCCACACAAAGCTTCCTTTTGAAGTGACTAAGAAGGATGCAGGCTTAGTTTTTCATTTTTATGTTTCAAAAAAGTTTAAATGTTGGTCAAAGTTAGGTTTGACCAATATTCAAATGAGCATTAAAAATTCAAAAAAAATCAAAAAAATGAAAAACCTATGCACATAGTGTTCTTATGTCATAAAGTAAGGGCAGGAAAGCCATTTGGCTGATTTAATGAAGGTCCAAAAAAGCTTGCTTACAAATGAGATCGTTTACCCTACCTTTGGAGCTCCTTTTTAGCATATTTCTCATGAATGTGAATGTACTTCGAAAAATGGGCTCGGATTGATGTCCAAGTTAGAACAAACAAGTTTACCATTGTTTGGAAAGCATTGCAACATCCAAATAGCATGTCAAACAAGTTTACCATTGTTTGGTTCAAATTTGAAGTTTGGTTCAAATTTAATTTTTTGTTTAAATATGTATCATCATCATTCCAGCATTATTCAAACATAATTCTAACATAGGTCCAACATCATTCCACACAAATAGAACAACATTCATAATGTTTCATAAATTCTATTTGGTTCCCACTCAATCATCTCCAAAGCGTAAGGGCTTCTTTTTGGTCCTTGTGCTTCTTGCCAGCACTTTGCTCCTTGTGATCCTTGTGCTCATTGCCACCACTTTTCTCCCTCTGCTCTTCTCTTCTACTCTTCTCCTCTTGGTTGTCGGTACCTCAAGTACCTCAGAGCTTACTGCCACTTTGTTTGAACCTACCGCAGAGCTGTACAACAAAAACACATATCGGGTTGGAATTAATTTGCTCAAAATAGTAGAACTCACAATAGTATTGGCAAGAATTACATACCAAGTAGAACTCACAACCACAGAATTTGGAGCCTCAATTGGAGTATCATTTTGCTCACCATCAATTGGAGCATCATTTTGTTCACCATCAATTGGAACATCAGCTTGCTCAGCCTCAATTGGAGCATAAATTTGCTCACAAACGTCCGGAGTCTCAAATGGAGCCTCATTTTATCATTTCCAGAATCAAAATTTCCTTGTTCATTTTGATCATCGGCAGAATCATCACTTGGCGCCTCATTTTGATCAACCAGCTGCTGATCTTCATTTTCATCGTTGAAACACTCTCCGAACGCTAGATCTACTGCATTATCACAATACTTTGCGAAATGACTAGACCCACTACACCTTGTGCACTTACGCTTCCTTGTTCCAAGTCCAGATCCTTCGCTGCGAGGTCTAATTTGGCTCTTCCTTGGTCTACCTGCTGCTCTCTTCAGAATAGGAGCACATAGCTTGAAACCAGGGTCCACTATGTCCCATTGTTGTTTTCCCTCCAAAGCAGGTAAGGCATGAGCATATGTGGCTTTAAACCTTGCAACAGAGTAGTATTCATGCACATACTGTTGTATGTTCCCTGCTTGACCTGAGAGAGTAGTGATGAAAAACAAGGCATGAATGCATGGAAACCCAGTTATCTGCCATTGCCTACAGCTGCAAGTTCTAGCTTCTAAATCCACTGGATATCTCCATTCCCTCTTCTCTTTATCCTAAAATGATATCTCTGCTGTGGTGGCCGAGCAAAGAGTCATGTCCATTTCCAAGCCTCTTGTTTTCTGCTTCAATTCATTCATCACCGAAGGGATGATAATGTGGCCCATGAATTTTTCTGCGGCAATTCCTGCACGAACATGAAACTTTTTAATGTATTCTATCCTTATCTTGTCAAGCAAATCAACCAAATATAGACCCTTTAGTTTCCAGATCATTGAGTTAAAAAACTCTGCAAGATTATTGTGCACATAGTCAACTTTGCTCAGGTCACTGAATTGGTTTTTGCCCATATCATGGAGTGGTGTGTTTCCAAAAATTCCTTCACTTTGTCATTCTTGTATAACTGTCTCGTGTGGTAGTTGTGCTTCTTCACACAGCAAGTCAAAGATGCTGGCCACAAATTGTCGGCATACACCTTTCCTTTGAATTTCTTCCCAAAATTTGCAGCAAGGTGACGCATGCATTCCCTATGCTCTACTCCAGGGAACACATTATCCACGGCCACTTCTAAACCCTTGCATGCATCCGTATGAATTACCAACCCATTGGGATGTGCAATAGCCCGGCGCAAATTCTGCAAAAACCAAGTCCAGCTCTCCTCAGACTCTGTCTCAAGCACACCGTATGCAACTGGAAATACAAAATTATGTCCATCAACTGCACAAGCTGCCACTAACTGCCCTTTAAACCTCCCTGTGAGGAAAGTTGCATCAATAGCTAAATAGGGCCTGCAGCCTTCCAAAAAACCCCGGCGACAAGCCTCAAAACATACAAAAACCCTCCTGAAGCATTCCTTGGTCATTGTCACTCCCCTTAATCTGTACTCCACGGAGTGGTGGTCAATATCTACAATACTACCTGGGCTGGTCCTCTCCACTTCACCCTTGAATGAATACACAATTTTGAAACTTTCATGCCAATTACCATAAATAGATTCCATAGCATGTTGTTTACCATTGAACACCCTCATGTATGGTAAATCTATCTTAAACTTTTCTTTTAGCTTCTTCTGCAACTCCTTTGTACCCACTTGATGGTTTTCTGTCACCCATCGCTTTACTTCTTCAGCCACCCATCTTGACTTGGCTCTACTAATTGTTTCCTTTCTAAGAGTTGATTCTAGGCATTTGTGCCTGATTGATGGTTGATGGCGCCAGAAAAGAGTTGGTGCCTAGTTGAATGTCCAGCCCGTTGGGAACCCCAAGAGGAAGGTGTGATGAATATAGCAGCAAGATTTTCCCTCAGTTAAGAAACCAAGGTTTGTCGATCAGGAGAAAAGCAGACAATAACGACTGAAGGTGATGCGGACTGGCTTAGTAACACTCCAACAAGAGCGACGTTTAATGATACTTGTTGACTCGTCTTCGGCCAGAAGCAACGTGGAACCTGCACACAACACAACCAAGTACTTTGTTCCCAACTTGCGATGAGGTTGTCAATCTCACCGGTTTGCTTGAAACAAAGGTTATGAGCATATCGAGTGGAAAACAGTAGAAGTATGCGAGTAAAGTAAACAATGCGAGTAAAGTAAACATGTGATAGCAATATGATGGAAATAGCACCGGGGTCCACAGTTCACTAGTGGTGTCTCTCCATAAGATAAATAACACATGCTGGTAAACAAATTACAGTTGGGCAATTGATAGAATAAAGATAAACGTGATATGTCAAGAAGATCACTATGAGATTTACTCTGGGCATTACAACAAAATACATAGACCGCCATCCAACTGCATCTATGACTAATAATCCACTTGTGGCGAATCAATCCGAGAACTCCACAAGTATTAAGTTGCGAACAACAGATAATTGCATTAAGCAAAGTGTGTAATGTAAACAAAGCATATGCCCTTGAGCATATGAATGTTGTTTTCTCCCTAGTAGCAACATCACATATATAACCTTAGAGGTTTCTGTCACTCCCCCAGGTTAAATAGAGGCATGAACCCACTATCGAGCATAAATACCCCCTCTAGGAGTCACTAGCAACTACTCGGTCAAGATAGCTACTAACAACAGAGAGCATGCAAGATCATAAACAACATAGAGATAAAAAAAGATAATATTCAGTACAGCAACTCAATCATAACACCAATATTCATCGGATACCAACAAACTAAACATGTAGAATTACATAACGGTGATCTCAATCATGTAGGGCAGCTCATGAGATCTAAACATGAAGCACAAGGTGGAGAAGACAACCATCTAGCTACTGCTATGGACCCATAGTCCAAGGTAGACTACTCACTCATCGCTCTGGAGGCAAGCATGGCGATGAAGAAGACCTCCAGTGGCGATTCCCCTCTCCGGCAGGGTGCCGAGAAGAGCTTCTGGACCCTCCCGATCTTCGGGTCGACGGCGGCGGCGGATCGCGATGTGTTCGGGAAAAGTGATCGGGTACTTAGGTTTTTTCCGTCGGGGGGTCTTTATAGGCGAAGGGGCGATGTCAGAGGTGGAGCCAGGCGGCCTCACGCCAGGGTGGCGCGGCCCAGGCCCTGGCCGCGCCAGCCTGGCGTGTGGGGCCCCTGTGGCCCCCCTCCTACTCCTCTTCGGATCTCTGGAAGCTTCCGGGTAAAATAAGACTTCAGGAACTTGTTTCGTCCAATTCCGAGAATATTTCCTGTGTATCACTTCTGAAACACAAAAACAGCAGAAAACAGGGAACTGGCACTGTGGCAACTTGTTAGTAGGTTAGTTCCAGAAATTGCATAAAAGTGCCACGAAGTGTAACAAAACATTAGGCAAATGGTGTAAAAACAAGCATGGAGCATCAAAAATTATAGATACGTTGGAGACGTATCAGTGCCTAAAAGGGCTCACTTTGACTTGAATATTTGTGCTATTTCGCATTTTAGATGCGTGCATCCTCCATGGACAATCATCAGTCGGACAGTGCACTCTGTAACGGACAGTGTCGCTCTTGTCAACATGAAATGTCCATTCTGCCTTGATGTAGTAGGTCACAAGTGCATTTCTGCACTCACTCATGGATGAAAAGATGGAACCTTCTTCCATCTGAGGGTTCTCAGGGTCCCATTGAACAGGTGAAAGGTCTTCTTCCTCACCCTCCTCGTCATCTATCATAGAAACGTCAATCTCAGCCTCATCTTGGTTTTCAGCACGACATGCTCGTCGTAAATTCTGAACTACATCAGAATATAGCCTTGATTGCCTAGTTGACAGTCAGTCCTTGTACGTGGTGAATGACCAGCCCGTTGGGAACCCCAAGAGGAAGGTGTGATGAGTATAGCAGCTGGTTTTCCCTCAGTTAAGAAACCAAGGTTTATCGTTCTTGGAGAGGAGAGACAAATGACTGAAGGTAATGCTTGCTAGTTTGCGACAGCTTCGGACAATTTATATATGGCGCCTCGTCCAAGCTTTGTTTGCTAGCTGCAACGCGGAACCTGCACACACACAACCAAGTACATTGTTCCCAACTTACGATGAGGTTGTCAATATCACCGGTTTGCTTGAAACAAAGGTTATGAGTGTATCGAGTGGAAAATAATATAGCATGCGAGTAAAGTAAACAATGCGAGTAAAGTAAATAGTGCGAGTAAAGTAAACAGGTGATAGCAATATGATGGAAATAGGATCGGGGTCCACAGTTCACTAGTGGTGTCTCTCCATAAGATAAATAACACATGCTGTGTAAACAAATTACAGTTGGGCAATTGATAGAATAAAGATAAACGTGATATGTCAAGAAGATCACTATGAGATTTACTCTGGCATTACAACAAAATACATAGACCGCCATCCAACTGCATCTATGACTAATAATCCACTTGTGGTGAATCAATCCGAGAACTCCACAAGTATTAAGTTGCGAACAACAGATAATTGCATTAAGCAAAGTGTGTAATGTAAACAAAGCATATGCCCTTGAGCATATGAATGTTGTTTTCTCCCTAGTAGCAACAGCACATATATAACCTTAGAGGTTTCTGTCACTCCCCCAGGTTAAATAGAGGCATGAACCCACTATCGAGCATAAATACCCCCTCTTGGAGTCACTAGCAACTACTCGGTCAAGATAGCTACTAACAACAGAGAGCATGCAAGATCATAAACAACATAGAGATAAAAAAAGATAATATTCAGTACAGCAACTCAATCATAACACCAATATTCATCGGATCCCAACAAACCAAACATGTAGAATTACATAACGGTGATCTCAATCATGTAGGGCAGCTCATGAGATCTAAACATGAAGCACAAGGTGGAGAAGACAACCATCTAGCTACTGCTATGGACCCATAGTCCAAGGTAGACTACTCACTCATCGCTCCGGAGGCAAGCATGGCGATGAAGAAGACCTCCAGTGGCGATTCCCCTCTTCGGCAGGGTGCCGGGAAGAGCTTCTGGACCCTCCCGATCTTCGGGTCGACAGCGGCGGCGGATCGCGATGTGTTTTGGAAAAGTGATCGGGTACTTAGGTTTTTTCCGTCGGGGGGTCTTTATAGGCGAAGGGGCAATGTCAAAGGTGGAGCCAGGCGGCCTCACGCCAGGGTGGCGCGGCCCAGGCCCTGGCCGCGCCAGCCTAGTGTGTGGGGCCCCTGTGGCCCCCCTCCTACTCCTCTTCGGATCTCTGGAAGCTTCCGGGTAAAATAAGACTTCAGGAACTTGTTTAGTCCAATTCCGAGAATATTTCCTGTGTATCACTTCTGAAACACAAAAACAGCAGAAAACAGGGAATTGGCACTGTGGCAACTTGTTAGTAGGTTAGTTCTGGAAAATGCATAAAAGTGCCACGAAGTGTAACAAAACATTAGGCAAATGGTGTAAAAACAAGCATGGAGCATCAAAAATTATAGATACGTTGGAGACGTATCAGTGCCTAAAAGGGTTCACTTTGACTTGAATATTTGTGCTATTTCGCATTTTAGATGCGTGCATCCTCCATGGACAATCATCAGTCGGACAGTGCACTCTGTAACGAACAGTGTCGCTCTTGTCAACTTGAAATGTCCATTCTGCCTTGATGCAGTAGGTCACAAGTGCATTTCTGCACTCACTCATGGATGAAAAGATGGAACCTTCTTCCATCTGAGGGTTCTCAGGGTCCCATTGAACAGGTGAAAGGTCTTCTTCCTCACCCTCCTCGTCATCTATCATAGAAACGTCAATCTCAGCCTCATCTTGGTTTTCAGCACGACATGCTCGTCGTAAATTCTGAACTACATCGGAATATAGCCTTGATTGCCTAGTTGACAGTCAGTCCTTGTGCGTGGTGAATGACCAGCCCGTTGGGAACCCCAAGAGGAAGGTGTGATGAGTATAGCAGCTGGTTTTCCCTCAGTTAAGAAACCAAAGGTTTATCGTTCTTGGAGAGGAGAGACAAACGACTGAAGGTAATGCTTGCTAGTTTGCGACAGCTTTGGACAATTTATATATGGCGCCTCGTCCAAGCTTTGTTTGCTAGGTGCAACGCGGAACCTGCACACACACAACCAAGTACTTTGTTCCCAACTTACGATGAGGTTGTCAATATCACCGGTTTGCTTGAAACAAAGGTTATGAGTGTATCGAGTGAAAAACAATATAGCATGCGAGTAAAGTAAACAATGTGAGTAAAGTAAATAGTGCGAGTAAAGTAAACAGGTGATAGCAATATGATGGAAATAGGACCGGGGTCCACAGTTCACTAGTGGTGTCTCTCCATAAGATAAATAACACATGCTGGGTAAACAAATTATAGTTGGGCAATTGATAGAATAAAGATAAACGTGATATGTCAAGAAGATCACTATGAGATTTACTCTGGCATTACAACAAAATACATAGACCGCCATCCAACTGCATCTATGACTAATAATCCACTTGTGGCGAATCAATCCGAGAACTCCACAAGTATTAAGTTGCGAACAACAGATAATTGCATTAAGCAAAGTGTGTAATGTAAACAAAGCATATGCCCTTGAGCATATGAATGTTGTTTTCTCCCTAGTAGCAACAGCACATCTACAACCTTAGAGGTTTCTATCACTTCCCCAGATTAAATAGAGGCATGAACCCACTATCGAGCATAAATACCCCCTCTTGGAGTCACTAGCAACTACTCGGCCAAGATAGCTACTAACAACGGAGAGCATGCAAGATCATAAACAACATAGAGATAACATAAGATAATATTCAGTACAGCAACTCAATAATAAACACCAATATTCATCGGATCCCAACAAACCAAACATGTAGAATTACATAACGGTGATCTCAATCATGTAGGGCAGCTCATGAGATCTAAACATGAAGCACATGGTGGAGAAGACAACCATCTAGCTACTGCTATGGACCCATAGTCCAAGATAGACTACTCACTCATCGCTCCGGAGGCAAGCATGGCGATGAAGAAGACCTCCGGTGGTGATTCCCCTCTCCGGCAGGGTGCCGGGAAGAGCTTCTGGACCCTCCCGATCTTCGGGTCGACGGCGGCGGCGGATCGCGATGTGTTCTGGAAAAGTGATCGGGTACTTAGGTTTTTCCCGTCGGGGGGTCTTAATAGGCGAAGGAGCGATGTCAGAGGAGGGACCAGGCGGCCTCACACCAGGGTGGTGCGGCCCAGGCCCTGGCCGCGCCAGCCCTACGTGTGGGCCCCTGGTGGCCCCTCTCCTTCTCTCCTTCGGATCTCTAGAAGCTTCCGGGTAAAATAAGACTTCAGGAACTTGTTTCGTCCAATTCCGAGAATATTTCCTGTGTATCACTTCTAAAACACAAAAACAGCAGAAAACAGGGAACTGGCACTGTGGCAACTTGTTAATAGGTTAGTTCCGGAAAATGCATAAAAGTGCCACGAAGTGTAACGAAACAGTAGGCAAATGGTGTAAAAACAAGCATGGAGCATCAAAAATTATAGATACGTTGGAGACGTATCAAGCATCCCCAAGTTTAACTCCTGCTCGTCCTCGAGTAGGTAAGTGATAACAAAAGAATAATTTTTGAGGTGACATGCACCTACACAATCTTGATCATATATGTAAGCATTTGTGAGCTAGGATCATAAGAACTTAAAACATGGGCATGAAGATATAATCTTGACAATAAGAAACTTAGCAACCATGTTGTAAACATGCAAATGAACACAAACAAAAGATCATGAAAATGAAACAATGAAAGTCAAACGTGTGTTCAAATCATAAGGAAAACATACAAATGGTTTTCAGCTTGTCCTTCAAAGAGAGCAAAACATAAATGCATAGGACACCTTCAAGTTTAAGAGGGCGACTAGATACAAATAATTTGAGAACAAGTGAAACCAACAATATGAATCAATCAATGAAAACTTTGGGACAATGCATATTACACTAAGAATGACAACTATGCTCTCTTAATGGTAAATAAAGATAGAAGGTGGTGACTCAACATAAAAGTAGAAGAAAGGCCCTTCGCAGAGGGAAGCAGTGATTGCAAGTTTTATAACCTTAAAAAATTATGGTACTTACCGGCTTTGAGCTCTCATTGCCCCCATCATAAGCATCTTGAATGGTTAAAGTTAATGCGAGAACAATTATGATGCATATGCTTGACAAATCATAAGTTGAAAACCTCGTGCCCCGTGAATACGAGTACCCAAACCTCATGCTACTTTACTTAGAGTCCCAAGCAAGGCTCTTGTCATTGTAAGTATATGCATATCATTGAGAACCGCCAATGGGGTACCTCCGTGCCCGATGACAGCATGGCTGGGCTAGAATCCAACTTACAACTTGCAAGCATAACAACTCAACATAAAAGACCAAAATGTCAAATTTTTAAGAATAGGAAAAGTAAAGTGTGCCTTCCGGTTCGTGAGAGCTTTACTGACCGAATTTCGCATAACACTGGTAAGAGTTTAATTTGAAGAGAAAATAAAAGCAAGTCAAATTTACTTGGAATAGCAATTTGCTAGTAGGTATGTATGGTGGACACTTTGGAAAACTCTGGCTTTTAGGAGTTGGATGCACGAGTAGAGCTCATACTCAGTACAAGGCGAGGGCTAGCAAAAGACTGGGAGCGACCAACTAAGAGAGCAATAATGGCCATAATCATGCAAAGCGACAAAGCGACATTAAAGGAAGCATAAGATGGCATCAAAAGTCAAAAACTAAATGATCATGGAGGCTATTGGCGACTTTGTAAGAGTCTAACATGTGTGAGCATGCGCCAAGTCAACCCAAATAAAGCATCATGGAGAAAACCAAAATAATGCTTCCATACAATAAAAACAACGCATGATTTTTTCAAAGGCTCATTAAGCAATCTCAGTTATTTGAGACAAGTCATGCTACAGAAAAACCACTAAGCATACTATCAAAAAGACATCAAGCATGACATGAAAAAGCCTAAGCCGCAGTCTACACAAGCTCCTTCTTGTACCACTATTTTGCACAAAGCTTTTTCTCTTTTCCAACACCATTTGAAATTTTAAAGACACCTCTTTTGATGAAAACCAATAAAGATCAGAGGCAAAAATACACCTTGATGAAAAGATATGACAAGGTCTGAATGCATATCAAGGCGAAAATGAAAACCAAAAGCAGTAGCGGAAAAAGAAGAACACTCGATGAAATTATAAGAATGAAAAACGGAGTGTTCTTGGCAAATGAAAAGCAAGGCAACTTCTCCAAAAGAAATTTGTTGGGGTCCAACCATTTATTGCAGCAAACAAAACTAAGCTAACTAAGAAAACTAAAACAACTGACGCTCCAAGAAAAAGACATAGTGCATGAAGCAATAAAAATATAGTGTTTTGAAAGGTGGCCTGATTTTTGCCAATGAAGAAGGGGTGCCTCGGGGGCATCCCCAAGCTTTGACGCTTGTACTTCTTGGATATTTCTTGGGGTGATGCATGGGCATCCCCAAGCTTGAGCTTTTGTCCATTATTCAACTCATCTCATCATTCTCCAATCCCTACACTTGAAAACTTCCTTCATACAAAACTAAACACAAATCTATTAGCAACATTAGTGTAGCATAACATATAATCAACCTCTTTTTGCTTCAGGTTTCAACTCAAAACCACCACATATATAGCAAATACTACTGTATCAACTTCTCCAAAAGTTCCGTGATCAAAAGAACTCAAAAGAAAGCGATAAAGTGGCAAACACAAATATTGGCAGAAATCTGTCAAAACTGAACAGCTGACAAAGGTCGATTTTTTTAGGGGTTTTTTGTTGCTCAAATCAAAGAGTGTTCAACTAACGAAAGTTTGGATATAACTTGGGGGCATATGCACAAGAAATCACAGGTCCAAAAGATATATAGAGAATTTATACGAATTTTTACGGTGCAGCACCGAAAATAGTTTCAGGACAGCAACATCCCCAAATCTTTACCTCACTCGAATTAGAGACTTCTCTTGGCACAAAAACAAAATAAACAAGATAAGGAGCGGTCATTACAGTAGTAATGACTTCCAAGACTCAAATAAAAGAAAAAGTACTGAAAATAAAAACATTGGGTTATCTCCCAAGAGTGCTTTTCTTTAATGCCTTTGAGCTAGGCGCAGAAAATTGCGAATCAAGTAACATCAAGTGATGAAGCATCAAGCTCATAATTTGCTCTAAGAATAGAGTCAAAAATTAATTTCTTTCTTTTCCTAGGGAAGTGTTCCATACCTTTCTTGAGTGGAAATTGATATTTGATAGTGCCTTCCCTCATATCAATGATAGCACCTACAGTTCGAAGAAATGGTCTTCCCAAAATAATAGGACATGAAGCATGGCATTCAACGTCCATAACAAGAAAATCAACGGGAACAAGGTTATTGTTAACCACAATAAGAACATCATTAATCCTTCCCAAAGGTTTCTTCTTAGCAACATCAGCAATAGGAACATCAAAATAACACTTTTCAAGCGGTGGTAAATCAAGCATGTCATAAATCTTTCTAGGCATGATAGAAATACTAGCACCTAGATCACATAAAGCATGGCAATCAAAACCATTAACATGCATATCAATGATGGGTTCCCAACCATCTTCTAACTTCTTGGGAACAGAGGCTTTTTGCTTTAACTTTTCATCCCTAATTTTCATAAGAGCATTGGTAATATGCTTAGTAAAAGCAATATTTAAAGAACTAGCATTGGGAGTCAAAGCAAGATTTTGCAAGAACAAAATAACTTCAGATATATTGCAGCCATCAACATCAAAATCATTAAAAGAAGTAGAGCTATCATCTCCTACACTCCAAAAAGTTTCAGCACTCTTTTGAGAAAAAGTTTTGGCAGTTTTAGGCTTTTTAACACAAGGAGTGGGAGTTTTCTCTACCCCAATCAAAGTAAGAGGATTGCTAGCATTAGGAGCAACATCATTAGAGTTAGTAATGGTACATACCTTCATCTCTCTAGCTATCTCATCTTCTCTTTCCCACCTGGCATGCAATTCCGCTAACAATCTAATATTTTCATCAATTCCAACTTGAATAGCATTAGAAGTAGCAAAAACATTGTTCTCTTTCACATCATTAGGCAACACTTTTAATTTCAGAAGTTCAACATCATGAGCAAGGCTATCAACTTTAGAAGCAAGAATATCAATTTTGCCTAACTTTTCCTCAACAGACTTGTTAAAAGCAGTTTGCTTACCGATGAAGTCCTTGAGCATTACCTCAAGCTCGGAGGGCGCGACCCTAGTGTTGTTGTAGGAATTACCATAAGAGTTACCATAACCATTACCATTGGTAGAAGGATACGGCCTATAATTGTTACCAGCAAAATTGTTCCTATAAGCATTGTTGTTAAAATTATTGTTTCTAATGAAATTAACATCAACATGCTCTTCTTGAGCAACCAGAGAGGCCAAAGGAACATTATTAGGATCAACATGAGTCCTATCATTAGCAAGCATAGCCATAATGGTATCAATCTTATCATTCAAGGAAGAGGTTTCCTCAACAGAATTTACCTTCTTACCTTGTGGAGCTCTCTCGGTGTGCCACTCGGAATAATTTACCATCATGTTGTCGAGTAACTTTGTTGCGGCACCCAAGGTAAGGGACATAAAACTGCCTCCAGCAGCTGAATCAAGTAGGTTACTTAAAGAAAAATTCAGTCCTGCATAAAAAGTTTGGATAATCATCCAAGTAGGCAGTCCATGAGTGGGGCAATTCTTTATCATAGATTTCATTCTTTCCCAAGCTTGAGCAACATGTTCATTATCAAACTGAGCAAACTTCATAATATTGCTACGCAAGGATATAATCTTAGCAGGAGGATAGTATCTACCAATAAAAGCATCCTTACACTTAGCCCATGAATCAATACTATTCTTAGTCAAAGACAGCAACCAATCTTTAGCTTTTCCTCTCAAAGAAAAAGGAAACAACTTGAGCTTAATAATATCACTTTCTACATCCTTATATTTCTGCATCTCACATAGCTCAACAAAATTGTTGAGATGAGCTGCAGCATCTTCCGTACTAGCACCAGAGAATTGCTCTTTCATAACAAGGTTCAACAAAGCAGGCTTAATCTCATAAAAGTTTGCAGCAGGAGCAGGTGGTGCAATAGGAGTGCAGATAAAATCACTATTGTTTGTGCTAGTAAAGTCACACAACTTGGTGTTTTCAGGATTGGCCATTTCAGCAAAACTAAAGTAAACAAGTAAAAACAACTACCAAGGATTCTAATTTTTTTGAATTTTTGATATAAAACGATGCAGGTAAAATAAATAAAGTAAAGGAAAACAATAACAAAGTAAAGGATGTGTGTGCGAAAAACTCCCCTCGCAGAAGTCTTCTACTTCCTCTCCGGCAATGGCGCCAGAAAAACAGCTGATTGCCTAGTTGATAGTCAGTCCTTGTGCGTGGTGAATGACCAGCCCGTTGGGAACCCCAAGAGGAAGGTGTGATGAGTATAGCAGCTGGTTTTCCCTCAGTTAAGAAACTAAGGTTTATCGTTCTTGGAGAGGAGAGACAAACGACTGAAGGTGATGCTTGCTAGTTTGCGACAGCTTCGGACAATTTATATATGGCGCCTCGTTCAAGCTTTGTTTGCTAGCTGCAACGCGGAACCTGCACACACACAACCAAGTACTTTGTTCCCAACTTACGATGAGGTTGTCAATCTCACCGGTTTGCTTGAAAGAAAGGTTATGAGTGTATCGAGTGGAAAACAATATAGTATGCGAGTAAAGTAAACAATGCGAGTAAAGTAAATAGTGCGAGTAAAGTAAACAGGTGATAGCAATATGATGGAAATAGGACCGGGGTCCACAGTTCACTAGTGGTGTCTTTCCATAAGATAAATAACACATGCTGGGTAAACAAATTACAGTTGGGCAATTGATAGAATAAAGATAAACGTGATATGTCAAGAAGATCACTATGAGATTTACTCTGGGCATTACAACAAAATACATAGACCGCCATCCAACTGCATCTATGACTAATAATCCACTTGTGGCGAATCAATCCGAGAACTCCACAAGTATTAAGTTGCGAACAACAGATAATTGCATTAAGCAAAGTGTGTAATGTAAACAAAGCATATGCCCTTGAGCATATGAATGTTGTTTTCTCCCTAGTAGCAACAGCACATATATAACCTTAGAGGTTTCTGTCACTCCCCTAGGTTAAATAGAGGCATGAACCCACTATCGAGCATAAATACCCCCTCTTGGAGTCACTAGCAACTACTCGGTCAAGATAGCTACTAACAACAGAGAGCATGCAAGATCATAAACAACATAGAGATAAAAAAAGATAATATTCAGTACAACAACTCAATCATAACACCAATATTCATCGGATCCCAACAAACCAAACATGTAGAATTACATAACGGTGATCTCAATCATGTAGGGCAGCTCATGAGATCTAAACATGAAGCACATGGTGGAGAAGACAACCATCTAGCTACTGCTATGGACACATAGTCCAAGGTAGACTACTCACTCATCGCTCCGGAGGCAAACATGGCGATGAAGAAGACCTCCGATGGCGATTCCCCTCTCCGGCAGGGTGCCGGGAAGAGCTTCTGGACCCTCCCGATCTTCGGGTCGACGGCGGCAGCGGATCGCGATGTGTTCTGGAAAAGTGATCGGGTACTTAGGTTTTTCCCGTCGGGGGGTCTTAATAGGCAAAGGGGCGATGTCAGAGGAGGGACCAGGCGGCCTCACGCCAGGGTGGCGCGGCCCAGGCCCTGGCCGCGCCAGCCCTACGTGTGGGCCCCTGGTGGCCCCTCTCCTTCTCTCCTTCGGATCTCTGGAAGCTTCCGGGTAAAATAAGACTTCAAGAACTTGTTTCGTCCAATTCCGAGAATATTTCCTGTGTATCACTTCTGAAACACAAAAACAGCAGAAAACAGGGAACTGGCACTGTGGCAACTTGTTAATAGGTTAGTTCCGGAAAATGCATAAAAGTGCCACGAAGTGTAACGAAACAGTAGGCAAATGGTGTAAAAACAAGCATGGAGCATAAAAAATTATAGATACGTTGGAGACGTATCGAGCCTCTCTTCATCATCTACATAGTCAGGCTCCACTTCTCAGGGGACCCTACTGCCGGTGCCTACGCTTGTCGAGCCACCGCGTTGCCGTGCACTAACTGAAGGTCCTGAACTGTTCTGGCTAGAGCTGCCATTACGACGACATGATTCTGCCCGAGAAGGTCCAAGTGCCGGCACAATCACATCATTTTGCAGCCTCACATGAAAGTGCCCTTTCTCCTTATGCTTAGCAAACATGGTAGCGAGCTCTGCATCATTACTCACTTTCACCCATTCACTTCCTCCATCGTAGTATCTGAACTCCACTTCATCATGCAAACCCCAAGGATATGGACTGCAAATTACCTCCGCAAATTGTCTAAAACTCCAATTACAATCCACCGGCAACGGATAATCGAACCCTCCTTGAAATTTCTTCCAATTCTTTGCATCCATGATGTACCGGTCCCTTCTAATGTTCAACAAGAAAGCAAACTGCATCTCCGTCCTATGCCATGAGCAAAGAAACACAATTAGCACACCAAAATCCAAAATCAAACCGCAAAAGAAACCGCAAAATCAACCAAAATCAATGCACAAAAAAGCTTAACGGTGATAACACTTATCCCTCGGGAACCCAGTCGTGGATGCGGAGGGTCTCCAGCCCAATGCCTGCCTCGCCATGGTCATCGCTGCCACTCGCCATTTCGTCGAGCACGTGGCGGGCGCACTGGCGGAACAACAGCCCCTACGGTGGCGTCGCAATAGCGGCGGAGCAGATGGCGTCCGAGGAGGGGGCGGCGGAGCAGGTGGCGTCCGAGGAGGGGGCATCCGAGGAGAGGGCGGCGACGTAGGTGGTCGCGGGAGCAGAGGTGAGCGTGCCGCCGGAGCAGGGTGAGGCGGTGAGCCAGGCGCGCGTCTTCTTCCTTTCCAAGTTTGTTGCGGGGAATCTGGGCTCTTTTTCATCCCTTAAGGACTGCTACTTTGATAAATGAGGCCTGACGGTCTTAATTCCTAATGCTACTCCTCCTACTGCTATTGCTATTGTTACTGCTTTTGGGAATTGGCATCTTTCTTCATAGGGGCCTAGCCAAGGGCCGGTGAGCGTGTCGATCTGGCAAACTTTCCCGGTGCCATCTGTAAGTTCCGAACCAATCCTATCACTAAGTTGCCCGGTTCCACATGTAAGACCTGGACCCACCTCTCACTAACGCCACTGGACGGAATCGGGCCAAACTTGGCCGTTTGGCCTCGCCATAGCACATGCGCTCTATGTAGTGGCAAAACTGAGCACCCTTTCGAGCTAGTGGCAAAACTGAGCATACGACGGCCTTTAGTGGCTAACGAATAAATAACCCCAATTTAATTTGTTCGCGGTGAAGCAGTGGGTTATTAGGAAGTCCTCTTGGAATTCCAGCAGGCAGAGTCCTGTCCTGAGTCCTGTGTTCTGAATCAGAGCAGAATTCGTGTTGGATGAGGAGTAGCTAGACAAGGCAGGAAAATTTGAGTTTGTGTCGGATTGGAGTCCATGTTTTAGTCCGTTTGGAGCCGTGTACGTACTACTCAGGCTCCGGCTATTATAAAGAGTGGCCGGATTCCCGTAAGTTTGAGGCGCAGCACCACGACCTAGCTACGATCGAGAATCAGATCAAGGACTCGAATCCCTAGCCGCCATGACTTCTTCGTCGATCTACGAGAAGGGCAAGGAGGCCATGGCGATGGCCACATCCGTGGCGGCGTCCATGATGCTGGTGCGCAGCCTCGCCAACGAGCTGCTCCCGTACGAGGCGCGCGACCTGCTCAACTCCGCCCTCGCCGGCCTGCGCTCCAGCATGACGTGGCGCCACACCATCTCCATCGAGCAGACGGAGGGCTGTTACTCCACCAACAGCCTCTTCTACGACGTCAAGACCTACCTCGCCTCGCACATGGAGGCCGCCGGCACCACCAACGCCCTTCAGCACCTGCGCCTGAGCAGCGGCACCATGGATGACGAGGAGACGGACAAGCTCGTCGTGGGCATGGAGGTGGGTCAGGAGATTGTCCAGGTGTACGAGGGCGCGGAATTCCGGTGGTGCCTCTACGCCCACCACGACCTCTCCGGTGACTCCTCCAGCAGGAGCCGCGGCAGCGCCAAGCACTACTACCAGCTCACCTTCAACAAGAAGCACAAGGAGAAGGCCCTCACAGTGTACGTCCCCTACATCGTCGCCACTGCCAAGGCCATAAGGAACAAGGAGAGGCCTCTCACCATGTACACGAACGAGGGCTCCGAGTGGGATCCCCAGGACCTCTTCCACCCCTCCACCTTCACCACTCTCGCCATCGACCACGCACTCAAGCAGTCCGTCATCGGCGATCTCGAAAAGTTCATCACGAGAAAGGCCTACTATAAAAAGATCGGCAAGGCATGGAAGAGGGGCTACCTCCTCTACGGTCCACCAGGGACTGGCAAGTCTAGTCTCATCGCCGCCATGGCCAACTACCTCAGGTTTGACATATACTATCTTGAGCTCACCGGGGTCGAGAGCAACTCGCAGCTCAGGAAGCTTCTTCTTGGGATGACCAACAAAGCCATTCTCGTCATTGAAGACATTGAGGGTGTGTTTGGTAGCCCGGGTGACTCGAGAATAGCTATTCCAACTCAGCCAAGCTCACCCTAGCCTAGCTGAGTTAAGATTTTGTGGCGTGTTTGGTAGGTCGTGTCAGTTGAAATAGTTTGAGTGCATATGTTGTTTGGTAGGTTGTATGTGGAAATAGATCCAAAAATTGCAGAAAGACACCTCTGCATAAAAAAGAAACACAATCCGGTCCCTTCATACCAAATAAAAAAACAATCAGGTCCTATATACGAAAATAAATGCAATCAGATCCTGTAAACAAAAATAAAAAGCAATCGGGTCCCTGTGAAAAATCAATCTGATCCCTAGCGAGATGAGCTCCGGCGAGGTAGCTCCGGCGAGGTAGCCCCGGCGAGGTAGCTCCAGCGAGGTAGCCCCTAGCCAGATGAGCTCCGACGGCGCTGAAATCTCCGGTGCCTCGGTGGTCCGGCGAGGTAGTGGAGGTGGCGGCAGAGCTCGGTGGCTGGTCGGTGCTCCGGCGAGGCGAGGTGCTCGCAGATCCGGTGAGGCGAGGCGCATCCAGGGAGGTGCTTGCAGATCCGGTGCGAGATGAGCTCGAGGCCGGCTCGAGGCCAGGAGCGGGCGCTCGAGGCCAGGTGCGGGCTCTCAAGGCCAGATGCGGGGCGCTCGAGGCCAGATGCGGCGGCCGGCTTCGAGACATCCGGCGTCGAGGCGGCGGCGGTCGGCTTGGAGGTGGCGTCCGGCGTCGAGGCTGGGGTGGCCGGCGTCGAGGCGGCGGCGGCCGACGTCAGGGAGGAGGCGGGCAGGCGGCAGCTGCGGTTGAGGGAGAGAGTGGTGGGTGGGGGGGGGGGAATGAGGACGGGTCGTTTGACCCCTGCTGGATTTCGGCCCGGGTGCGGGCGCGCGGAGCGTTTCGCGGCCGAGGTGAGCCCTGCCCAGGTGCGAAGCTCGATTCGAGCTTCTCTACCGGGCAGGGCCGAGAGGCTTTTTTCGGCTCAGTTGGGCAGTGCCCATATAGAAGAGCCGGCCTACCAAACACCCATATTCTTGAAAATCTCGGCTGGGCAGGAATTCGGTGGGTTGGGCCGACCTACCAAACACGCCCTGACTGTACCATTGAACTCAAAAAACGAGATAACAACAAGAAGAAACCTCCCAAGTTGTCCGATTCTAGCAAAGATGAGAAGGTAACATTATCCGGGCTGCTCAATTTCGTTGACGGCCTATGGTCCACAACCGGCGAGGAGAGGATCATTGTTTTCACGACCAATTACAAGGAGCGTCTCGATCCTGCGCTTCTACGGCCTGGCAGGATGGACATGCACATCCACATGGGATACTGCACCAGTGAGTCTTTCAGGATCTTAGTCAAAAACTATCACTCCATTCACGATCATGCCACGTATCCAGAGATCGATGAGCTGATAGCAGTGGTGGCAATCACACCTGCAGAGGTCGCCGAGACCTTGATGAGAAACGAAGAACCCGATGCCGCGCTCCAGGGTCTTATCGAGCTCCTCAAGTCAAAGAAAGAATGTGCCAATAAGGAAGAGGAGGATGGTGATGTTAATAAGGAGGAGGAGGAGGAGAAAGAGGATGATGATGATGCTAAGGAGGAGAATGATGATTCAAAGAAGAAAAAGGATGACGAAGATTCTAGTGATGATGATGAAAATGATTGATGAGTAAAAGATATTAGGAGCATGTGCAGATCAATGTTGTCTAACAATATAAATGACAATAAATGTGCGTGTCTGGTTACAAATATTTTAAATATATAATAGTAAAATGATTATATTTGTGTTCATGTGGATTATCATACATATTCAATATTCAATCGTGCATCGTCTCTGCCGTAGATGAACCATGCATGGTGCACATTTTTCGATAAAGAGCATATATTAATATGGCGAATATGCATGGTGCACATGATTTGAAGATACCCATATAAATTTTCTTTCTTTTATAGTAAGCTTCTTCTTGCTCTACATTGCAAGGCCGTATGCTCTTTTGATGCAGGGCAGCCCCATTTCAAAAAAAAAAGTACTACACTGCAAACAAGCATACTCTCTAATGTTAGCCTCTTCCTTGGACAACCAAAACGCCCATGTACACTACTCACTACCGGAAAACTCGTCTTTGCCTAGTCTTTATCACTTTGCCGAGTGTCAAAAATCCGGGTAAACGACAAATTACTCCTTTCCCGTGTACCGTAGCGTGGGCACACAGCAAGGAAGCGGTACACAGAAAGACCAAAAATTGCACTTGGCAAAGAAAATACACACAACAAAGTGTAGCAAAACACTCGGCAAAGTTTGGCACATGGCAAAGAAACTTGCCAGGTGGCTTCTCTCTCTGCAAAGTTTGGCGAACGAAGTCTTTGCCGAGTCACCTTTGCCAAGTATTTTTGGGCCTTTGTCATATTTTTTGGGTACTAGGCAAAGATTGTTTTCCTGTAGTGACTAGATAGGAGTCAAGTCTTGCCGTTTGAGCATGTGGCTCCATGTCACCTTTTGGTATGGCATAATTTGTAGTTTTGATCACATATTTACATGGATACAAAGATGAATTTTCATAAGTGATGTACAAACTTTTTTTTGAACTGGGGAGCCTGGCATCTACATCAAAATGATGCATATGGCCTTTTATTGACTTATTATGAGTCAAGATCCACAAACATTATAATTCATGGGTCACACAATATGGATACATGTATCAACTAGAGAAAAAGGAGGATGGAATGTCTATAGCGATACATTTAGGAGCTTATTCTATTATGTAACCGCCAGTCGCACCAGATGAATAAATTCCGAGCTACCATCTCAAAACGGTTGCACCTAGAATCCATCTCCTCCCGTTGTTTCTCTTGTTAGACGTAAGACCACGTACGGTTCTAGTGGGTAACCATAGGAATAAATTGCAAAAGTGATGATGATTTCAGTTTGTTAAAAATAAAGTCATTTCAAGTATTACACATAGTCCATATCACTGTGCATACTCTCACTATAATTTGAACTAAGTCCTTCTTCGGAATGCCCTTGAGCCAATTTCCAAACAAGTTAGTAAAAATGTTTTTAGGTGGAGCCAAACCAAAAGCCATATAGATAACACATCAAACTATTTTAGCAAATGGACACTAAAAAATAGATGTTTGTATGGATTACATGCAATCACATAAACAACATGTGTTAGTCTCTGTCCAATTTTCTTAATGAGGTTATCCTTGTTTGAAATAACTTTACGATGGAAGAACCACATGAATACTTTTATTTTTAGTGGAACTTACATTTTCCAAATGTACTTCCTCGGGTATTTAGTGTTGGCATTCAAGAGATCTAAATACATATATCTTTTTCGGTAGTGAGGTGTACTTGCATAAGTTGTTGCACCAATTGTAACCATAAATGCCATCTATTTTCAGACAATGTGCATCGGAAGTTCATATTCATCGGGTTCTAACTAAGAGCATTAGCTATAGAAACTTGTTTTCGTTGCACAATGTTATATAGCAAGGGGTACTGTTATGCCAAGGACTTGTTCCCTAACCACGTGTCCTCCCAAAACCTAATATCTATTCCATTGCCTACAGTAGATGATCCTCTACTGAAAAAATCATCCTTTTCTTTCATAAGACCCTTCCAAAATAGGGTGTCATTAGGTTTTGTTGTTACTTAGGCTAAATATTTTGCATGCAAGTATTTATTTTATAATACTAGTTAATTCTTGCCATACCCCTTCTTCATTTAGAAGTTTAAAAATCGATTTGCTAAGTAGACACCGGTTTTTTAGTTCTAACACTTCAATCCCAATCCCACCTTGTTCCGTAGGCCAACAATAATTATCCATTTAGCAAGTCTATTTTATTTTATGGACATCACTTTGCCAGAAAAACCGGGATCTAAAAAATTCTAGTCTTTATCGAACCCCTTTACATATCTTAAAAAATGACAACAAAAACATTGACAAGCTCGTAAGAACCAATTAATTAGGATAAGTCAGTCTCCCTAACAAAGTAGCTTCCTATCCAACTACTCCATTTTTGCTCAACCGGTCTTCTATTGATTTCCATTCACCATTTCTAAGCTTGCAAAAAAGAATCCAAATCCCCAAATACTTGAAAGGGAAAGTTCTAGATTCACAACTTAATAATTGCCTATACTGATCTTCCACTTACTTAGCTTTACCAAAACAAAAGATTTTGCTCTTATGAAAATTAATTTTAACCTAAAATGTTATTCAAAGATACACAACATTAGCTTTATGTTTAGAGCTTTTTCTAAGTCATAATCTAAAATGATTCTCTTGTCATTAGCATATTGTAAGATAGTCACACCCCCATCTACCAGATGAGGAATCAGCCCACTTGGATGACCATCTTTTTTTTTGCACGATTAATAATAATAGTAAGCATATCAGCATAAACTACAAATATAGCTTGAGCTATATGTAGCTTGTATTTTAAAAAATTCAAAAATGGCATTTTAAAGTTTCAAAAAAATCTGATATTAAATCTATGTATGGACAATGTTGAGATCTATAAACATGCAAAACTTCAACTCGAAATACCTTATAATGTGGGCTGTGCAAAAATAACAAAATCTAACATATGTAATAGTGAGCAGTGTCAAAACCTCAAAATCTGTCAGATTTTTTCAATTTTTATGGAGCTTCGAATATAAGGTATTTGGAACTCAAACTTTGCACGTTGATAGAACACAACATTGCCTACATCTAGAATTTTTTAAAGAATTTTTTGAAACTTTAAAATAGCATATTTGAATTTTTTTTTAAACGAGCTATGTGTATCTCGAGCTACAAAAATCGACACTCGCATATCGGCTACTATATTAAAAAGAATGGGTGATAAAGGGTCACCTTGCCTCAAACCCTTCTATTTTATTTGGAAGTAATGCTCAATATCATTATTTACTCTAATCCCTACACTACCATGGATAATGAATTCTTGAATTCTTCTACACCATTTGAGATCAAAACTTTTCATTCTTAATGTTTGCTGCAAAAAATCCCAATTTACCTTATAGTATGATTTTTCAAAATCTATTTCTAGAAGATGAAGTACTCATGTGCTTTAACAAGGTACACCGATAATAGCTTACTTTTGATTCAATATTGACATCTAGCATCTTCTATTATATATTAAAAGTAGATGAGTTAACCAGAAGCAAGAGAAAGTACTAGAAAATCCCACAAAAAGCAAAGCATCTAGCCTTTTATTTGATAGATCTAAAGTCTACAATTATTAGATTAAACTTAAGCTAAAAATTACCCACCATCACCATTGCAATAGGAATAAGAGGACCCCTCACTATTAACTTTTTCTCTAGAATGTGTGGGGGGATGTGTGCAATAGGCGGAGTGATCTAGTGGTATGCGTAGGAAAGTGACATAAATTCTAGGTGTTGTTATGGTTTTTAGCTTCTCATTAATCGCATCACTAGGGATAAATGAGTGCTTGTGCTTTATGTTGTCCACTAACATAAGGGATGGTCTTGTTTGCTCAAAGTTTTGCAATTGTGTTCAACATCATGGCATAGTTCTTAAGGCAATACTTTGTTAGTTCTTTAAAATAGCCTGAGGAAGTTTTCCCTTATTGTAGAAGTATTAGAGGGTTGTGTTACATCAACTCTAGACTTTGACGTGATGCTCATATTTATTCTTATTAATGACCTTGTTTATGTTTGTGTTCTCTTATCGTTTGAAGCCTTATTACCACCACCATGTTTGTGTGTGAGAGAGAGATCAAGTGAAACCATGATCTCGGGTCCACTTTTAGCCATAAGAAAAGCCTTCTACGCTAGTTTATTTGTTGTTTTCTTTTCAGTTATTATTAAATTCAAAAATATAAAAATAATGTTACTTGTTTCCTTTACTTATTAAGTTAACTTTTATATTTCTTGCACGCTGTGAGTTCCCGACAAAAACTCCGGTGAGTTGGGGAACAAAAATGTTGTTTGCTGTTGCAGATTGCTAGAAGAGGGCAAGGAAGAGAACCACCATTTTTACTGAGAGTTTGATATAAACCCCAAGTCATCCTCATGGGGGAAAACTACGCTGGCTACATCACTCTACGCTTGGAGTCCTAATGGTAGCAATTCTACTCTTTCGAATTTGCCACTTGTTGGGACTCCAAGCATAGAGTGATGCAGCAAGACAAGTTTTCTCCCACAAGGGTGACTCGAGGGTTTATAACAAACTCTCGAGGAAATGGTGGTTCTTTCTCTTGTACTCTTCAAGCAACATGCAATAGTAAATAACAGTTTTGCGTCCCCAACTAACTGGAGTGGTTGTTAGACACTCACATATTGCAAGTTTAACAAAACAAAAGTAATAAGTAAAATGTATTTTTGTAGTAAGAAGACTAAAAGGACAACAATAAGTAAACTAGTGTAGAAGGTTTTCTTATAGCTAAAAGTGGACCGGGGTTCATAGTTTCACTTGATCTCTCTCTCTCTCTCTCATAAACATGGTGATGGTGATAGCACACATGATAAATTAAGAGCATGCAAACATACAAGAAGTCATTGATAATCATGGATATGGGCATCATGTTTTAGCATAGAGTTGATGCAACACAACTCCCTAATACTCATTCAACAAGGGAAAACTTCATCAACTCAAATTTTAGAATAAATCGACTATTGCCTTAAGATTTGTAGCATGATGTTGAAAACAAACATGCTAACTTCGAGCAAACAAGACCATCCTTTCTGTCACTGGATGGCATAAAGCATAAGTATTCCATTCACTCTAGTGAGGTAATCATAGAAAGGTAAAAACCATGGCAACACCTAGAATTTCTATCACTTTTCTATGCATACCACAAGATTACTCTGTCTAATGCATACATCCATCACACGCGTCCTAGCATTCTAGTTTGGTCAGAAAAGCATACATGAACGGGGTAACATATACGTCTATCAATACATCAAGTACAACTATCAATTTGCAGCTCATAAATCATCTCAATAACAAAAGATCCACCATAGGGGTAATACAAATATGGTCACAATCGTGATAGGTAGCTCATGTGACTCCAATTAGTGAAGCCCAATAGCGAGATTGATACAAGTTACTTCCACAATCTCATAGTTTCAGAAATGAACTACTCTCTCTTCTTCATGGTGATGAAGGAGATGATGTCGATGGAGGCGAAGGGGTAATCGGGAGTAGCTCAAGTAGCATCTCCCCGCCTATCCTCCTAGTCTGCAAATCCGTATTGTGTATTCTCTATCTCTGCTGTCTCATTATGAATAGCTCAGGGGTCATATATATATAGTCGATTTTAGGTCAAGACGATTCTGTAGAGGCAAAAAAAATCTAGAAAAGGACCCTCGATGGGGAGATGGGCCCCACCTTGCGGTACAGGAGTCAGGCCACATGGAGCCCCCTCTTTTCTTTCGCATGCCGTTCCTCGTTGACTTCTTCTTCTCAAAATCTACGTTTCCTTGAAAAAATGACGTGGCAAAAAGATTGGATCCGTTTGACGTCCGTAAGGTTCCAAAACTCAAAAATACGCAAAACATGGTTTCATGTTCTACAAAGTTAAAACGAAATAAAGGGGATTGTTTAGAAAATCCCCAGAATCAATGAAACACATGTCCATTACTTCAATAAACTATCAAATATAAAACACTATGGTCTAATAAACTACAAAGTTCATGGATACATTTTACATGCATCAAGTACCAAATAGTGGAGTATAATATTTGCCATCACACGCTCGCCTGCAACTTCTCCCACTTCATGACCAACTACGGCTACCAGCAGCCAGCATCACCGCCACAGGACGACGAGTAAGCCAAGTAGGCCAAAAGCCCAAGCTTGGGGGAGGTTAACCCTCCACCTTTGCATTCATATTTTATTTTCTTCTTTTGATTTATGTTCATTTATCTTAGTTGCATGTTTACTTGCAGTTTGCATCTTAAATGAAATCCAAAAAAATAGAACTAGCTCTTTACTTTATTTCTTTTGCGATCTTTCTTGTTTTCCTTTGGATTTTAAGTTTGCTCCCCGCTAAGTTTGTCACCTCTTAGGTTTTGTTCCCATGCTAGTCTCACTTGTTTGGCTAAACCTTTTGAACTCGATCTTTAGTTCGTTGGGGCCTTTTTTTTTGGAACTTTGCATATATTTTGGGTGTTTAGTAAATGTCTTTAACAGCTTTGGTATTAGGCTAGCCACAATGCTAGTATCATAAGCTGTATCATGCACTTTATGCATGCAAAAAGCTGATGTGGCGCATCAATTAATGATGAGAGAGATGAGAGTGGTATCATATTATGATACCGTATCATGACACGCAAAACAATAAACTCTACTAGCAAAGAAATCATGTTCACATATTTATCTTGAGATTCTACAAAACATTAAATATGATACAACTATGATACTACAATATGATATAATGCATTGTAAGGATGATATCATATAGTAGTCTCATATGCATGATACTAGTATATGATACTATGCATTGTGACTAGTCTTAGAGACTCAACCCCATAGAATTTGATAACATTGTTTCAAACAGCTTTTTTGGAACTTGATAACATAGTTTCTCAAAACCTGAAAGAACATTGACCAACGCTGAAAACCTGAAAGAACACACACATGACACGGAGATGTAGCGGTGGTGGGCCGTGGGCGTTCTCGAATAAACCCAAGAAACGTCCCCAAGAAACCCCCAAGGCGGAGGCGAAGCTCCCCGGGGGTCTGGCATGGCGGCTGCACGGCTGTTGCTCCCCAGGGTGACCAGAACTGCGGCCTCGTCCTCCGCTCTTCTCCACCGCCCTCTCGATTCCCTTTCCAGATGCCCCCGAAGCCTCGAGCCTCCCCTCCTGCGGCCGCCGTTAACCGTCTTCCGGCGGCGCCTCTCCGACGCTACTTTTGACGCGCAGGCACTAGATACCCGCGTCCCCGCTACCGTCATCACCGGATTCCTCGGCTCCGGCAAGGTCTGTTCCGCCTCGCTTACTCACCTTTCTTTTGTGAAGCCGTACTAACTTACGCTATAGAAGCCACTGCCACTCTACTCTGGAATCTGAACCCACTCCATGTTCTCTTCTACTTGAGCACTATATCATCTGATTCTCCAGAATGGAATAGGTGATCTTAATATGCATTCAGATTTGAGAAATTGATGCGCTATCACGAATCTGTAAAACAAAGTGGCGTGGATTTAAACCAAGGACTGAACTTTCACTTCCATGAGGATATACTTAGTATAGAAGACTTTTCTATTGTTGGTTTCTAATTGTTTTGAACCTCTCAAATGATTGTCTACTGAGGCTTTTCTATTGATTCTAAATTAGATTGGCTAATTGTTTTGAGCCTCTCTTTTGCAGACAACCCTTCTGAATCACATTTTGACTTCGCAGCATGGGAAGAGGATCGCTGTCATCGAGAATGAGGTTAAACTGAACATCCCTGTATCTTGTAGCACTTTGTTATGCTGGTCAACATTGTTTGATGTTAGGTTCTGCAACGGACCAATATCTGCGCCGTAACCATTTAACGTGCCGAGACTCAGTGGTGCTATGTAGAATAACACTTATTTTGTTTTTCTGTGTAGTTTGGTGAGGTGGATATTGATAGCTCACTTGTCGCTAACCATTCGTCCGTCGCCGAGGACATTGTGATGGTGAACAATGGCTGCTTGTGCTGCACTGTCCGAGGGGACCTTGTAAAGATGCTTCTCAAGTTGGTGAAGCAAAAGGGAGACAAGTTTGATCATATTGTTATTGAGACAACAGGTAAACACCATCGCATCAGAGTCTATCAGTATATAGCTATCATTGTTCAACTCTTAAAGAAATGTGAAGTTCGAATGTCTGACAGAACCAGTGTCACTTTCCAGGCCTTGCAAAGCCTGGTCCTGTTATTGAGACATTTTATTCTGATGAATTGGTCTCGAAATATGTGAAACTTGATGGTGTGGTTACACTGGTTGATTGTAAGCATGCCATGAAACATTTGAATGAAGTGAAACCAAGGTGGGTTGTGAATGAGGCAGTAGAACAAGTTGCTTATGCAGACCGGATTATACTGAACAAGGTATAGAAACTATGTACAAGGCTCTGATGCCAAAAATATAAATATTGGTTAACCACTTAGTTTTCCACATTTTCTGTGTTAAGTAAAAAGTGTTTCGTCCTGTTAATGTAGATTGATTTGGTTGATGACAGAGAACTGGAAGTTTTAACGAAGATCAAGGTAGGTTGGTGGAATGCCTTTAGAGAACAATTTTTTTTGTAAAGTACAAACTTTTTTTCTGAACAAATTGATTTCTTTTCTCGTTGCAGCTCATAAATGGGATGGCACAGATGAAAAAAGCAAAGTTTGGCGATGTTGACATGGATTTTGTGCTAGGAATTGGGGGTTATGACCTTGATAGGTTAGTATATTTATTTTCTTGCGTGTTAAAGAATATTGGGCTTTAATCCTGAGCGTCAGATGTCATATCTTATTTCTCTAATTGAGATAAAAATATATCTGCAGGATTGAGGCTGAAGTCCAATTGAATGAAAACAAAGAGACAGGTCTTTGCCACTCGGGACATGAGCATGGTAATGTTCACGCTCCACTATCCATGTGTTCTGAATCCCATTATTAGAGACGTGCCAATTTTTATAAGCCAGGGCTTAAGACAGAAGTTACTAGCTTGCTTTTGAACTTGTACCTTTTATCTAAATTTCTGATGAAGAAATGGAGGCTCATAAATTCTAAATAAGTAAGATAACAACCAGAAATGCAGATTACTTGTCTGTGTGCATTCATTTTTCATTCAACTTCCTTTTCTCAGTCTGTTCAGTTTACTCTGCTGATTTGTAGGTCACCATCATGATCATGTCCATGATTCAGCTGTTACTAGTGTAAGTATTGTTTCGGAGGGAGTACTTGATCTTGATGAGGTAAAGAAATTTACCCTAAAGAATTGCTTGAACTATGGTTATTCCTTATACTATCTAACTTTTCCTCGGTAAATGAACTAATTTTTCATTACTTTCTGTTCAAGGTCAATGATTGGCTTGAGAGACTGGTTGATGAGAAAGGTGAAGACCTGTACAGATTAAAGGGTGTTATATCTGTAAATGAGTCAACTGGACGCTTTGTATTTCAGGTTAAGATGATTTAACCGTGTTCTGCTATCCCTTTACTTGAATGAAGTTGATACGTGTGATCTAAGTTGTGTGCTGTCGACTTTTCTGAACAAATTGTCAAGTTCTAATTATCCTGGTTACCAGATAAAGCTTATGTTTTGATGCCTCTGCAATTTCGCCTGTTTTAAGTTTTTTTAATTCCTCTGCTAACTCCTACTCAAATTTGTAGGGTGTGCACTCTATGTTGGAAGGTTGTCTGGCAAAGCCATGGGAGCCTGATGAGAAGAGAGTCAACAAGCTTGTGTTTATTGGCAGGAATTTAGACGAAGCTGCACTGAGGAAAGCCTTCAAAGGTTGCCAGCTATGAACACTCTGAGCATGTGTTTCTCCTTGGGAGATTGAGGCTGCGAACAACTATGCTGAAAGTAAATCAGGCACAAGAACAAGTACAAGGCCCTATGTTTTTTGTGTTGATGTTTGCCTCTTGTTCACTGAGAAACTGTGTGATCTTGCCAACATCTTGTAGACTAGGCTAGAGTTAGAAGTGTAATTGTGTGGTAGAGGATCTTTGATGGGAATCATACATGTAAGGGTACTTGTCTTGTGATGAAACTAAAGGAATTCATGTTACTGTCTGAAACTCTGAACACATGCTTTGGCATGAGGTGCAGGAAATTTTCAACATTGAAATTAGTGATTTCCTGTCTTTAGCTTCCAAATGGCTTTGCAGTAGTTCAATGTTGTTTCCTCTGCTGTCATTTGGACTATCTAGAACAACAGGAATAGTATTGTGTTTAATCGTTCTCCTTGGCTTAACCTGAAGCAGGTGTGGCAAAGGTTACTGAGTTACCTTAGGATCTGGAGGATCCCTTTCAAGGACCAAAACTGGGAGATGGTGGATCGGTTCATGGTTCACCTGGTCAGAAAGCTCCAGGTTTCGTTGGCGCTGATGCCGGACTGACATGTGCTGACTTTGGCTGGACGTCAGTCTGGACAAGTCTCATCTCATCCAAAACTCACGGGAGAAGAGTGACTGAAGCCTACCTGAAGGCGCACTCGGAGAAGCCCGACGAGATCCATGTGATCGTTGGCTGAGGAAGCCAAAAAAATCTCGCTTCTGAGGCACGAGATGCCATGTAATAGAAGCTCTAGTTTGTTTTCGTTTTGTTAGACGCTAAAAACTCCTGTCTTAAGTTCTAGTTTGGGGGCTGCCATTTAGCTTGGCTTAGATGCCTTTCCTTTCTTTTCGGTCAGAAGTTAGTTTGCTAGACTTTTTGCAGTCCGGGATGTATGTCAGAACCTGATACTCTGTGTGGTTTCTTTTCGTTTGAAATGGAACCGGGGTGAATCCCTGTTTTTCTAAAAAAACTCTGAGCACATGCTTTTGACATGTTGTGAATGTCCTTTTATCGATTCAGACAGTAAGATCGTCCCTATTAATAATCGAAATTTAGAGCTTTTTCCTCTTGATCTAACAGGATAATTTGCAAAAAGAACATTTGGCTTCTTCACTTTGCGGCCTTAAGTTGTCACTGCCCTTTCTTAAGCATGCTATTGATTATCAAAAGGTTAGGCATAAATAAGAATATTAGGCTTACAGTTCGAAATGGAGGTAGTACTTATGGAACGAAGTAGAATATGAAAGAAATGAATATATAATTTATATTAGCTGAAAATAAAAGATAATTCAAAGAAAAATAAAATAAAATCAGGGTTTACACACACGAGGCATCTGCTGGTTAGCCCTGCCGCTAACGCGGTGTCTCAGGCGGTGCACCTGCCCCGATATTCCCCACACAACGGCTATATTTCTTAGACAAAGATCTCTTTCGTGCCTCTCCCTTCCCGTGCTCGTAATTCCACCGATCCATCAAGAAATCCCCACCAAGAAACAGCGCCGCCAAGCAATTCTCTCTGCGAGCGAACGAATCCGTCGCTCGCTCTCTCCGGGGAACGCGCCGTCTCGCGAAGCTCTCCAAAATCATCCTCGCGCCGCCCCCAAAGCTCTGTCCAAGATCCCCGCCGTGGCCCTCGTTTGGTTTACTGATACCAATCTCGTGTTGAATTCGCTTGCCCGCTGTTAATCTTTGCGCTCTTTGGTAGAATCTTTGCGTTAGGGTATCGGCGGTTCGTTGATTGATTGATTTATTCGTCTGCCTGCCCTAAAATTCGTTGCTTGACTTAGGGTTCCGCGTTGATCTCCGCCTCGGATAGTTCGGTTTGCCCTAAATTATCGTTCGCATCCATACAAATCGCTGTTTCTTGTTGCTCCTGACCATGGATGCAGGCTCGGACTCGCTGTCACCGGAGCGGAGCAGGCAGTGTGCGGCGGCGTCGCGGCCGCCGCTCCAGGAGGCAGGCGCAAGGCCCTACATGCCGTCGCTGTGCTCGGCGACCCGCAACCCTTCCGTCAAGTGCTATGTGAGTTCTGGATCCCGTCTGCTCCCTTCGCTTGTGCGCGCAGGCTGTTCGATAAAGTGCCTGAACCGGGTAAATCTGCTTGTTTGGCAGGGGGACAGGTTCATCACGTGCAGATCGGCGATGGACATGGACATGGCGCACTACCTTCTGACCGAGCCGAGGAAGGACAAGAAGAACGCCACGACGCCCTCGCCAGCCAAGGAGGCGTACCGCAGACTGCTGGCCGAGAAGCTGCTTAACAACCGCACCAGAATCCTCGCCTTCCGGAACAAGCCGCCGGAGCCCAAGAACATCCTCACTGAGCTCCGTGCTGATGCAGCTTCAATTCAGGCCAGACCGGCGAAGAAGCGCCGATACATCCCTCAGGTATGACACGCTTACTTGTGGTAGTGCTCATTGTGCTGCAGTTGTAGTAGTAGTGGCAATTGGTGATGATAACTGACTCGATTTGCATTGGAAATCTGATGCAGTCTGCTGAGAGGACTCTGGATGCACCAGACCTTGTTGACGATTACTACCTCAACCTACTGGACTGGGGAAGCAGCAATGTGCTGTCCATTGCGCTGGGCAACACGATATACCTATGGGATGCCGCAAATGGGTCTACATCTGAGCTCGTTACCATTGACGAAGAAAATGGTCCTGTCACTAGTGTTAGCTGGGCTCCTGATGGCCGGCACATCGCTGTTGGACTCAACTCTTCAACTGTCCAGCTCTGGGATTCAAGCTCTAACCGAATGGTTTGTACTTATTGGCATCTACTGTTAATGTTCTATTATCTGCACCATTTGTGTTTTGTTGATCATGATTTATTTTGCAGCTGAGGACACTGCAAGGTGTGCACGAGTCGAGAGTCGGTTCACTGGCATGGAATAGCAACATACTGACCTCTGGTGGTATGGACGGCAAAATCGTGAACAATGATGTGAGGATCAGGAACCATGCTGTGCAGACATACCGCGGGCACAAGCTGGAGGTGTGTGGACTCAAGTGGTCTGGATCTGGACAGCAGCTGGCCAGTGGTGGCAACGACAACCTCCTCCACATATGGGATCTATCCATGGCATCCTCTGTACAATCTGCAGGTCGCACCCAATGGTTACACAGGCGTGAGGACCACTTGGCTGCCGTGAAGGCACTCGCATGGTGCCCATTTCAGAGCAACCTGCTGGCATCCGGTGGTGGCGGAAGTGACCGGTGCATCAAGTTCTGGAACACACACACAGGCGCATGTCTGAACTCTGTCGACACCGGGTCACAAGTGTGTGCACTGCTGTGGAACAAGAATGACAGAGAGTTGTTGAGCTCACATGGATTCACTCAGAATCAGCTCACCTTATGGAAGTATCCTTCGATGGTTAAGATGGCTGAACTCACTGGCCATACTTCCCGTGTACTTTTCATGGCTCAGGTAGTCTTTACTCCCTATGCTTGTGTGGCTAAGTTGACACATATTTCTCTGCACAGATGTCTTATAGCTTGCTTATGTTGTCTTTTGCAGAGCCCTGATGGTTGCACAGTAGCATCTGCTGCAGGAGACGAGACCCTGCGTTTGTGGAATGTTTTCGGGACTCCTGATGCTCCTAAGGCTGCAGTCAAGACTTCACTAACGGGGATGTTCAACAGTTACAATCATATCCGATGAGGAAAAATGACTTCATTGGTATTACTCTTAGCGCCTATGTATCATTTCTCATAATATATTCTAATCATATGATGTCTAAAGAGCTCTTCGGATTAATTGGAACCTGTTTTATATATCATTGCAGATTCCCCTGACTGACGTGATGTTAATTTTGACAAAAAGTAGCATGTTGGGTGCAAAACCTAGTTGCATTGCGAGGTGATTATATCCCTCCTCGATCCATGTTTATGAATGTACATGAGTCGTGACCTGGCTATTAATGAAACATTTCCCCTTGACAGTTCTTAGGTGACCATCAGGAGTTCCAGAACCGTTGATGTGAATGGCGACCATCATGAGCTGATTCAAGAACTGTCGATATGGATGCAGACCATCAAAAAAGTTATAACTCATCAGAGGCGCCATCATATGAGCCAATTCAACTTAGAGATTTTACATTACTTAGATTTTGGACAGAACTAAAATATCTGTGTGTACTTCAGTTTTATTGTATGCTGGTAACTTTGGTTGCTATTTTACATTGATCCAAATGATGAACATCAAGGCCAGTTTGATGTATATAAGACTGATGTGGGTGATAATATGTTATACAGATGTTTTTATGAACAATGCGGAGAATTGCACGTGCTATTTAAGAGTATCCTGATTGTTGCCTGCCTCCCAAACTGTTGTTATTTCTTGCTTCTGATGTATCCTACAGTAATTGAGTGGTTTTGCAGTTGACATGAGTTTGGATGTGCTTGCTCTTCCTTGGATTACTTCTTTGTGCATCTTAAAGCTAGCAACCCGTTTTCTCACTACTACTATTTGACTATCTTCTTCTTTCGAAACATATACCTATTACCTAATTCTGTAATCAAACTTCTGTCTTCCAAACATTACTCAAACCTAACCAACTTTGAGCAGATTTTTTACCTTCAGGCTAAAGGTTTTGTCAGGATATAAGATCAGAATCAGATGTTGCACTAAGATTGGAGTGGCAACTGATAAACCATTTGTCAGAACTCTGAACTCATATGGTTCACTGACAGATGGTGTTTTTGCTTCAAATAGTACAAAGAGATGGCTGACATTCACACTGTAACTTAAAAATCCCCTATGACTTCCTCGATTAGATTAGCAGTGCGTCAGTTCCATATAAATTAGCTGTGCTTCTAAATAAAACATTAGCAGTGCATCATTGCAGGCAGTGGTAGTGCATTTCCTGTTGGTTCCACGTGAACCGTCAGATCTTACTGGAGTTGATCCTGGCCATCCAGCGATAGCATACGTGTGGTTCCTCCTCCTGGTTCGTCCCTACTCCCTACTACCCACCGGCCATCACCAAAGGAGTGGCCTTTTGCCCACCTCGCCGCTGCGCCGCCCACTTCCTCCCCCAGTCGCCCTCCCCGGCTCCCTCCCCCCAAGCTCCTCCGCCGGCAGTCCGGCCTCTTCTTGAGGAGGCCTCCCTCCATCGTGAGGGTTCGCCGGCCGCCGGTCGCCGGGATCGGGGCAGCCGCTGCCGCCTCTGCATCCCGTCCAAACACAGCTCACGCCACTCGCTTGGCCGCAACCACAGCTCGGCGCGCGCACGAGGGTCCAGATCCCCATCTTAGCATACCGGCGAATCGCCGTCCAGCCCCGGCGATGGATTTCATGAAGGTCTTCGATCAGACCGTGCGGGAGATGTAAGATTTCCCGATCGGACCACTATCTCGTTCCTGTTGGTTTTGTTGTTTGAGATTGTTTGAGAGTATGGCGTTTGATGAATGCGATCTGTGAGATCCTGATCCGTTTGCTGCGCACGTGCTCTTGCAGCAAGAGGGAGGTCAATCTTAAGGTGCTCAAGGTCCCCGAGCTCGAACAGAAGGTTGGATCTCGCCCAGATCTTAGCTCAAATCCCATGTAAAATAGTTTCCTTTTTCTGGCAACGGAGCTTGTGATGTAGGATTGTTCATGCTTGGTTGTAATTGCACTGTTGTCTGTTGTGTTACTATAATTCGTGCACTCTACAGTAACCCTGAACAAATGTAGACTCTACAGTAGTAGCTTAACAAAATTCATAAACGTTTTAAATCTTTCAGGAGTGACAAATAAAATTGTTCGTTGGTACAAAAATGAATTGGAGTTAGATTAGTCGAAATACTTGTACTACTGAATGCACTCCTCACAGTATGCTCTTGAGTTGCCTTTAATCAGGTCGGATTCCGCAATGATTGCAGGGTTGCATTGTAAAGTTTGACCCAAGTGACTATTTAGTCATTTTGATCTGTTATTGTTATTCAAGCATTATCTGTGCACATGAAGATACTAGTGAGAATTGTGTGATGTTCTGTTTATTGTAAATTTGTACATCATTTTAGGGACTATGAGGTCCAGGTAGATGCGTTGAGACTAATATGTCCTAGACAAGCAATGAGATCTCTGCTTCACACCATTGTGGTGTGCACATTGAAATATGCTTCAAACCTACATTAGCAAAAACTAATGTACATCTATAACTTGTTCTCTCTATCGGAGGTCTGATTGTATTGTTTTTTCTGTGGAGTAGCACTTATATGTCTTTTACTGAGAAAGCTTGTTACCAAATCAGGTACTTGATGCAACAAGTGATGAACCTTGGGGTCCACATGGAAGTGCTCTTTCAGAGCTAGCACAGGCCACCAAGAAATAGTAAGTTTTGATCTTTAATTTGCATTGCCTTATTTGGATTCTACCTCCCTTTTTTATGCATAAATGATGCTTGTAAATTCTAAATGTGCAGCTCTGAGTGTCAGATGGTAATGGGTGTCCTTTGGACTAGGCTTGCTGAGCGAGACTCGAACTGGCGCCATGTATATAAGGTTATTGCTTCTTATTTCTAATGACCATTGCTGTACTAATTTTTTTGACAAATATTAACCTTGTTTGGCATCAATTCTTCAATGATCACACTAACCACAAAAAGAACATAAACCTTTCTATTATTTAAGATTTGCATGAGTAATTTGTTTCACTAAGAAAAAATAATGAATGCGCAGGCTCTGACAATTATTGAATACTTGATAGCCAATGGTTCTGAGCGGGCGGTTGATAACATTCTTGATCATTATTCAAAGATTTCGGTATGTGGTGTCTGAGCTTTATTCATAACTCTTTCTGATTGAGATTACATGTAAGTTAAACTTTTTGTTTGGTGTATCCCTTAAGGTTCTTTCGAGTTTTGAGTTTGTGGAACCTAATGGAAAAGATGCCGGAATAAATGTGAGGAAGAAAGTCGAGACTCTTGTGGGCATCATAAATGACAAGGAGAGAATAAAGGCTGTGAGAGAGAAAGCAGCCAGTAACCGTGATAAGTGAGTTCTGGGAAATAAATGAGTTTTCTATCTGATTATTTTAGTTGTATAGTCATCTTCAATGGTTTTAACCGAAACATATGTTTGCTGGATGAAGGTATGTTGGGTTATCCTCAACAGGATCATCATATAGATCGAGCTCAGCCTCTGTAGGGAGCAACTACAGTTCAGGTGAACGTTACGGGAGTTTTGGTGGCACAAGGGAGGGCGACTCGTTCAGTAACAGTTACAGGGACAAAGAATCTGTTAAAACCTCTGCGGGCAATACTGGCAGCAAGAAATCTGGCAGCAAGACACGAAAGGAAGCGAAGCATGATAGAAGGTACTTTAATGCTGGTTAGCGTTTTACATGCTTTAAATAACCACTACTGGTTTTTACTAACTGCGGGCAAAAATATTTTCTTTAGTAGTTGTAACTATTTTATCATATTATTCAAAATTTGTTAGCCTGTGGGATATGGTAGTCTGATTCTCGGTAGCTGCATGATGGATGAATTAGGCCCCAACACCCAAGGATGAAGTAATATGTATTTTGCTATCAAAGTACAGTTAGTCTTAGAGTATACTGTTACTGCTATTGCCTCTTGGAGGTGGCCCTTGTGTTGAATATTATTGATTACAAGTATAGTAAGTGAAGCAATCTTTTTTTATTCTTTAACAAAAAAAACCCACCCGCTGTATCAGTTCTACACTTTAGACTCAGGCCTAATTTTACTATTATACATGTGTTGAATATTATTGATTACAAGTATAGTAAGTGAAGCAATCTATTTTTATTTTTTAACAAAAAAACCCACCTGCTGTATCAGTTCTACACTTTAGACTCAGGCCTAATTTTACTATTATACATTTGCTCCTTCACTGAAGTTGTATATGCACCCAGCTCCTCGAAGCCACCATCTAGCACAAAAAGCAATGAAGACGACTTCGATGATTTTGATCCTCGTGGATCTTCTTCAAATGGTAAAATATTATATCTGTATATATTTTTGTGCTTATGCTACTTCCTTAGTAGGATTTTTTTAGCTGTCGTACTGAATGCATGTTCAAGTCTTGACACATAAGTTTGTTAAAATCTATGTTCTTAGTTCACCCCTCAATTTTGCATGTATAATGAGAGTATCTTGTAAGTAGCACACTCGTAATATTCTGCTTCTTCCTAATCATAAATAGGAGGTCATTCTATATTTAAGATTACGGGAATCATACGCCTTCTATATTTAAATTAATTTGTTAGAACCTCAAAGAGATGAGTGTTGGTCATTCTATGCTGCCTGTAATGTGACACAAACAAATAAGTGGCCATATATGCCCTTTGTCATCAAAATTACCAGTATGCAAACTAATAAGATACAACACGGATTTGCTACCACCAGTGGTGCCTATAGACAGCCGTTGGATGAGCCCTCAGTCTAATTTGAAGAACATCCGGAATTCTAGACTTCACGGCGACTGTAACGGTGCTCTTTTCAGCTGGACCACCAACCATAGCCAACCCACTCTCACCCACACCTGGCACCTGCACTCCACCTGTCCCCAACTCAGCTTTCTCTGGACACAGTAAACTGAAAAGCTCTGGGCTATTCCTGGGCAGAGCATGGCCGCCGCCGGCGTCGTGGATAAGGGAGGGCAGGAGCCGCCGACGAGTAACAAGAGTTTCTGCTACTGAATTTGTGGTAGTATGTTGAAGAATTTCAGTGAAAATCTGGACGTTTTTTCTTGTTTTGCTGAAACTGTTCTCTGAATTTTGGAGCACTGCTGAATCGTTGCTGCCTGCTGGGACTGTTGGAGGTCGCCGACTGTGGACTGCCAGACTGCGGCGTCGAGGCCTAGGCGCCGCTGAGGAACGGCCGGGCGGCAGGGCCCGACGCCGGTGCGTCGCAGGCCGTGGCATGGGTCGGGATGACGACTTCTTTAGGCGCGCATCCTGGCGTCCGGCAGCAGCGTCGAGCTCCCTTCCTCCACAGCGTGGTGGGGAATGACGGCGACTTCGGCATATCGACATCTCTCCCACCTGGACCAGCCATGGATGAGTGTGGCGCGGTGCCATTGACCGGCGGTGGCCGTCGCATTCAAATTTCACGCAGGCAGGTGTGCGCTCGCGGCAGCCCCTGCAGCCGTCGGGCCATCTCCCTATCCTCCCACGAAGGCAGGAGAAGTCGGTGGAGGTGGGCCCTGGTGCCATGTGCCAGGCCACGAGGTGGGGGGCGGCCCGGGCGGCCAGGAAGGATAGAAGGAAGATGCCCCCGGTGAGACACGGCCGCAACTCTTCCCCCACGCGTGGCTTGCGGCCCAGCGGCAGCGCGCAGCTCATGGCCCGGCGGCCGCCGGCTTGGTGCTGAGCTCCTGGACCAGCGCGCCGCCATCCTGGGGCAGGCTGCATAGATGGCGACGCCGTGCCTCCTTGCGGCAGTGGTTGGCCAGGTCTGTGAGCTGGCTGCGCGTGGGAGGTGTCCGTCACGGGGAAGAAGGTGGGGATCGGGAGGAGCCGAGCCTGAGGTGGAGATTGATGGAGCCTTTGTGCCTCCTCCCTGAGTGGATCGCGCTGCCGTGCTTCCTCCTGGCCGGTGAATCGAGAAGAGCCGTCGGACACCGAGGCCCTCCCCTTGCATCCACTGGGTGCTGCCGCCTGGTCAATCGCCGCACCTCGCGATAGGGAACAGAGAGCCTATCCACGAACCTGACCGGAGACATGGGGGAGTGAGGAATTGAGGGGAGAGAAGGACAGAGAAGGGAAAAGTGGGGTTTGAACCTAGGTTAACGGATGTAAACGCCGTTGGGTATGTGTAGCTACCACCGGTGGTAGCCCCACTATTTCTGAATAAGATATCATACATGTTCTTTATTAACTTCTGATTTTGTGTAACTAGAATTTTTCTTTGTTCTACAGATGCAGCTAACACTACAAAGACTGCTGAGGTCGATCTTTTTGGCCCAAACTTGATGGACGATTTTGTTGATGAGCCTGCAACCACTCCAGCAACAAAAGGTTTTGTGGAACCTCAGGCTGATCTATTTGGAGATGCATATTTCCAATCGGCAATCCCAAGTGCAGAAACAGCTTCGCATCAGGATGTCCAGGTTCGGTTCTCAAATTCTCTGTATATTCAGGCAGCTAAATATGTCTTTAACTGATTGGATAACTGGATGACACTTGTATGTCTTAACTGATTGGATAACTGGATAGACTCGTTTGGCTCCCATCATTTGGGGCTGGAATCAAAGAATTCATTTATGATTCCAACAATTACCTGTTTGGCTGCCACGGAATTGGTTATGGAATTCATTTGGAATTCCATGGTTTTTCATCCCATGCCTAACCTTAATACCTATTGGGTACCCTGTCATTTCTGTGGAATTGCTAAAATGAAATGATACCATCATGTCATTTCAAATGAAATGAAATGATGGGTGCCAAACGAGCCCCTTCAACTTGAGATAGTGTATTTGAAAGAAATCAGGATTCCTTTGCCTTTTTCTTTTGTTTGTTTCTTGTGATTTGATATTCTTAGCAAATCATGTAGTTCCTCAATTCATTAATACATGTTGTGGTCATCGATATGATACTGCAGGACAATGTTGACCTTTTTGCGGGAAACACAACCATTGCTTCAGCATTTCCACCACAGACGGGGTTTATTCCACCACCAAGTTCTGGGGCATCTTCTGTTGCTAACAGTTTTGTGTCCAAGAAGACAGCACCTGAACCATTTGACCCGTTCGGTGATATTCCTTTAAGCAGTTTTGGTGGATCTGACCCATTTGGCGACTTCAGCTCCAATGTTGGAGCTAGTGCACCGCCACCTGGACACAGTTCCGCTGGAAATATCAGCACACCGAGCCAGAACCTTCAGGCAGCATCAGACTTTGGTGCCTTTGAATCGAACACTGAGCAGGCAGCTAAAGACCCCTTTGATTTTTCTTCTAGCGTTAATATTGGCAAAGCAAACGCAACACCTTTGGCAGCTCCCAAAACCGATGCATCTGATTTTGTGCCTTCGTAGCAAACACCGCAGAAGCTGCTAAGGACCCTTTCGATCTTTCTTCGAGTATCAGCCATGGAAGGACAGGCCAAACACCTCTGGCAGCTTCCAAGTTTAATGCCAAGAAAGAAAATATTCAGGTCAAATCTAGCATATGGGCAGACTCTTTGAGCCGAGGATTGATTGATCTGAACATAACTGGACGTATGTTCCTCCTCTTATTTATTTCCCCTTCCCTGTGTAGCAGCTTGATGGAAAAAGTGTTGATGCTTCTCTCTTTGTTTTTCCAAATTGCAGCAAAGAAGGTGAACTTAGCTGATGTTGGGATCGTGGGCGACCTCGGTGATGGGTTCGACGACAAGTCTCAGCCCTCGTGGAACATGGGTGTGGGAGGATCCAGTCTAGGAATGTCTGGAAATCCTTCTTCCGCGCAGGGCGGTGGCATCGAGAGCTTGGCGAACTACAATAAGTACCAGTTTGGCTTCAAATGAGCTTTCAAGCGAAAACATTTGCAGCGTCCTGGTATTTTGTATTTTGCTGGGCGTTATATGGTGATTGATTTATTTTACTTTCTTTTGCTATATACCTCTATTTTGGAGATTTCAGTATGTTACTTATAATTGCCTGAGTCAAGTATCATGATCTTGGTCTGTCTTGGCGAGTGTATTGTATTTACTGGGTTTGCGGATAAGAGACTCATATGTCACACACCATGATTAAATCCCACCATGTGGTTAATACGCACCTTGTGTAAGTTGAATGGCTTTGCTGCTGGTATGGGAATTCAACGCCTGCATATTCTCGTACAATGTAGACGATGTGCATTCAAATTTGAGGAATATACGTGTGAATATGATTCAGCGGACTGAATGCGATTGATGTGTCCGTAGATGTTGTCTTGGGAATCTGAGATGATGCCTACCTGACCTGTATCTGGAGCTATCAGGTATCAGGAAATAACAGGATTGGGATCAACAGCTACGATAAGAAGGCCAAAATAGCTGGTTCGCACGAGCTGGGGTATGCAGCGCATGCTATTGGGAACAGACGAAGAGTACTAGCATCGCCGTCGACCGATTACGCGCTGGAACCAAGTTGTGGCTAGAACCGAATCTTCCTACCAGGAACAGAGAGCTAGCTGTAGCCAAACTAGGCGGAAGATGCTCGAATCAATGATCAATCTACCCAGTTGAGTGCAGAGTCTGGACACAGGAACAGTCATCTAATCATTGCGACGATCGAAGTGTGGCCGCGATGAGACGATTTTGATAAAATAACCTAATATCTTAAGTTTAACACTGAATAACCTACTAACTAACGAATGTATTTCACAAAATGATCTTTTTTTTTGGCGTCTCACACAGCTATAAGCAAAGTAGCATGGTGTAAGGACGTCAAGCAAAACATAGCGACTCCGTCTAAGGCGCCAAGAATTTGCCAGCGCGGCGGCTCCCGATAGGAAAACAAGCATGGCGCCTTGGTCAATGGCGCCATACCCCCTAGCTTGGTGCCATTGACCAAGGCTCCATGCTTTTTTTTCTCTTTCTATCCAGCAAATAATATATTTCTAGCAATTTTTGCAACTATTTTTTCTTAGATTTTTTTTTAAAATTCACCTAGTATTTATTTATTTTGTATCCAATTATTTTGCAAACTTTTGTTTTACAGATATTTGATAAGTGCGTTTTGAACACCTTTGAGAGGCTTTAAGAAAATAAGATATTCATACCTGAACTTTTTTGGGAAAACTTATATAAACTATGCTCCTTTATCTAAGGCCCTTCTTAAACCTTACCTTTGGCATGATCATTAGTTAGCACTTGTTCAACACTTGATTTTTTGAGTGTTTGATAGTTCCTTATATTGACTTTGTTGACTATGTGTGATGAGCTGACTTTGTGCTACTCTATTTAACTTTGATTGAACTGATTTTGCGTGACTTATATGTAGCTATGATCTACACGTGGAAATATGGCCCAACCTAGCTAGACCACATCTTATATTATATTATGGCTACTGAGGATCTACTTACAAACTGTTTTCTACCTTTTTCCTCCAAATAAATTTCCTTTTCCAAAGAGCTTAGCCTTTTTTCCCTATATTTAGATGATCTACAAATAAATATCAAGACCATTAATCATTTAATTCATTTATCGACATTGATTTTTTCCCCTAGCATGCATGCAAGGATGCAAGAAACACCATTTCTTCATTTGAATGGGGGCATTTATTCAAAAAATCTACATATTTTTTAATTTTTCTTTCAAATATGAATAAATACTAGAGGAATTCAAAAAATCGCTCTAAGAAAACATAGTGACAAAAAATGTTAAAACCATATTATCTCACCTGCTAGATAAAAAACAAAACAAAAAGCATAGAGGTTTGGTCAACAACGCCAAGCTAGGGGGTACGGCGCCGTTAAAAAACGCGCCATGCTAGTTCGCTTAAAGCTCCGGCGTAGGGTTTAGGGTTTGACTAAAAATAAAATACATTCATCAGCAGATTATTCAATATTAAACTTTAAAGATTAGATTATTTTTTCAAACGGCGATGAAGATCGGAGAGGAGCTCATCATTCGTCGGTCAGCCGTTCGCGAGTCAATTGTGTTCGGTTGGTGTCACCAAGTGGAATGTAATGGAACCGTTCCGCACCTCGTACTCGTTCTCGTGTTCGGTTAGAAAATGGAATGGAACGAAGTGGTTCCAGAAAAGGGAATATTCTCGCTAGATGCGGAACGCACTCGTTCCACCAAATCGGTGGAATCTGCACGTTCCACTCGCGATTAGCGGCTAACTGAAATCGGCGACGGCGGCTGGGAGCACGCCCGCGGCGGGAGCTCGCGCGGCGGCTGGGAGCTCGCGCGGCGGCGGCGGGAGCAAGCAAGGCGGCATGCCGGCACTAGGGTCGGCGGCAGGGAGCAAGGCGGCATGCCGCCACTCGGGTCGCCGGCAGGGAGCGGGCATGCCGGGTCGCCGGCAGGGAGACCATGCCGCCACTCGGGTCGCCGGCAGGGAGCCTAATTTCGATTTTGAGGAATAAAATCACAATTTGCCAGTGTAAAGTAAGATTTAAGAACCGTTTCCATTCTATTTTCTAGTCTCAACCGAACACCTGATAGAACCGTTCCATTATATTTTTTGGTCCCAACTGAACACAGAAACGGAACCATTCCATTCCTCTGGAACGGAACCATGACATTCCATTCCACTTCGTTCCCGAACCGAACACACCCTCCGCGCTGGCGCGAATATTCCAGCGACATGAGCGCAACAATCGTCGCCGTCTCACTCGCTCGGGTCCAGCCGCGAGCCCTTCTGCAGCTTCCACGTGGACACGGAATATTCCTTCTCGCCCATGTCCTACCAAGTTGGCGTTTGCGTGCTCGTACAGCCACACTTCAGCTCGTCACGCCCGTTGGGCATCATGTCACAGTTTTCACCTTTCTGATGCTTCGACCAAGGCGATTAGCTTTCACATTCAGCATTCAGTTTTCTTCTGCTGAAAGCGGAGGTCTATCTCGATTTTCTCTCCGAGAGCACACACCGCAAAGGCACGACGATTTTACCCATCAAAAGTCGACAGTACATAGACCTTGGTGGCTGTCATCTTCTGCTAATTAGAATTCAGAGCCATCCCCAGAGCCTGTGTCTCGCACCAATGCGAATCTGGGAGCTAAAGACTAACAGCAAGATTCGCGCTTAGGTGTAGCTTTCTCAATTTGGCCACCATCCTCTGCTAACGAATCTGGCCAGCCGCATGTCAGGTTAACAAGGTTATGCCCAATACATTAGGCAACGGGTTATACTACTACTACTAGCATCTAAATGTAGTCTCATCAAAAAAAAAAAGCATCTAAATGTAGTACTGTACGAGGCTGTAACCGCAGTAGCCAAGCTGCGGCGGCGTCGTGCTGCTCGACCGGCCGCCGGCTAGCCGGCCCGCCGTGGTTGGTGCCGACGTCGTGCCGCCGTCGTCGAGCAGATGCCTGGTCGCGTCGTCGGTTTGTTGTTTTGTTTCTTTTGCCGTCTGCGTACGTTGCAGCTGGCCCAGGGGGCAAGTCCCCCTAGATTCCTCGCACACATGACATGATGCCCCCACCCTCCCCGCTACCTCCGCTCGTCGTCTTCTGCTTCGCAACCTCTCTCTCGTCTTCTTGTCCTCCCGTAGACTTCACACTGCACAACGTCCGTATCTTTCCCTCAGCAGACACGAGTGACCGAGCAGCTGTAGTTATATGCTGCTACGCCAGGAGCTTGATTACCTTTCCTGATCTTGGCCGGAGAAGCAAACAACCGACAGGAGTCTCGTGCCCGTAGTTGATCGAGATGTTCCAAGGGATGGAGGGGAGCTACAGTTACGGCGGCGATGCCACGGCAGCAGCGGCGGCGGTGTCGCGGGACACCAAGCAGCGGCTGCGGTGGACGCCGGATCTCCACGAGCGCTTCGTTCACGCCGTAGCCAGGCTCGGCGGCCCCGACAGTAAGTCTCTTACTTGCTACTCCGTTCCCGCGGCTTCTCTTCACGGCAGCATGCACCGACGATCATGTAGAGCACAGCACACTGCCCGTTGAACGGTGCTCTGTCCAGATGAAGCGTGTTTTTTAGGAGGCAAAAGATTATTCGAATCCTCTACTCCTGATATAGAAACATCATGGGCAATTTTTTTTGATCACTCAGCTGGCTTTGCTTCTTTGAGCATCAACTGAACGATACTTGTATCCAATCTGACTGTTACTGTTTCCTGCAACAGAAGCGACGCCCAAGTCAGTGCTCAGACTGATGGCCATGAAAGGACTCACTCTGTACCATCTCAAAAGCCACCTCCAGGTTTCAACTCTGCTCCAATGCTGCACTTTGTTCCTTCTCTTCTACTACATCTCAGTGCCGTAGTACTGATTACCATGCGATGCTCGGTTTATATACTTAGAAATACAGACTGGGAAGGCAAACCAAGAAATCCGCAGACTTGGAACTACCCAACGGTGGCGGTACATACCTTTCTACTGTTGCAGTTAACACTAAAATGCATCCAAGCCAACATTTCTGCTTCTAAACTCAAGAAGTTGCTATATTTGGTTTCATCAGGATTTGCAACGCGAGATATGAATTTTTCCGTCGGAGGGCCAACTGCTCCTGCTGGAGGCGACGGCACAAGGTACCTAGACTTTCTCCTTTACCTCTGAACCTATCTGCAAGTGAAATACCTGTTTTTTTCCTGGTATACTATGATAGGTTGTCATCATTATCAATTACGCTACCAGTATGCAACGAGTTTAGTCTGAAGATGCGTCACCCTAGTGCAATTTGTTAAGTACTCAACTAAAAAACATTTGCTAAAATGTCAAAGCTAGTAGATTGCGGTACGCTCCTGATACATCATGTGCTAGTGCTAAATTTTCAGTGGTTATCAGACATCTACAGATCAAGCATTTTATTCTTTTTGCCTTATGAACTGTAGAAGCTTTATCCTGTTTACACCGAGTACGGATAAAACAATCTAAACCTAGGACTTCGTCTATAAATACCATAGGTGCTAGATAGTCGAGTGTAACAGAAAGTGAGATAGTCGTCAAAATAACAGAAAGTGAGATATGATTACTAGTTCGCATATGAATAACAAGTATTATTTTTTATTACACACAAACAGTTAAACTTTACACTCCAAAACCATCTATGCAAAGTTTCCATCAGAGGCACACAGATGTGAATCCTACTGACTACTTACTGCCATGTGGCTTATATGGGCATTTTTCTTCAGCTGAGATTATATGGCAAATTTGATTTAACTAATAATTTTGGAAACATTTCTTATGTGAATCAGAGAAATGCCTCTCGAGGACACACTCAGGTATCAAATTCAGGTCCAAAGAGAACTGTGTGAACAACTTGAGGTTAGAGAACTTTTGCATCACTGCATACATAGTCCCAAACTTTGTACTATATAGGTTAAACATGTTCAAAATGCGTCTGAAATCAGGTGCAGAAGAAGCTGCAGATGCGAATAGAGGCTCAAGGGAGGTATTTAAAGGAAATACTAGAGAAAGCTCAGAAAAACATTTCCTTTGAGGCAAATGGATCTGCCGGCCTAGAAAATACTAGATCACAGCTAAAGGACTTGATGGACAATGGAACACATGTGTATGAAGAAAGCAGTGAACATTTATCTGATGACAATCTTAATGATAACAATTTAGATTTTCAGCTCTACCATGTACAAAGTCAGCATGCTAAGAATGTCAAATGCACACCAAAAACTGAGGACCTGCTCTTATTAGACTTGAATATTAAAGGAGAATATGACCTGTATTCGAGAGGAATGCAAGGGTGTGAGTCAGATATGAAGATTAACCAGCAGAGAAAATAGAGATTTATTTCAGCAAGATGACAGTTAATGTGAGTTTCACTTTTTGCTATTAGAATTTTTTTCACTGTGGCGCTGAGGATGCTTAGCAACAAGTTTGACTTACTCAGTGGTAATGTTAGATTTACTGAAGAAATTCATGAATGCTTGAGGCCTATAGTGTATACATATGCTTTGTAGAGTGCAGACTGGAGTGAGAGAGCGTGCTACATTCCAATATCAAGATGTATGTATATTCTGAACTTCTGTTTATGTACCACATATTGCATAATTTGATGTGCACAGAAGAAGCTATATTTGTGCTATTGCCTGGCAAGGTAAGCAGAGTAAATCTGACAGCTCAATAGGAATTTCAGAACTGTATGCAGCCATTCCAACAATAAACCCTGAAAAGGCTTCATGCTCATGTTCCAGGAACATGGAAACTTTGCGGAAATTCTAGACGCAAATAATCCTTTTAAGTTTAAACAAATACACATAATTGTTATTTCCCAATTGTAAGGACCATGTTACTTGCTCAACATAACTTGTACAATTTGTCAAATAACCACCTTTCACTAATGTGCGGAAATCTAGCATCATCTTTTGAAAATAACATGCAACATAAGCTTTGTAAGATAACTAAACTGACCTAGTTGGATCTAATATTAAGACAAATCATGGATAAAGCAAATACATGCAAAAGGATGCATTCTTCACTTTACCATCTCAGGGCCAGGAATTGTACAAATCTGGTTGCCACAGTAGGCTTGACTCTTCGGTCTTCACTTTCCCCATTTTGAGAGGATCAGAAAACCAACAACCGTGAGGCATACCACAGCCACAGATCCAACCACAAGCAGAAAAGCGTACATCTGGCTCGGAAGATTAAGTTTCTCCTGCATACCCTTCAAGCCTCGGTCGATTACAGGCGCCAAAGCAGCTGCACCAGCAACTCGAAATGGTCTCGTGACATTGTTACCGGTCCACATTAGGATAACTATCTGAGAAAACAGATGAGAGTCAGTCTTGGGAGTCTGTCAGTTTAACAATGCACAAGTACAGACAAGCATGCTGCATATTTGCTATTATCGATGAATTAGCATACATAGCGCAATAGTCTAGAATCTCTAAAATTATTACGAGTGAAGTTGCAACGAACAGAAATGGAAGCTTCCATTTTTCACAATTCACACTGCAGTACCTAACTGAAAGACACAAGCGCATGAACAATCAACAAGTCAACAACAGTGTAGCTCAAGCAGAGCCTTACCCCAAGCAAGGCCTTGATGTTGGCGGCGGGGTTCTTGCCGGTGCTCTTCTCGTAGCCGAGGAAGGCGAGCACGAAGAAGGTCGTGTAGGTGACGGCGTCGAAGAGCCCGTAGGCCAGCACGGCGGCCAGGCCGAGCTTGGCCACCCTCGCCCTCATCTCCGCGCTCTCCGCCTACACACATCCACAATTCCAAAGCTTTTTAAGCTCAAAAGCAACCAAACAAGTTCATTCCCCTCGTTGATTCAAGGGCGACCAACTCACCGTCCACTTGGCCCAGAACCCGCCCTTCGGCCGGGGCTCATCCTGAAAATCAACCAGAACATTAGTGACAGACGGTGGAGTGGTGGGGGAATGCAGAAATTGAAAGTGTTCAGGTGCTAGCGCAGCCACCTGCGGGTCGGGATGTGGGTTTTCGGCTGCGGAGGCGCGAGGGGCATAGGCGAATCTGCGACCTGCGGCGGGCGCCGGGAGTGCTGGGGACGGTGGTAGGCGGCGGCGGCGTGGAGGTGTCGCTGGGCTGGGTGGCACGAGATGGCGGTGGTGGTGGAGACCTCGCGGGCGGAGGGTGAGGGGTGACCTTGCGAAGCAGGAGACGCGGGCTGGGAGGAGAAGGCACGGGTGGCCGGCGAGGGGCAGAACGACTCATCTTCTATGAGACAAACTGCAAAACTTATGTCTTCCATTCCATGAAGCCACAAAGATCTAAGATGCTGAATTTGTGCATTCAGGTCAGAAATGCGGCAATAACAGGAATAAAGAAAGCACGAAATTCTATTTACATAAGATAGTAAAATAAAATTTCACCTGCATATGATTCATGACAACCTCAAATTAAACACTGGATAACCTCTAGTCCGTACATGAGAGCTAGCCACAAATTTCCGACTCCAATTATATCGAAGGCTTGACGAACAATAGTGGCACATCATACTATGAATATTGTCAAATTTCACATGTGGATTGAATAGTATTACGTTGGTACTGTTGTTCAGAGCTAGGTATGTATTTTCTTTGTTTTTTTTTGTTACTATCGTTTTGGATCTATAAACTTTTGACAAAAAAAATAAAAATAAGATGTTTTAGCCTATCATTATCATGCATGTATCTAGATATCTTTTAGTGTGTAGGTTAGAAGCAAACGGAGCGAACGTATATCTAAAAAATATCTAGATACATATATGTCAATAATAGGCTAAAATATCTTATATTTTAAAATGGAGGGAGTACCAAAAAATTAGATGTTTTTCATAAGCTTTTGATTACATATTTGAAGGCCTAATGCACTTGTCTTTTTTACTTCCTTAGGTTTGACTTGGTGATGAGTTCACTTACCTTTCTCTACTCTTATATGTGTGGAATTTTGCAAAAAAAAAAAAGAGGCAAAAAACAAAATTCAGGCATCATAGAGTTAAACATGGTACTTTACGCTTCTTATCATCCAACTAGTACAAGGAGTATGACAAAGGACAAATGTCATCCACTAAAGTAGCGCAAAATCAACTTATGATGATTCATCCATATGCCATCTTTCTTTAGTCGCTTTCCTCTAGCCGCTTATCCTCTCTTATCGTCTTATCCTCGCATGCTTATATTTTTTGAATTAACCCCTCTTAAAATTTCTAATGCACATTGGCCAGTCCAATTGCCCCAGCACCGCGCCATCGAGAAACATCCCTATATTTTCCATTTCCTTTCAGCCAAAAAGTGAAAACTAAGTGGTGCATTTTTTATGTTTATTAATATAGGGTTTAACAAAAAAGTCAAATGACACTATGACTATTGTCAAAAGCAGATTTCCATCTTCCATTTTTGCATGATAGTGATAATGCGACTTGCTACACCAACGAACGCTAAGGATTTTCCAAAATATGTGAACTTAAATTTATGGGATCAAAATGTATCACCAAGGAGTTATTTCATTGAGTGAGGGATGCTCACCATGAATGACCATGTGCTCATTTATCTTAGCACTGAACCCCATTAAAGCATCCATAACACAGTTCTTGAACCACACGATCTCCTATTTAAGCGTGAGAAGAGAGATATAAGAACAATTCTCTAAGAATCCATCCTACATAGTAGAGAATAATCGTTGCTAGGTTTATACCAGCATAATACCACATACTCAACATGCACAAGCTGTGTTCTTAGTTGAAATTGCTTTTTCAATGTCGTTGAAACTTGAAACCTACAAACACCCTAGGATTGGGAACCGTCAGGAGTAACAATCACATCGTTAAGCATTTCAGCACGAAGTAACAATTCTATGATGGTCAATAATTTGCCATCCTAATGCCTTGAGTTCACGAAGCATCTAAGTTCACAGTAGATGACTAGATATATGCCTTATCCAACTCCTAGTTTGCACAATGATTGTAGAACATGTCCTTGCTTTCCAGCGGGATTACCAGGCATCTAGACATCATGGAATTATTTAATTTGCTACATGCATTGGCCTTCAGAATGGTAAGCACATAAAAAGTGGATAAATCGATGTAAAATGAGAAATTTAACATGCATATGTAGGAAAGATCTCAACATTCAAGCGTAACTATGATGGGTTCGTAGCATAGAAAATAAAAAAATTCCTACGCATGAACACATAAACTAGCCAAGAACATCTACGAGATGGTAGCAACGGAGACTAACCCTCGAAGACCGGTAGCGGGGATTACGTTCCCGCACAAACGTTGCCGATGGAGAGTCGAGAAAGACGCACGTAGTCGACATAGTCGTTCACTTGACGTAGTCGACGTAGTGGTTCACTTGACGATCACGAGATCGTGTACACGGCGCCATAACCGGCAGTGCCCCCGTGCTCGGTCACACGTACGGCTCGTCGTCGACTCCTCCACGCCCTCGGTCCAGCGGGGCAGCGGAAGAAGGGATCCGCCGGATACTCCAACACTCACTTCTCCAAGTGTGTGAAACTCAAACTAACAATCCGGCAGAGCTTCGCTAAGCCAAGACGGATTTGGGGTAGCAACTTTGCGGGAGAAGGGAAGAACCAAAGTGTTAGGAGAAGAGGAGTATGTCCAACATATATATAGGAGAGAGGGGGCAGCCACCCATGAGGGGTGCGGCCAGCCCCTCCCCTTTTCTCCTCTTCATGGTGGTGGTAACCCCCTCTTTCATGGAAAGGTAACCCCCCTCATCAAATGAGTAACCCCCATTTTAATTTTGCATGACATTCATGCTAATTAAAATTTACACTTATTGATTTAATAAAACATTTTTATTTCTTTAATATTTGTTAATTCATTCAATTAATAAACATTAACAAATACACCCTTGAGTTATTTCGATATCCCGAAACAGTTTCGGTGCTTTTCTGAAACAACCCTCATGCTGTCCTGTAATTCGATCGGAGTATCGTATCCACTCAAAAACGACGGCGAACCTTAAGTGTGTCACCCTACGGTTCGTGAATAACGTGGACATGATCGAGACTCCTCTCCGATCAATAATCATCAGCGGGATCTGGAAATCCATGATGACTCCCACTTACTCAACGATGAACTAGTGATCGTGTGAACGAATAACGAACATAGTTTATTCCTTTTGTCTCGCGATATTATTACTTGTTGATGACCCACAAGTATAGGGGATCGCAACAGTCTTCGAGGGAAGTATTACCCAAATTTATTGATTCGACACAAGGGGAGCCAAAGAATATATGTAAGCCTTAACAGATGAGTTATCAATTCAGCTGCACCTGGAAACAGTCTTGCTCGCAGTGGTTTATCAGTAACAACAGTTTTATAGTGGTGACAGTAGTGAAACAGTAACATCAGTAGTAAAATAGCAGCGGTAATAGTAACAGTTGTAAACAGTAGGAACAAATACTGTAGGCATAGGGATGGATTACGGGCGTTGCATGGATAAGATAATTCATGAAATCAATGAGACAAAGGCATTGCAGATAAATAATGATAAAGCATCCTAGTACAAACAATCATAGGCATGTGTTCCGTATATAGTCGTACGTGCTCGCAAGGAGAAACTTGCACGACATCTTTTGTCCTACCAGCCTGTTGTAGCAGGGCCTCAAGGGAAACTACTGGTAATTTAGGTACTCCTTTTAATAGAGTACCGGAGCAAAGCATTAGCACTCGGTGAACACATGTGATCCTCACATCATAGCCATCCCCTCCGGTTATCCCAATTTCTGTCACTTTGGGGCCTCGGATTCCGGACAACAATATGTGTATACAACTTGTAGGTAAGACCATAAACAAAAAGTATCATCATAGAAATAATAACATGTTTAGATCTGAAATCATGGCACTCGGGCCCAAAGTGACAAGCATTAAGCACAACAAGTTGCAACAATGTCATAGGCACTAAATAAAGATACTAGGCACTATGCCCTATCAATCTCATATCAAATTACATGAACAATCTCATCCAATCCCTACCATCCCCTCACCTACAGCGGGGGAATTACTCACACATGGATGGGGGAGTCATGGATGGTCGATGGAGGAGCGTCGGTCGTGATGGTGATGAAGATCTCCGAATCCCCGTCCCGGCAGGGTGCCAGAACGGAGTTTCTGGTTCCGAATCGCGGTTTCTGATGGCGGCGGCGCAACGGAAGTCTATCTGGGAAAAATGCCATCTCCCTGATATTATGTCGTCAGGGGGTATATGTAGGCGAGAGGGGAGGCCGAGAGGGGTGGTGGGGCCCCCTCACGCCAGGGTGGCGCGGCCAGGGCTGGGCCGCGCCACCTATGCGTGACGGCCCCTCGAGCCTCTTCTCCCTCCTGTCTTCTGGCTCCGTGGGTCTTCTGGTGAAATAGGATTTTTCATGATTTTTCCCGAATTTTTACTGAAAGTTGGATTTCTGCACAAAAACGAGACACCAGAGCAATTCTGCTGAAAACAACGTCAGTCCGTGTTAGTTGTATTCAAAACTCACAAATTAGAGGAGAAACAATAGCAAAAGTGTTCGGGAAAGTAGATACGTTTTGGACGTATCAACTCCCCCCAAGCTTAGCTATTTGCTTGTCCTCAAGCAATTCAGTTAACAACTGAGAGCGATAAAAGAAACTTTCACGAACACATTTGTTCATATGATGTATATATACTAACTATGTGATCAAGTACTCAGGCAATTCATAATAAGAAATATGCAACTAATGTCACCTCATAGTCAAGCAAGCTATGAAAGAGTGCCAATGCACTAATAACAAGTAACATGTACATGAGAAGCTACAAGATTGTAATATGCATAAATGATATGAAAGAGTAGTATCCAGCTTGCCTTTATTTGTGGAGCAAAACATAAATGCTGAGGCACCTCTGAAGTCCAAGGGAAGACTAGAAGTAGAAATATCAAAGATACAAGCATCAAAGTTATACCACAATTAACCGTGTTCCGGGACAAGCATATTACACTAAGAATAACAGTTATGCTCTCAAGAAGTGCTTAAAAGTTAAAAGATGAAGACTCAACGTAAAAGTAAACGAATGGCCCTTCGCAGAGGGAAGCGGTGATTTAACATGTGCTAGAGCTTTTCATTTGTAAAACAGAGATAAAAATTTATTTTGAGAGGTGGTTGCTTCATGTCAACGACTAGCAATGGGGACTTACTATCTTCCATAATAAACAAGTGAGAGCGGTTCTGAGTTCTTTGAAATTTGGCACATTGGTGCTCTTTTATAAAGCTTTGGCACTCCTCCCCACCTTTTTCCTTTCTCAAACCATGGCTAACCGATTCCATCGGGTGCCCACCAACTTTCACATTCCTTTGGAGGAGTGCCTTTTTTCTTTCTTTTAGAATTAAGATTATAATGGTCTGACCAGCTCCCTTGCAAAATTAATGACGAGCAGATAAAGCTGCCTAGTCGAGGGGTACTTAATTTAATATGGAAGATAGCAATTCCGACCACTACGTCCCCATGAGCTAAAAACAGTGGCACAAAATGAGAAGTAGTTGAAAGTTTTGAAAGGTAGCACATAAAAATTTACTTGGAATGGCTTACAAATACCATGCATAGGAATTTATAGTGGACTCTTTGGAAGACTTGGTTTTTGGTAATTGGATGCACGAGTAGAGCTCATACTCAGTACAAGTGAAGGCTAGCAAAAGACTGGGAAGCGACAATCGAGAGAGCAATAACTGTCATAATCATGCTTGCGACAAAACAAAATTAATATAGGCATAAAAATGATACAAGAATTCTGAGGCAATTTAGATCATCGAGGCTTAATTGACTTTTTGTTCAGTCATATGCATGCTTGAGCATGTGCCAAGTCGATTCAAATGAAGCTTTCAGAGGAGGATACCACAATAACGTACCATAATATGAATAAAACAAAGCATGTAAGCGTCTACATGACATGCTACAGGCTAATAGTAAATTGAAACTAATCATATGAAAGCAAGAACTACAAAGCATCCATTAGATGACATATACCTTACATGAACCGACTAAGCATGTCCACATAGATGAGTATATGTACAAAAATGAAAACAAATAGAGTTCATACCAGCCTCTTACCACATCTCGGATTGTCATATATCGTCATTATTGCTCTTCACTTGTGTGGCTTGAATAATATAAAGTGAATACCAAGCTCCAATGGAGTAACAGGAGACTGAACTCTGCAACATACTTTACAAAACCGAAGAAGAACAACAAATATTTTTGTGTTTTCGAATTTTTGAAACAAGAGCGGAAGGAAATAGCAAACAAAGCAAAATATTTTTGGTTTTTTTCAAGTAGCAAACCGAAAATAGCAAGTAAAGCAAACCAAAGGTAGAAAACTAAAGAACCAAATAGAGAGAAACAACGGAAATATTTTTGGTCTTTTTGTATTTTGGAAAGGTGGAAATAAGAATAAGAACACTAGAGAAAGCGAAACATGAATATACAAAGGTCCGACAAAATATGATATGTAGATGAGTGAAACGTCGGCGTACCTCCCCCCAAGCTTAGGCTTTTGGCCTAAGTGGAGATCAATTTCTATTCTGATAGCTGCCCTAGGCTGGTGGGTCATCATAGATGTAATCGTACCCCGGCTCTCGTGAAGATGAAGCTGATGACGCATAATCATAATAAGGTTGCTCATATGGGAAACTCGTAATGTTGGAGGGCTGACCCGACTCCTCGGCGCCCTCCTCATCATGCACAGGTGGAGGGTGCTCCTCTACGTACGCATCGAGCTCATCTTCCGTAAGCGACCATCCATTCCTGCACTCAAGGTTAAACAAAAGAGGTGCAGGCAAACGGACTGATCGATCAGTCTTTACTACCCTCCAGGTAGTCTTCTTGAAAAAGGTTAGCTCAAATGTTAAATTAATCAAACTAGCAGGAGGAGAAATAAACTTATGTTGAATCATAGAATCAAGACCAAGTTTCTCCTCGGGGAACTGCAGATCCCGAAAATGAGGCACAACGCCATGCAAAGCTAACAGGCGTGAAGCTATAAGTCCCCCACAGATTCCCCCTTTGTCACGATTAATATCAAGACGGAAAGCTATTAAGGCACCCAAATGGTAAGTCCTATCACGCCTCAAAGCAGCAGCAATAAAAGCTAGATCATGGAGAGACAATTTACTTGCAGATTTCCTAGCAAGAACACATTTGGTAATAAAGAAGGCAAAATATCGAATGGATGGGAAATGAATATTTCGAGTTTTACCACCCTCTCCTGTGAAGCTTCTTCCTTGACAAATCTCCTCGTATAGTTCTAATAATTGCCTAGGTTGTCCCCTTATCTTCTCGAGCGATCCCCACTGTGGTACTCTAATAGCTGTACAGAAAACATCAAGAGGCAAATCCACAGATTTGTTATAAATTTTATAATGAACCATGGGGTTAGAAGTGGACCAACTAAATCTGAAATCCTGCACCATAGACATTGTTAGTTTAACGTATTGGGGAGATTCACCCTCAACAAAATGTTCTAATCCTGCATTAGAGAGTAAGGTTTGAAAATCCTGCAGAATTCCAGCAGCACTCATGAATGCTGAGCATGGATAGTGTGAGGGGAAAACCTTCTCTTCTCGGTGAACTTTCATAACATCATGCACCTCTAGTTCGTGTTGAGAGAGTTGATATGCATTCTCCTCCATTTCGGAGAACAAATGCTCCAAATTTCAGCAGAAATGTTGGGCTGAACAAGGAGATCGAAAAATTGAGGTGAAGAACAGCAAGAACTCGGGTTTCAGCTGAGTGTGTCGTTGTTTTCGGGAGAGAGAAAGAGCTGGGGAAGAAGAGATAAGTGAGGGGCCAGGTGGGGCCCCCTCACACCTGGGTGGCGCGGCCAGGGCTGGGCCGCGCCACCTGTGTGTGAGGTGGCGTGGCTGCCCCACCTGGTGCCTCCCAGGTGTCTCTCTACCCCATTTTTAACATAAAAATTTATAAAGAATTTTCTGGAATTTTTCGAGAAACTTTATTTTCGAGGATTTTTCAGAAATTGGCACATCGATAAAAACTCAGAAAAACGACGATAAAATGATTTCAAGCAAATCAAAACTAAGCAAGCAGCAGCTCTGAGATACTCTTAATCATGCAACTAAACTGAAGGAATAAAATTTGATGAAAGTAAATACAAGTGAGGTGTAGTGGATGCGGTGAAAACGAAGTTTCGTTCATACAAAATCACTTTGTTAACAAGGTTGATCAAGTCTTGTTCGCAAACTAACTTTATATGAGGCAAAACTTTGCACTTCACTTAATGCTTATGTTACCTCAACTTTGATAGGTATAGCCCCAACCATAACAATTTGATATTCTTCCTTGGGCTTTCGCTCTGAACAAATAATTTGACCAACTTTGATGGTCTCAACATGCTTGATTTAATTTAGAGCATTCTTCCTATCAATCTTCTTGGGAAAATAAACCGTATACTCTTTGTCATTAACATTAAAAGTGACTTTTCCTTGATTGCAATTAATAACAGCACCTGCGGTGTTTAGAAAAGGTCTCCCAAGAATAATAGACATGTTATCATCTTCAGGCATTTCCAACACAACAAAATCAGTTAATATTAAACAACTGTTAGCAACTTGAACAGGAACATTTTCACATATACTAATAGGAATAGTAGTAGACTTATCAGCCATCTGCAAAGATATATCAGTTGATACCAATTTTTCTAAATCAAGTCTCTTATAGAGGGAAAAAGGCATGACACTAACTCCAGCTCCCAAATCACATAAAGCAGTTCTAACATAGTTATTTTTAATGGAGCAAGGAATATTAGGTATACCTGGATCTCCAAGCTTCTCTGGAACTTTACCATCAAAAGAATAGTTAGCAAGTAAAGTGGAAATTTCCTCACTAGGAATTTTCCTTTTGTTAGTGACAATATCTTTCATGTACTTTGCATAAGGAGGCATTCTAATAGCATCAGTCAAAGGAATTTGCAAAAATAAAGGTCTCATCCATTCACAAAACCTGTTGTAGTGTTCTTCTTCCTTGGACTTGTGTTTCTTACTGGGAAAAGGCATTGGATTCTGTACCCAAGGTTCCCTCTCTTTACCATGCTTGTTGGCAATGAAGTCTTCTTTGGTGTACTTTGCATTCTTATCAATCTTTTCTGGTTCTTCTTCAACTTCTTCTTTATCTTCTTCTTTATCGGAAGCATCTCCTGGTTCAGTTTCAGCATCAGAAATAGAAACATTGTTAGGATCTTTACCTGCATCAGAGGATTCTGCAGTTGTTTTATGCTTCTTCTTCTTCTTAGAAGGAATATCATCACTTGCGGTTCGTTGAGAATCTTGCTCGACCCTCTTAGGATGTCCTTCAGGATATAATGGATCTTGAGTAGCAGCGCCACTTCTTGTGCGTATTTCACATGCTTGCTTCTCTCTTGCGGCATTAACTAGCAAGTCTTTTTGCACCTTGGTAAGCTGATCAATTTGTGTTTGAATCATTTTAAAATGTTTAGCAAGTATCTTCACATCATTGGCAGTTCTCTCCACAATATCCTGCAACTTGTTAATAGCTCTAGAATTTTCCAACAAATGGTTATGCACCATTCTATTAAAATTTTCTTTCTTAACAATAAAATTATCGAACTCATCTAAGCATTGATCAGGAGGTTTAGTATAAGGAATATCTCTTTCATCAAAGCATTGGAGAGAGTGTACCTCAATAGTAGATGAGCGAGGGATTGGCTTACATAATTCTTCAATAGGAGGTAAATTCTTCACATCTTCGGCCTTAATACCTTTCTCCTTAAGAGATTTCTTAGCCTCCTTCATAACTTCATCATTTAATTCAATCATCCCTCTCTTCTTTGATGTAGGCTCTATAGATGGCGCAGGGGTGGGTGCTGGTGTTGGCTCAACTAAAGTCCAATCATCATGATTCCGGCTTATTTTAGCCATTAATTCTTCAGCATCAGCCGGAGTTCTTTCCTTGAAAACACAACCAGCACAACTATCCAAATATGACTTAGATTCATCCGTTAGTCCATTATAAAATATATCAAGGAGTTCATTTTTAGGCAATGGTTCTTTAGGCAAAGCTCTAATTAAAAAACAAAACCTTGTCCAAGATTCAGGCAATATCTCTCCTTTTCCCTGTTCAAAATCAAAGATTTTCTGCACAGCAGCATGTTGAGCACTAGCAGGAAAATATTTCTGAAAGAAAGCATTAACCAAAGCAATAGGACTAGTAAGAGATCCAGGAGACAAGCCATTAAACCAAGTTTTAGCAGCATCTTTCAATGAGAAAGGAAAAATCTTAGCAACAAAGTAAGTGCGGAGCTTAATATCATCAGAAAACAAATTACTCAAAGTAGAAAGCTCATTCATGTGCTCCATAGCACTCTCATCTTTAGTACCACAAAAAGGAGTTTTCTCAACAATATATATGTAAGATAAATCCAAAGAGAAATCATAATCCTTGTCTCTAATATTTATAGGAGAAGCAGCAAACTTAGGATCAGGAGACAAATTATATCTAACAGAACGTCTGGCAAGAAGTTCTTTAACATTACCTGCATTACGAGCAGCACGTGCTTCTGCAATAAAATCATCATTAAGCTCAATGTAAGCATCATCATCATAATCATCACTAGGACATTCCCTAGACTCAGGTGAACTAACAGGTGTAACAGTGGTGTTTCCCAACTTAGCTCTAGCAATAGTAGCATCTAAAAAGGAACCTAGTGAACCACTCTCATCAAGCACAGTAGAAGCATCATCTAAATTATCAGTGGCATTTTCAATCTCAGCAGAAGTAGTAGCAGTAGCGTGTGGATGTGGTGGTGTAAGCAACTTACTCATAACAGATGGTGAATCAAGAGCAACAGAGGTGTTGAGAGTCGTACCTCTTCTTGTAGTGGATGGCAATATAGGAACTTTTCCATCACGAGGCTTACCCATGATGAAAGGATTGTAGCGAACAATAAGAATACCAAGTGAACTTACAAATAAAGCTATGCTCCCCGGCAACGGCGCCAGAAAATAGTCTTGATGACCCACAAGTATAGGGGATCGCAACAGTCTTCGAGGGAAGTATTACCCAAATTTATTGATTCGACACAAGGGGAGCCAAAGAATATATGTAAGCCTTAACATATGAGTTGTCAATTCAGCTGCACCTGGAAACAGTCTTGCTCGCAGTGGTTTATCAGTAGCAACAGTTTTATAGTGGTGACAGTAGTGAAACAGTAACAGCAGTAGTAAAATAGCAGCGGTAATAGTAACAGTTGTAAACAGTAGGAACAAATACTGTAGGCATAGGGATGGATTACGGGCGTTGCATGGATAAGATAATTCATGAAATCAATGAGACAAAGGCATTGCAGATAAATAATGATAAAGCATCCTAGTACAAACAATCATAGGCATGTGTTCCGTATATAGTCGTACGTGCTCGCAAGGAGAAACTTGCACGACATCTTTTGTCCTACCAGCCTGTTGCAGCAGGGCCTCAAGGGAAACTACTGGTAATTAAGGTACTCCTTTTAATAGAGTACCGGAGCAAAGCATTAGCACTCGGTGAACACATGTGATCCTCACATCATAGCCATCCCCTCCGGTTATCCCAATTTCTGTCACTTTGGGGCCTCGGGTTCCGGACAACAATATGTGTATACAACTTGTAGGTAAGACCATAAACAACAAGTATCATCATAGAAATAATAACATGTTCAGATCTGAAATCATGGCACTCGGGCCCAAAGTGACAAGCATTAAGCACAACAAGTTGCAACAATGTCATAGGCACTAAATAAAGATACTAGGCACTATGCCCTATCAATCTCATATCAAATTACATGAACAATCTCATCCAATCCCTACCATCCCCTCACCTACAGCGGGGGAATTACTCACACATGGATGGGGGAGTCATGGATGGTCGATGGAGGAGCATCGGTGGTGATGGTGATGAAGATCTCCTCCGAATCCCCGTCCCGGCAGGGTGCCAGAACGGAGTTTCTGGTTCCGAATCGCGGTTTCTGATGGCGGCGGCGCAGCGGAAGTCTATCTGGAAAAAACGTCGTCTCCCTGATATTATGTCGTCAGGGGGTATATGTAGGCGAGAGGGGAGGCCGAGAGGGGTGGTGGGGCCCCCTCACGCCAGGGTGGCGCGGCCAGGGCTGGGCCGCGCCACCTATGCATGACGGCCCCTCGAGCCTCTTCTCCCTCCTGTCTTCTAGCTCCGTGGGTCTTCTGGTGAAATAGGATTTTCCATGATTTTTCCCGAATTTTTACTGAAAGTTGGATTTCTGCACAAAAACGAGACACCAGAGCAATTCTGCTGAAAACAGTGTCAGTCCGTGTTAGTTGTATTCAAAACTCACAAATTAGAGGAGAAACAATAGCAAAAGTGTTCAGGAAAGTAGATACGTTTTGGACATATCACTTGTCCAAGATCCGATCATTTGGTATCAACCATACCTAGTTCAATCTCGTTCCCGACAAGTCTCTTTACTCGTTCCATGATAATGCATTCCCGTGACCTAGTCACATGCTTGCAAGCGATTCCAATGCAATATCACCAAGAAGGGCCCAGAGAATATCTTCCCATCATCGGGTCGGACAAATTCCACTCTTGATCCATGAGCCTCAACTAATACTTTCAGAATACCCAAATCAACCTTTATAATCACCCTGTAACGGTGTGACGTTTTATATCATCAACGCACTCTTCCGGTATCAGTGATTAACATGATCTCATGGTCTGAGGATTAGAACTATTTCGTATGAGTTTGATATAGCAATGAACTTGATGACTTGATCGTATTGCTATTCGTACTATGGGTGTGAGTGTTCATCACATCATTCTTCTAATGATATGACCCCATTATTAACAACATCCAATGTTCATGATCAGGAAACCTTGATCATCAGTTAATGTTTCCGATTAATACAATTCTAGCATGAGAAATAAACATCTATTATGAACACGGAATAATATAATAACAACTTTATTATTGCCTCTCGGGCATATTCCTTTCAGTCTCCCACTTGCACTAGAGTCAATAATCTAGATTACATAGTGATGAATCTAACACCCATTGAGTTCTGGTGCTGATCATGTTTTGCCTTGGGGAGAGCTTTAGTCAACGGGTCTGCCACATTCAGATCCGTGTGTACTTTGCAAATCTTTACATCACCATCCATGACATGTTCATGGATGGAGTGAAATCGGCGCTTCACATGCTTGAATTTCTTGTGAGACCTTGGCTCCTGAGTATTGGCTATGGCACCATTGTTGTCACAATAGATAACCATTGGATCCAATGCACTCGGAAGCACACCCAGTTCGAATATGAACTCCTTCATCCAAACTGCTTCCTCTGCCGCTTCTAAAGCAGCAATGTATTCTGCCTCTGTAGTTGATCTCGCCACCACGCTTTGCTTGGAACTCCTCCAGCTTACTGCTCCTCCATTCGTAACAAATACGTACCCAGATTGAGACTTAGAGTCATCCGGATCAGTGTTAAAGCTAGCATCGACGTAACAACTTGCGACGAGCTCTTCTTCACCGCCATATACGAGAAACATATCCTTAGTCCTTCGTAAATACTTAAGGATATTCTTGACCGCCGTCCAGTGTTCCAAACCTGGATCAGATTGGTACCTACTAGTCAAACTAATAGCATGTGCCACATCCAGTCTTGTACACAACATGGCATACATGATAGAGCCTATGGCAGAGGCATAGGGAATCTTATTCATCTCTTCTCTATCTTCAGCTGTAGCCGGGCCTTGAGTCTTACTCAAGATCTTTCCTTGCAACATAGGTAAGAACCCTTTCTTACTTTCTTCCATTCTGAACCTCTTTAGAATCTTGTCAAGGTATGTACTTTGTGATAGCCCAATTAAGCGTTTTGATCTATCTCTATAGATTTTGATGCCTAAAATATACGCCGCTTCACCAAGATCCTTCATTGAAAACTTACTGTTTAAGTAATCTTTTACGCTCTTCAAAAGTTCCGTATCATTTCCAATCAGCAATATGTCATCCACATATAATATTAGAAATGCTACAGAGCTCCCACTCACTTTCTTGTAAATACAAGTTTCTCCATAAGTTTTGACAAATCCAAACCCTTTGATGACTTCGTCAAAACGGAGATTCCAACTTCAGGACGCTTGCTTCAGTCCATAAATGGATCGCTGAAGTTTGCATACCTTGTCAGCATCCTTAGGATCAACAAAACCCTTGGGTTGTACCATGTACAACTCTTCTTCAATGTTACCATTAAGGAACACGGTTTTCACATTCATCTGCCAAATTTTATAATCGAAAAATGCAGCAATTGCTAACATAATTCTAACAGACTTTAGCATCGCTACGGGTGAGAAAGTCTCATCGTAGTTAATTCCTTAAATTTGTCGGAAACCTTTTGCGACAAGTCGTGCTTTATAGACGGTCACATTACCATCAGCGTCTGTTTTCTTCTTGAAAATCCATTTATTCTCAATGGCCTTTCGGTCATTGGGAAGTTCCACCAAAGTCCATACTTGGTTTTCATACATGGATTCCATTTCGGATTTCATGGCTTCATGCCATTTGTTGGAATCTGGGCTCATCATCGCTTCATCATACGTCGCAGGGTCATCGTTCTCAACAATGGCATTTACGACAAGATCACCGTACCATTCAGGAGCGGCGCGTGTTCTTGTCGTCCTGCGAGGTTTCGTAGCATCATCTTTTGGAGTTTCATGATCTTCATCATTAGCTCCCACTTCATTTGGTGAAGTCACCACCGGAACGGTTTCCGGCGCTGCGCCACTCGCCAATTCATGAAGAGGAGGTTCAATAACCTCATCGAGTTCTACCTTCCTACTATTCACACCTTTTGAGAGAAACTCCTTCTCCAAAAAGGATCCGTTCTTAGCAACAAATACTTTGCCTTCAGATCTGTGATACAAGATGTACCCAATTGTTTCTTTAGGGTATCCTATGAAGACACATTTTTCCGCTTTGGGTTCGAGTTTATCAGGGTGAAGTTTCTTCACATAAACATCGCATCCCCAAACTTTTAGAAATGACAACTTAGGTTTGTTTCCAAACCATAATTCATACGGTGTCGTTTCAACGGATTTAGATGGAGCCCTATTTAAAGTGAAAGCGGCTGTTTCTAGCGCATAACCCCAAAAAGATAGTGGCAGATCGGTAAGAGACATCATAGACCGAACCATATCCAATAAGGTGCGGTTACGACGTTTGGATACACCATTTCGTTGTGGCATTCCAGCGGGAGTGAGTTGTGAAACTATTCCACATTCTCTCATATGTGTGCCAAACTCGTAACTTAGATATTCTCCACCACGATCAGATCGTAGAAATTTAATCTTTCTATTACGATGATTCTCTACTTCACTCTGAAATTCTTTGAACTTTTCAAACGTTTCAGACTTGTGTTTCATTAAGTAAATATACCCATATCTACTTAAGTCATCAGTGAAAGTAACAAAATAACGATATCCACCACGCGCCGGCACACTCATAGGTCCACATACATCAGTATGTATGATTTCCAATAAGTCTGTCGCCCGTTCCATTGAACCGGAAAACGGCGTTCTAGTCATCTTGCCCATAAGACATGGCTCGCATGTCTCAAATGATTCATAATCAAGTGATTCCAGAAGTCCATCCAAATGAAGCTTCTTCATGCGTTTAATACCAATATGACCTAAACGGCAGTGCCACATGTATGTGGCTATATCATCATTTAACTTAATTCTTTTGGCATTCACGTTATGAATACGTGTGATACGTCTCAAACGTATCTATAATTTTTGATGCTCCATGCTTTGTTTTACACCATTTGCCTATTGTTTCGTTACACTTAGTGGCATTTTTATACATTTTCCGGAACTAACCTATTAACGAAGTGCCACAGTGCCAGTTTCCTGTTTTCTGCTGTTTTTGTGTTTCAGAAGTGATACACAGAAAATATTCTCGGAATTGGACGAAACAAGTTCCTGAAGTCATATTTCACCGGGGAGCTCCCAAACATCCGAAGGAGAGAAGGAGAGGGGCCACGTGGGCCCCACACACAGGGGTGGCGCGGCCAGGCCCCTGGCCGCGCCGGCCCCGTGTGAGGGGGCGTGGGACCCCCTCTGACAGTCCCCTTTCGCCTATAAGTACCCCCTGACGAGAAAAACCTAAGGCCCGATCAGTTTTCCAGAATACATCGCGATCCGCCGCCGCCGTCGACCCGAAGATCGGGAGGGTCCAGAAGCTCTTCCCGGCACCCTGCCAGAGAGGGGAATCGCCACCGGAGGTCTTCTTCATCGCCATGCTTGCCTCCGGAGCAATGAGTGAGTAGTCTACCTTGGACTATGGGTCCATAGCAGTAGCTAGATGGTTGTCTTCTCCACCATGTGCTTCATGTTTAGATCTCATGAGCTGCCCTACATGATTGAGATCACCGTTATGTAATACTATGATGTTGGTTTGTTGGGATCCGATGAATATTGGTGTTTATGATTAAGTTGCTGTACTGAATTATATCTTTTGTTATCTCTATGTTGTTTATGATCTTGCATGCTCTCCGTTGTTAGTAGCTATCTTGGCCGAGTAGTTGCTAGTGACTCCAAGAGGGGGTATTTATGCTCGATAGTGGGTTCATGCCTCTATTTCACCTGGGGGAGTGACAGAAACCTCTAAGGTGGTAGATGTGCTGTTGCTACTAGGGAGAAAACAACATTCATATGCTCAAGGGCATATGCTTTGTTTACATTACACACTTTGCTTAATGCAATTATCTGTTGTTCGCAACTTAATACTTTCGGGGTGTTCGGATGATATCCCTGGGGGTGGATTATTAGTCATAGATGCAGTTGGATGGCGGTCTATGTATTTTGTTGTAATGCCCAGAGTGAATCTCATAGTGATCTTCTTGACATATCACGTTATCTTTATTCTATCAATTGCCCAACTGTAATTTGTTTACCCAGCATGTTATTTTATCTATGGAGAGACACCACTAGTGAACTGTGGACCCCGGTCCTATTTTAATCATATTGCAATCACCTGTTTACTTTTCCCGCACTGTTTACTTTACTAGCATTTTACTACTGTTTTCCACTCGATACACTCATAACCTTTGTTTCAAGCAAACCGGTGAGATTGACAACCTCATCGCAAGTTGGGAACAAAGTATTTGTCTGTGTGTGTGCAGGTTCCGCGTTGCTGCTGGCCGAAGACGAGTCAACAAGTATCGTTAAACGGCGCCCTTGTTGGAGTGTCACTAAGCCAGTCCGCATCACCTTCAGTCGTCACCGTCTCCCTTCTCCTGATCGACATACCTTGGTTTCTTAACTGAGGGAAGACTAGCCGCTACACTCATCATACCTTCCTCTTGGGGTTCCCAACGGGCTGGTCATCACCACGCACAAGGACTCACTGCTCCCACATCATCACACGAGTAGCAACGTGTTTCATTACTATCAAGATTCAAAAGAAATAAACCTTTCTTCTCAGGTGCATGTCCATAAAAGATATTATTCATATAAATTGAACAACGATTGTTCTCTGACTGGAATGAATAATTGTCTCGCACTAAACAAGATCTAGAAATAATGTTCATGCTCAACGCAGGCACCAAATAACATTTATTCAGGTTTAAAACTAATCCAGATGGTAAATGTAGAGGCAGCGTCCCGACGGCGATCACATCAACTTTTGATCCATTGCCGACGCACATCGTGACCTCATCCTTCGCAAGTTGCCGCTTATTCTTTAGCCCCTGTTTCGAGTTACATATGTGAGCAACCGAACCAGTATCAAATACCCAGGAGCTATTGTGACTACTAGTAAGGTACACATCAATAACATGTATATCATATATACCTTTGTTAATCTTCCTGTTCTTCTTATCCGCCAGATACTTTGGGTAGTTGCGCTTCCAGTGCCCCGTTTCCTTGTAGTAGAAGCACTCAGTTTCAGGTTTAGGACCAGCCTTGGGTTTCTTCTCAGAACCGACAACAGATTTGGCATCCTTCTTGTTTCTACCCTTGGACTTGTTATCCTTTCTACCTTTCTTGAAATTAGTGCTCTTATTGACCATCAACACTTGATGTTCCTTTTTGATCTCCACTTCTGCAGTCTTAAGCATTGAGAGAAGCTCAGGGAGAGACTTCTTCATGCCCTGCATGTTGTAGTTCGTCACAAAGCTCTTGAAGCTAGGTGGGAGAGATTGGAGAACCCGATGTATTCCCAACTCATTGGGAATCGTTATTCCCAAAGAGATGAGTTTATCGGCGTACCCAGACATTTTGAGTACGTGCTCACTAACGGAGCTGTTCTCTTCCATCATGCAGTTAAAGAACTTTTCTGAAGCATCATAACTCTCTACGACAGTATGGGAGTCGAAGATCAGTTTCAACTCTCCCATTGTATCATAAGCATTGTTGTTCTCGAAACGTTTTCGCAACTCTGGCTCAAGTCCATACAGTATGCCGCAATGAACTAAACTGTGGTCCTCCTTACAAGTCAGAAAAACATTTTTCTCTTCATCGGGAGCATCTTCTGCAGGCGGGTTACCTAGCGGTGCCTCAAGCACATAGCCCTTTTGAGAGGCATTGAGGAGGATCCTCAAGTTAAGTGCCCAGTTGGTGAAGTTGCTACCGTTGGTGGCTAGTTTTTCTTTCTCCATGAACGCATTGAAATTTAGAGCAGGTGGTGCCATGATCTACAAATTATTTGCAAAGTTAATTTAGACTAAGTTCATAATAGAATGAGTTCAGGTTAAATCAAATTCTACGTGAACTCCCACTTAAAAACAACATCCCTCCTAGTTTTCTTAAGTGACTACACGAACCAAATCCACTATACCGCAACCAATCATCACATGCAACGACATAGTTTCAAAGGCGAACACCACCATGTTTATCATATCAACCATATGACTCATGCTTAACCTTTCGGTTCGTGTTCCGAGGCCATGTCTGTACATGCTAGGCTCGCCAAGTAGAACCATAACATTTGCGTGTGTAAAACTGTCTTACACCCGTCGTATGTGAACGTAGAGTCTATCACACCCGATCATCACGAGGTGTCTCAAAACGACGAACTTTCTTGACGGTGCATATTATGGGAGAACACATTTTATCTTGATATTTATGTGAGAGAGATCATCTTATAATGCTACCGCGCGATCAAATCTAAGCAAAATAAGATGCATAAAAGGATAAACATCACATGCATATATATAATGTGATATGATATGGTCCTTCACGCATTCGATCTCCATCTTGTGCGTCATAGCATGATCTCCATCATTCCACCGGCGTAGCACCAAGGTCCATGGCGCGCCACCTTGGTTGTCTTCCTCCATTACAATATATCACTTGGATATATATATTCGGCACGCAGGCCATTTAAATGTAAAGACAACCATATGGCTCCTGCCGGTTGTTTATAACTTACAAAAAGGATCATCGCATACAATTTGTAAAATAAACAATTTAACCATATCACATCACATACCCTGCAAAAACAAGTTAGACGTTTCTAATTTGTCTTGCATATTTTACGTGGTTTGGGGCTTTCTAGGAAGAACCGTTCTTACCTACGAACATGTAACCACAACGGTGATAAAATATTATTAACAACTCTTTGTAAAATAGATTATAACTATAGTGGGAGAAACGTGCACCCGCAAAGCCACATATGCCGAATCATGTCAAGTGTGGGACAAGTCTCGTGAACGCGGTCACGTAAGGTTAGTCTCGGGCAGCTTCAATTCCACTATGCCACTATGATAAAAATACCAAAAATTGCAATAACATGATCATCAACGCCCACATCCACATGTGTTCTAACCGTGCATACCAACTACGCATAGAGATGGCTCTGATACCACTGATGGGTTTGTAGCATAGAAAACAAAAAATTTCCTACACATGAACACATAAACTAGCCAAGAACATCTACGAGATGGTAGCAACGGAGACTAACCCTCGAAGACCGGTAGCGGGGATTACGTTCCCGCACAAACGTTGCCGATGGAGAGTCGAGGAAGACGCACGTAGTCAACGTAGTCGTTCACTTAACGTAGTCGACGTAGTGGTTCACTTGACGATCACGAGATCGTGTACACGGCGCCACAACCGGCAGCGCCCCTGTGCTCGGTCACACGTACGGCTCGTCGTCGACTCCTCCACGCCCTCGGTCCAGCGGGGCAGCGGAAGAAGGGATCCGCCGAACACTCCAACAATCACTTCTCCAAGTGTGTGAAACTCAAACTAACAATCCGATAGAGCTTCACTAAGCCAAGACGGATTTGGGGCAGCAACTTTGCGGGAGAAGGGAAGAACCAAAGTGTTAGGAGAAGAGGAGTATGTCCAACATATATATAGGAGAGAGGGGGCAGCCACCCATGAGGGGTGCGGCCAGCCCCTCCCCTTTTCTCCTCTTCATGGTGGTGGTAACCCCCTCCTTCATGGAAAGGTAACCCCCCCCTCATCAAATGAGTAACCCCCATTTTAATTTTGCATGACATTCATGCTAATTAAAATTTACACTTATTGATTTAATAAAACATTTTTATTTCTTTAATATTTGTTAATTCATTCAATTAACAAACATTAACAAATACACCCTTGAGTTATTTCGATATCCCGAAACAGTTTCGGTGCTTTTCTGAAACAACCCTCATGCTGTCCTGTAATTCGATCGGAGTATCGTATCAACGGCGAACCTTAAGTGTGTCACCCTACGGTTCGTGAATAACGTGGACATGATCGAGACTCCTCTCCGATCAATAATCATCAGCGGGATCTAGAAATCCATGATGACTCCCACTTACTCAACGATGAACTAGTGATCGTGTGAACTAATAACGAACATAGTTAATTCCTTTTGTCTCGTGATATTATTACTTGTCTGAGATCCGATCATTTGGTATCAACCATATCTAGTTCGATCTCGTTCCCGACAAGTCTCTTTACTCGTTCCGTGATAATGCATTTCCGTGACCTAGTCACATGCTTGTAAGCGATTCCAATGCAATATCACCGAGAAGGGTCCAGAGAATATCTTCCCATCATCGGGTCGGACAAATTCCACTCTTGATCCATGAGCCTCAACTAATACTTTCAGAATACCCAAATCAACCTTTATAATCACCCTGTAATGGTGTGACGTTTGATATCATCAAAGCACTCTTCCGGTATCAGTGATTAACATGATCTCATGGTCTAAGGACTAGAACTATTTTGTATGAGTTTGATATAGCAATGAACTTGATGACTTGATCGTATTCTTATTCGTACTATGGGTGTGAGTGTTCATCACATCATTCTTCTAATGATATGACCCCGTTATTAACAACATCCAATGTTCATGATCAGGAAACCTTGATCATCAGTTAATCAACGAGCTAGTATAAAATAGAGGCTTTACTAGGAATCCTTTTAGTTTATTAATCACACAAGTATTAATGTTTCCGATTAATACAATTCTAGCATGAGAAATAAACATCTATTATGAACATAGAATAATATAATAACAACTTTATTATTGCTTCTCAGGCATATTCCTTTCAAACTAAAAATTGGGATCATTAGTGATAACACAAGCATTAGCATTCAGACCCAACCATTTTATGTTTACTCTTTTAAGAGTATATATATGATTTATACGGAGAAAAAGTTTGTGAATCCAATTAATTATGTTTTTTTCATGTGGATTCATTGTTTTTTACGTTACTTGATCTTTTATTTTCATGTGATGCAACTAACAGTTTTGAAAACATTTCTTATGTGAATTAGATAAATACCAATACACTTAGGTATCAAATTTAGGTCCAAAGAAATCTGTATGAAAAACTTGAGATTACACAACTTTTGCATCACTGCCATGAGGTTGTATGTATATTAAAATGGGTTCTTATCTCCATGGTCTGTTGCAAGAAAAAGTTGTAAACACGAACATAGGCTCAAGGAAGATATTTAAAGGTGATTCTGGATGAAGCCTACATAAAAATACCCCTTGATACAAATGGAATCAAGTAGATCACACATCCCATGGAATTTGACTTGGCTCTTTTGTGTTTGATCGAGAATGAAGCACATTTGTGCAATGAAAATTTTGAAAGGTTGACGAAAACTTTATCTTATGTCAATCTTAGAAGTGTTAGTGTAGATTTCTAGCTCCATGATTGTTATAACATTCAAGTCACATGGTTAGTTGAATCATCCTCTCACAGGCAGTATTGCTCCCAGTTTAATATCAAACCCACGACGAGGCAAGCGTTGAAGGTGTCATAGTTGAGATATCATAAGTTCCAAATGTGGTGACCAAATTCCTACAAGACATCAGAATAGCGAACAATGTTGAAAATAGGGGTTAACTACAATTACTAGTTTGAAGAGAAATAAAGATACCACCAGGAGTAAAGACAATTTTTCTATAATGAAATGATTAGGCGTGAAAAGACATGACACTTATATCCTCCGCAAAAATATGGTGTATGGGTGGTTTACCATGAATGCCATCCTTGGATATCAAACTAGCGCATGCGTCGAAACACAAAGCACGACATTCATTGCATAAACATGCATATGAGTTATATATATGTGTAGAACTGCATGCTCTAGCCAATGCAACCAAAAGACCGATCTAATGGAAGAGACTAGATAATACATTTATACTTCAACACTCCCCCTTACATGTGGCTTCCTCAGGCCTAAACGTGGACCGAAAGTGGGCTGCAATATCTTTATTTAATATTACGCCAGCCGGGTCTTGAACTCAAGACCTCTTGGCTCTGATACCATGTAGAATTGCATGCTCTAGCCAATGCAACCAAAAGACCGATCTGATGGAAGAGACTAGGCAATACATTTATACTTCAACATACATTTATACTTCAACAATATGTTTATAAGGTCATTGTAACTCTATTTGTACACAATTATAGAAAATGGCAAAGGGGCAGAGGTAAAAATAGAGGAAGACAACAACTAAGGGTAGCACTTATATATGTGGAGCAGATCCACTCCAAAGGGATCTAGGACTAAACAAAATAGGAATTGACACCGGTAGTTTGATGGCGGCCACAAATTAGTACTTATATAAGATAGCAAAATATAAATTAAGCCACGTATGACTCATGACAAGCTCAGATTAGACAATTGATAACCTATATCCGTACACAAGAGTTACAATCTCATACTGATTGCATGCTTATATCTTGATAAATGTGTCTTCTATTTATATATCTCATATTTTTTTTTCTAGACACATATGTATGTTTCAAGCTAGTACAACTCAATCAAAATACACATCTACCATCCCACAAAAATTGAACTCCAAATATAATTGAAGGCTAGGTAAACCAAAAATACAAACATATTGTGAATAATATCTAATTCACATGAAACAAATATTATCCTACCAGTCCTATTCATTGTTGGAGTTGTTTCTTTAGTTTTTTGAGTTACATCTTGAATATGGATATCAATTTTTTGGAAATGATATATGCAACTGCCACCAAATGAGAGTTATTTTAGAAACAACTTGTGTGCAAATTTAAGTCCTACTGCACTAGTATACTGAAGGTGCTAGTGCACCTTATATGCCTTGTGAGCACCACCACCCACCAAAGCCAAGACATGAGGATTGTCGACCACTTGAACAACATGAAAGCATCCATCGCATAAGTCGTTGCACCATACTCTATTCCTATAAGATTGGCAAGAGAGATTAGAAAATAATTCACAAATAAGCCATGTTGCGTAGTAGAGCACATCGTGGTAGATTCATAATACTCCATCCGTTCCATAAAACATGTCGCTAATATGGATGTATCTAGAACTAAAATATGTCTAGATATATCTATTTTAACGGTAATTTTTATGGAACGGAGGGAGTAGCATTTTCACATTTTTAGAATAATTGAATTTTTTTGTGTGTAGTTGGAATTGCCTTTAAATGTTGTTGAAACCCATGAACATCCTAGGTCTGGAAATCATCAGGATTAGAGATTGTGTGAATATATTGTATTTCTGCATGAGGTAACACCACCATATGATGGTCATCTAGGGATGAACCCAACACTACCATATGGTGGATATCTAGGGATGAACCCCTTCAGGAATTTGCTTAGTGTGTTGAATGGAACGTAGTCCCACATGATTTAATTTATGTATCACCAACTAGTTAAGCTTAGTCTGTTGGGTTATTGCCAAGCTTCTATAGTGTTGAGATGAAGCTCAGTCCAGTTGGTATGGCTGCAGTTGTTTGAGTATTTTGGTAGACACGATGCAACACAAGCGTGTGACTATGTGAGGATGAACAAGTGCCTCCAAAGACCTGACAATGTCCTGTATTTTTGCAAAATTTCATTAAGTTTCTATAGATATCTAAGACAGAACCCTGGAAACCATGAGAGCAAACTGCCAACACAATGTAAGGCGGTGATCGTACTGGAGACTAGTGATAAACTGTGCCATGTCGGCTATGACTATTGCATGTTTTGTTTTACATTTATTTGCAAAAAGATATGGGTAAGGCTTTACAAAATGATGATCCTCTATTTTTTGGTCCAATGATTGTATTTAGCGGATATTATGGTTGCATATCCATTTCTACACAGTGGCGATGGTTCGACTTGAGATAGTAAATGGAAAGGTTTTGTTTGGATGTGATGGTCAAAAAGGAACTATCTGTACGTGAATTGATGCGACCAAAATGTATTTTGAGGATTACTTCACCAAGGGATGGATGCTCACAACTATTGGTGGATCTTTGTGTAAGCTGTGCGGTTAGCTGACCCTACAGATTTTCTGTAAGCCCATTTACTTTATAGATATGTACGTATTTGGTCCTTTTATCAAGGCAGACCCTATACTACCTCCATTTTTATTTTGTGTTCTAGGTTTTGTCAGATCAAATTTTATAAAGTTTGATCAAAGATGCAAGAAAAATATCAACATTCATATTACCAAATGCATATATTATAAAAATGTACTTTATGACGATTCTAATAGAATAGACAGATTTTATATTGTAGACCGATGTTCATTTTTTCCTAGCTAGATATGCAATCAAATTTGACAAAATGTAACTTTTCTAAATCCAGAACGCGAAGTAGATGTAAACGAGGGAGTTTATTTTTATATATGCCTGCGCTATAGCAATAAAAAAATCCCATGTTCTCATTATAGGCGTACTTAATTGTCTCAAACTCTCAATGCATCGACCCACGTTTGTTGCATCGTACTATCCGTGTTCTATTTAAACGTGAGAAGAAAGATAGGGCAATAATTCACAAATAAACTACTCGCATTACCTGAGCCCAGGAAGTGCTGAAACTCAACCGTTTTTAGGCTCGTATCAGCACACCACACACAGACTTTGATTAATCTAGATAAGTCGTGCACTTACGTCATCATATATCTTTTTGATGCTGTCGAAACACACAGGAGTACTAGGATTAGAAAACATCGGGATTTCCAAAAGCGTTGTATTGGAGACAGAACTAAGGAACATCGCCATGGCGACCAGCTGAAGAGGGAGTCCTCGAGCAAGTCGCCATCCTAGTGCGCTTTCTAAGTAGGCAAGACTCCAGTGTTTGATTGCTGCGTGGACACAGATGAAAGGAGTGGCTATCTTGCCTCCACATCTTGCGCCTTGGAACGAGTAAGCCTGAGCGAATTCCCCACAGGACGTGTTGTGCCATGCATAGAAAATGAGAGAAGGGCGGGTGGCTTGCTCGCTGCTCACCTGAGCATTGCATGCACGCGTTGCTGCTGCATGCGTCGCGCCGCCTGTAGCCGATCCGATCTGCCCTCAACCACGCAGAGGCAACCGGTGCTGATCCAACACTCAGCGATCTTGCCAGATCTCACGCCAACAGCTCGTAGGCCCTTCCACATTGCTCCTGATTGTTTCACATACAACAAAACGAACATATCACCTCTAGATTAACTTTTTTGTCCTTTAACCTTGCTCTCATATAACTTGTTACCATTATAGACATATAATCAATCTAAAGAGAACAAACAATCATTGCACGATGATCATACGGAGATTTGTTGATGAGATTCAGCATCGCCTACTCCCTGGGCATGATTTACATGCATTCCTCCTCATGGTATCACAACACATGACCGCCCTAGGCGCCGGCACATGTCGCCTGACTCCCCTTGCATGCATCTGACTATCAAGTCGTCATCTTCAGGTTGATGTAAGCAACTCTACTGCTTATGGTACAGGCAAGAAATGTTTATAGGTGCAGTATTTAAGTCAGGTTGTTATGATGTGATTAAATACCAAAGTTGTAAATAGCTAGCTGTAGACTTTCTCTTTTTTATGCGAATGAGCCGGCCTTTCGTGAGGCCAGCGGCTACGGCTAAGGTCTTTATAGGCTATAACAAGATTAGTCGCTAATAGCCTGACTAAGTTGATTTAGCCCCAGTTTAGCCTCTTAGCCTCTTTTTCCGGTCCATGGGCCTAAAAGTTTTGGTTCAAAAATTTCCAATGCTGCCCAATTTGACAGCCAAAACCAACCGTCTTTCTAACCCTAGTCCAAAATCCCCACTTCCTTCCTCTCTCCTTGTAATATATGGAAAGAATTATGCCTAGAACTCATTCATATCTCTTATCTGATTGTTTATATGTTATGCATATGTGAATTATTGATATATCTATATATATGTATACAAATATAAGCTTCCTAAATTTTGATTTTTGTTAATTAGTTTACAAAACTGCTATATGGCCATAGCTATGGTATAGCCCGTCTATAGCCTTTCCTAACTTCTGAAATCATCGCGGCTAAATGCAATAGCCCGCTATTTTAAACTTTAATACATTCTATGCCCTCTTCATTGCATCTTCAAGATTTCATAGCCGATTGTTTAATTGATTGCTTTTTTAGTAACTTCTTGTGATATTTCAGCCAAAGCAGCTGCACCAGTAACTCGGAATGGTCTCGTGATATTGTTACCGGTTCACATTAGGATTACTATCTCACTAGTACAGAACGGCCCATTACACACGGCCGAAACGGGCTGTCTCGCACACGGTTGTCTAGATCATCTCCATCGAGAGGTGTGCTATGTGGGGAACAATCCCACACGGTTTTTAAAACCATGTGCGATTGGTTTTCTTCACACACGATCACAGAAATTGAACCCATGTGTGATTGGTTTTCTTCACACACGGTAAAAAAACTGAAGGGTAAAAGATTAAGGAGATAGTGAGAAAAAGAAATATCGACTGGCCAAGTGGAGTGTAGTTTTTTGTCCTAAAGATCAAGGAGGACTTGGTATTCATGAACTTGAGGTCAAGAACAGAGCTCTTCTGGGTAAATGGCTTTTTAAAGCTTTTTTACTGAAGATGAAGTGTGGAAAACTATTCTAAAAAGAAAATACATAAGCTCATGTGCATTGTCCCAAATTTATTGAAAACCGGGGACTCGCATTTCTGGGCTAGCCTAATGGCGACAGAGAAATACTTCTTCCCATATGGTTTGTTCATAATTAGGGATGGCTAAAAATTAGGATTATGAAGGATTAGTGGCTAGGTAACTCCACACTCCAGGAACAATGTCTAGCTCTGTACAATATTGTCCATCACAAGGGCAATACAATCGCTAAGGTGTTGGAGTCCTTCCCACCAAATGCAACATTCAGAAGAGATCTTGTTGGTCCTAGGCTAGCATCATGGAATGCTTTGCTGCAACATTTGGTAGTAGTCCAATTGACGCAAAGGTCTAACAAATTTTAATTTAATATGCTGATGACACTAAGCAATGTGCCACTTCGTTGGGACTCCAAGTGCAGAGTGTTGTAGCAAGAGTAAATTTTCCCCACGAGGGAACTTAGGGTTTATATCAAACTCTCGGGGAACAGTCGAAAAAGCTCTCTTCGTTCTCGTCAGGCAACCTGTAAAAAAATCTTATTGTCTTGTGTCCCCAGATCCACGGAGTGGTTGTCAAGCACAAGGTGTTGAATGTAAGTAAAAGTAAATAATAAATGCAAATAAAATAAATAACAATGCAATAATTTCAACTAAGCTAATATGCAACTAAAACAATATAGTAAAGGTGTTTTTGGGTTTTTGATATGATTGCAAGAAAGTAAATATGTTTTTATATTTTCGGATTTAATTAAAGATGAAAATTAAAAGACACGTACAAGCGTTGGAAAGACGTTTCTTATGATTAAAATTAGACCGGGGTTCATGGGTTCACTTGTCTACTGTCTCATAAAGTTGTGGTGGCATTAAGCACAAGATAGATGACCGAAACATCGACATAATTTTTATTATGTTAACTTGATAATATTCATATGGGCATCACATTCAAAAATAAAGATGATACTACACATCTTACTTATAATCCACTAGAAAGAAATACACTTCAAGCAATCTAGTATTAAGAATTAATAGAGTATAGACTTAGGTACTTTGACATGATGTTGACTACCAAATATGGTACCGCTTGGACATATTACGATAGAACAATGTCTATGAATGTCACTTGGAATTCTCAGCTGTCACTAAGAAATTATAACACATGCATTATTTTTATCCCTAGTGAGACAAGTGGAATTGGCAAACAACATAGCAGATCACGAATCTTGTCACAATTCACTACTACTGCCTAGTTACTCCATCTAATACACACCATCCCCCTCTCACGCTCTTGCGTACAAGTTGGATCAGAACAAGTAATTAAGAATGGGGTAACAATATGCATCTACTCATACATCAAGAATGTAATAACATATCAAATATCATAGATCATCCTATAAAATAAAGATCCACACATAGTAATTACATAATATGTGCCATAAAATAAAGATCCACCACATAGTAATTAAATACTAAACACATTAACTAATTAATTTTTGGCATAATTCCTTCACCGATGCAACTTTGATAAAGTCCAGAACATTTCTGGTGTCTTCGAAACCTTTCTGATACTGCCCGGAACTTTTCCGGATACCTCCTTATCACTTTCAGTAATTAAAAATCTACCCCTAAGCGTCATATACCCTTAAGTGTGACACCCTATGGGTCGAAGAACACCCAGACATGATCGAGACTCGTCTCCGATCAATGATCAACATGGGGTTCTAGAAAACCATGATGATCCCTGTGTATTCCATGAAACTCTTCGATGATCCCGTAAACACAGTATTATATTCCCTTTGTCTCACGATACTAGATCTTGTCCGAGGTTAGATCACCGATATCCCCATATCGTTCTTCACCCTCGTCTGACAAGTCTTTTAACTCGTTTCATGATATTACATACTCCATGACCTAATCACATGCTTGCAAGATCGTATATGCAACTGTCAATGAGTGGTCCCAGAGTATCTATCCGTCACGTGGATAGATAAATCCCGCTCTTGGTTCACACTCCTCTACCTACTCCTTTGACATACCCAATATACACCTTTTCAGTCAACCAGTTACGTGAAGACAGTTGATACAATCAAAGCAGCCCCAGATGTAGTGATTATCATAGTGACCTCACAGTCTAAGGAACTGATTACTTTGTTTCTTAGTTATATGCAGTGTTGAACTTTGTGACTGATCTAGTTGCATTAACAGTACTTTGGGTGTGTGTCCATTATGTCCAACATGACCTCAATGTTCATTGACGCATTTGCCCATGATCAGAAAACCTTGATCAACAGATGACACACGAGCTGGTTAGCTAGAGTTAACCAGGGACCTTTTTCTTATACATCACACGTGTACTAATGTTTCCGCTTAATACAGTTATAGCATGACATATAATATTATGAAAAAATGAGATATGGCACAAAAATATACTTTTATTATTTGCCTCTAGGGCGTATCTCCTTCAGGCAGCTCATATGACATCTAAACATTATAGCATAATAGATAAATAGAACAAGCTACTGCCACAAACCCATAGTCCAAAGGTAGACTACTCCATCTTCATGATGGTGGCGATGGAGGTGATGTCGGAGAGGTTGGAGAAGCGACTGGGGCAACTCCGGTAGCGTTTCCTCCTCCAGTCTTCGTTGGAACAGCCTCTATTTCTCTGTTTCGTGTTTCTCCACTGCCTCCTCGAGGGAACACCTCGGGGAGGGGGGGGGGGGTCTTTATATAGTTGTTTTTAGGTCAGGCTGAGCAATCTGGGATGAAGATGGATGGTATCAGAGGTCCTAGGCTCAAACAAGCCAGGGTGGAGCGGCCTGACTAGGGGCCCGTGCCACCAGTGCTCTTTTGGGCCTCGTGGACTCCCTCGTTGACTTCTTGTGCTCCAGAAGGTTCTCATGATTGATGACTCCCAAGTGGAGGAGATAAATTGTAGTACCTTTCAATATAGAAAAGGTTGTCGACCCATGAGGAGCTGAGGGTATTGGCTAGCAAGTATAATAGGAGATAATAAATAAAGGTGTGTTTGGTGTATAAGTGTGCAAAGAACACAATACGAAAAATATAATTACAATAAAGTAAATGCTCTTTTCAGAGAAAGCCCAAATGCAGCAAGAGGACAAGCTCAAATGTAATCAATAAGCGACAAATGTTCTCAGGGACGGCATTGATTTATTTGGCATACAGATTTCTAAGCAAATATGAACGAGTATCTTGTCAAGTTTTATTCTCATCGGACAGAGCCAAAAATAGGTGTAGTCATAAAACACTATGATACAAACCTCTAATGATTGTTCCTAAAGTCACTTTCATGAACCTTAGGGGTAAATTAAGACATAAATTGTCCAACCATTGCATAAAGCTCTAAGGTCCCCGATCTAGAACCCCCCAAAAAAACGTAGAGTCTAAGAAATAGGTTTTTGTCTCTCCCTCCTTCCTCATTCATATTATTACTCTAAGGTGAAATCCTATGAGCCCATATCAGTGAAGTAATATGCAGTCAACGTTCGCACATTACCATCATAGAATTACATAAAAGATCAAAACTTAACCAAATACTCCATATATACTATATAGAAACTATAGCCAATTCATCCTATGCCCCCAGGAACAACGGGAACTACTCACAAGTGTCAAACATGATCATGATCAGTGGCATATGAGATACAACACAATCTGAAAGTATAACTTCACCACAAAATAATGACAAGTTGCCAAGAACAAATATGCACACAACACTTAAACAATATCCACGGTTCGATCTACCACAAACTATGAGGGGGATGCCGTCGAATCTCGAGATGGATATGGTGCTAATGTTGGGGATGATGAAGGTAGTGTTGTAGATGTGATGGAGATGCTCCCCCTATGCCAAGGAGGAGTCGATGGTATCGATGGCGGTGATTTCCCTCTGGTGGCTGCAGCAGATCAGCCCTTCCGGAGGTGGAAGAAGGGTTCCAACTCCGCCGCAGCCTCAAAAAATTATGGGAAAATAGAGGGACCCTTTTCTGTCGAAATGAAGGCAAACATAATATGATGGAAGCAAGGTGACCACCAAGGGCCAAACGGGCCTTGGTGGCGCGACCTGCATGGTGGGCCGCGCCACCTGGTCTCATTTGAGCCTCGTGGCTACACTCATGTGCTACCACCTCTCCAGATGCTTCTCATGATAAAATATTAACACTGTAAAAATCCCCAATCAAATTGAGGTCCAAAAGGTCCCAGAAACATCAAAATACCAAAATAGGAGATTTTCTGTCTCCCGAAAATTAAATACCGAGGGGGGGTCTTTGTAAGAAAGTCCCATAAATTATCTAAAAATGCATGAATAATGAGTGATTGATGCAAATAACATTATAAACTAGTCCTATATGATGCAAATATAATGATGCAAAATGCACGTATCAATAATAAAATATTAACGCCTGAAAAGTCTCAGGTCAAATTGAGTTCGGGAAGGTCCGTGAAACATCAAAATACATAAAACAGGGTTTCCTGTACTATAGAGTCATAACCAAAGTAAGGGGTATCGATGGAAAATCCTCATAAATCAATGCAAAATATGGTTATAACAACTAATAACATATTAATATGAAGGAATATGCATCAATAAATTACAAAGTTCATGCATGAATTTTGCATGCATCATATGCATGGGTGTGGAAAATTCTCTGTGGATTCCAGGTATAGAGCTCTCATCCAGCCAGAGGTGCAGGTCGAGAATAACAAAAAGCTTTTGAAAATGAAGAGTTTTTGCATGGTATCTTTGTATGAGAGTAATCCTCACCAAAGACAACCTTGTAAAACACAATTGGCACGGAAGTACTAAGTGTGTATTCTGCCATTATGACAAGACTATTAAACACGTATTCTTTTGGTGTAATTTTGCTAGATCTATATGGTTAGCCATCCAAGTAGGTTCTACCTTATATCAGCCACGCAGCATTTGCTACTATATTTGGCAACTGGTTAAATGGTGTGGATCATAGATTTAAAATATTTATTAGGGTGGAAGCGCTAACCGTTATTTGGTTTCTCTATGTAGAAATGATAAGGTATTTAACATTAAAAATCTTATCTCATGCAGGGGATCTACTAGTGGACGACTTTGCTCCATTCGTAATTGTCTCTACATTGTTTGGAGAATCACGACGTGTTTTTGGAGGTGTCTACACGGTTAGAGGAAATGGCGTGAGATATTTTTATCCAACATGAATAACAGTGTAATCTTTGGATCGGTCCTCCATCGCCTTAGGCATCTTTTCAATTTCCGTGAGGACTACTTGTTTTGTGTCTATTTTAATTTTATGTTTTGTTTGAATGGATTTGTATGATTGTGTGCATCCCAGTTATGTAAAAATCAGGTGTGATACTTAAAACTTAATACAGCGCCATTTCTCAAAAAAATAAAAATGTAGTCCGACGGCAACTATCTTAGCTCAATATGTGTTGGGTTATTGGCAAGTTTCTATAGTGTTGAGAGGAAGCCCAGTCTAGGGTGTATGGCTGGTGTTGTTTGTGTCTTTTAGAAAACAGAGTGCAGTGCTGAACATGTGGCTATGTGAGGATGACAAAGTGCCTCCACGGACCTAACCATGTCCTGTATTTTTGCAAAAATAACCTCAAGTTTTCACATATATTTAAGGCAGAACGATGGAAACCACAAGAGCAAACTGTCAACACAATGTAAGGCGGTGATTGACAAGGGTATAGCTAATAGAGTCCGTTACTTGTGTACCCCTGAGGCCCGTTAAGCTAGGCCCAAGAGTAATCATAGTCGAAGTATGAGTCCATGTCGTATACAGATATTGTAATATGTATCGGACCCGACCGGTTTCTTGAGACCTGGCCACCTATATATAGGGGCCAGGAGAGGCCGGTCAGGGACAGATTGAGAGTAAGCCAAGTTGACCACCACGTGTATTCTCGATACACGCCTTGTTTGACTGATCTTACCTTCGAGTTCATCCGACGCCCTATTCCCCCGATCCTAAGTCCTTCATCTTGGACATTTGTCGAGTTAACCCTCGTCAGTGATCGACTGGGAACTAGTGATAAACCGTGCCATGTCGACTCTGGTTATTTCAGGTTTCATTTTTCATTTATTTGCATAAAGAACTGCCTAAGGATTTATGAAATGGTGATCCTATAAGTTTTGGTCCAATGATTATATTTAGCGCATTTATGGTTGCATATATATTCTTTTCTACACCTTGGCGATGGTGCAACTTGAGACGGTAAGTGGAAAGGTTTTCTTTGGATGTGATGGTCAAAAGAAACTAATTGTATGTGAACTGATGCGATCAAAATGTATTGTGAGGATTACTTCACCAAGGGATGGATGATCACTACCATTGGTGGATCTGTGTGTAAGCTATGCGGTCAGCTAACCCCACATATTTTCTGTAAGCCCCTTTATATAGTACTTTTATAAATATGTACATATTGGTCCTTCTAGGTAGTCCGACCCCATATATTTTTTATCGCTGTCTGCGCTACAACAATTCAAAAGAAAACCATGTTCTCATTATAGCAGTATTAAATTGTTTGAATGCATCCATTTCGCGGTTGTTGCATCCAATGTTCTATTTAAGCGTGAGCAGAAAGATAGGGTAATAATTCACAATGAGACTACTCACGTTACCTGAGCCCAGGAAGGGGTGAAGCTCAACTGTTTCTAGGTTCATATCATCACATCACACACACCCACTTGAATTAATCTAGACAAGTCTTGCACTTACGTCATCATATACATTTTTATGCTAGCTGTGTTGAAACACACATGAGTAGTAGGTCGACTAGGATTAGGAAGCATCGGGATTTCCAAAAGCACGTCCTTGGAGACAGATTGAAGGAACATCACCATGATGATCAGCTGGAGAGGGACTCCTTTTGGGATTCGCCATCCTGGTGCATTTTTTAAGTAGGCAAGACTCTAGTGTCCAATTTCTGCGTGGACACGGATGACGGAAATCGCTATCTGGCCTCCCATGTCTTGCGCCCTGGAATGAGCAAACCGGCGAGAATTCCCTAAAGGACGTGTTGTGCCATGCAGAGAAAATGAGAGAGAGGGTTGGCCTGCTCGCTGCTCTCCCACGCCTTCCATCAATTTCAAGAGATAACCTCTTCTTCTCCCTCATGCTGGAATCATCTTGGTACATGGAAACAACCCCAAGTTTCTTGCGCAGTTTCTGAATTTTCCTGGACAGTGACCCAATAGTTCTTTTGCTCCAGCCTTGGAGTGTATCCATGATGCCATCAAGCTTCTTTCCCACATCTTCAAGGTTACGAGCTTTTTGTTGGCCTTTCCAAGCACTTTCAATTTCCTCTCCCAATGAGATCTCCCTTTCCCAGTACATCTCGTATTTCCTGCATCGATTTGGAAAATTTACAGCAGTATCTTGCACAAGGTATAATAAAATGGGACAGTGATTAGAACAAGGAGAGACCAAGTGGTTTACTTGGGAAGTAGGGAAAATTGACAACCATGCTGGGCAAGCCACGACTCTATCAAGACAGACCCTCACATTACGGTTGACCATCTATTTGTTGTCAAATGTCCAGGGAGTCCCAGTAAAACCCAGGTCATGAAGATCACAGAAAGATAGAGCTTCACAAAAAAATCATCATTTGTTTCTCATTTCTTCTGGTTGTCGAAAGGTGTCCACTTTGCCACATGGCTTCATTGAAGTCATCCAACATGAGCCAAGGACCATTCAGCAAAGGTTTTATTCTTTTTAGCAAACTCCACATGTGATGTCTGAGGTGGGTACGGGGTTCACCATACACAAAAGAACATCTCCAGTTTATTTCTTTTGGCATATCATAGATGGTTACATCAACGACTCTGTTACCTATCTTAAAAAACCTAACATCAACGCTTTCATCCCAGAAAAGAGCTAGGCCACCACCTTTTCCTTGCTCATAAAAGGTAACAACATATTTCAAACCTAATCTCCAACGAAGATTTTCAACATAGATCTTATTTTTGTGGGTCTCAGAAAGAAAGACAATTTTAGGTTTATGGAGACGAACGAAGCGAATTAGCTCCTGAACTGTCCGGGGATCGTCCAAACCCCACATATTTTCTGTAAGCCCCTTTTGGTAGTACTTTATAAATATGTACATATTGGTCCTTCTAGGCAGTCCGACCCCATATATTTTTATCGTTGTCTGCACTACAACAATTCAAATGAAAATCATGTTCTAACTATAGCAGTACTAAATTGTTTGAATGCATCCATCCCACGGTTGTTGCATCCAATGTTCTATTTAAGCATGAGAAGAAAGATAGGGTAATAATTCACAATGAGACTACTCATGTTACCTGAGCCCAGGAAGGGGTGAAGCTCAACTATTTCTAGGTTCATATCATCACATCACACACACACACACACACACACACACACACACACACACACACTTGAATTAATCTAGACAAGTCTTGCACTTACATCATCATATACATTTTTATGCTAGTTGTGTCGAAACACACAGGAGTACTACAAGGTCGACTAGGATTAGGAAGCATCGGGATTTCCAAAAGCACGGCCTCAGAGACAGATTGAAGGAACATCACCATGATGATCAGCTGGAGAGGGGCTCCTTTAGGGATTCGCCATCCTGGTACATTTTTTAAGTAGGCAAGACTCTAGTGTCCAATTGCTGCGTGGACACGGATGACGGGAATCGCTATCTTGCCTCCATGTCTTGCGCCCTGGAACGAGCAAACCGGCGAGAAAATGAGAGAGAGGGTTGGCATGCTCGCTGCTCTCCCGCGCCTTCCATGCACGGTCGTGCCGCCTGTAGCCGATCCGATCTGCCCCTCAACCACGCAGAGATAACTGATGCTGATTCCAACTCTTCGCGATCTTGCCAGATCTCACCAGTGCCCTGTAGATTTAGCCAGTTGATCTTCTCGAGTTCATGCCAGCAGCTCGCACCCTCTTCCGCGTTGCTCCTGATCGTTTGACATACAACGAAATGAACATATCACCTCTAGATCAACTTTTGTGGCCTTCAACCCTGCTCTCATATCACTTGTTACTGTTGTAGGCATACAAACATTCTACCGAGGACAAAATAATCAATGCACGATGACTATATGGAGATTTGTTAATGAGATTAGGCGAACTCGCCTACTCCAAGAATATTTACATGCATTCCTCCCCATGATGTCACAACATCTGGCTGCCCTAAGTGCCGGCACATGTACCCCTACATTGTATAGGAGGTCTAGAGTACAAAAGTCCGACTCCAACATTACTTGTACATATCCACATCTAATGTAACATAAATTCTTAACATAACCAAACTTGTACAAAATTAATACTTGACATGGACTCAATATGTCAAGGTGTAATATCATCTTCGTTGATTCAACGACAACCAACTCACACAATCCACTTGACCAGAACCCTATTAGTCTTTCTATCTACACAGTCTGACCCCACATAATTTCTATCGCTGGCTGTGTCACACCAATACAAAATTCCCATGTTCTCATTATAGAATTTTTTGATTGTCTCACTACATACATCCCACGGTTGTTGCACAGTACCACCCAATGTTCTATTTAAGCGTGGCATGAAAGATGGAGCAATAATCCGCGAAGAAACTGCTCGCGTTACCTGAGCCCAAGGAGTGAAGCTCAATTGTTTCTAGGTTCAGATCGGCACATCACACACACTTTAATTTTTCTAGCACAAGTTTTGCACTTACGTCATCAAATAGCTTTTTAATGTTGTCGAAACTCGAAACCACAGATGTAGTACTAGGATTAGGAACCATCGGGATTTTCGAAAGCATGTTCATGGATGCAGCAAGAAGGAACATTACAATGACAATAAGTTGTTCTCTCAAACTTAGCAGTATCCCGAGTCTCTTCACGTAGCCGGAGCGTCCAAGTCTTATCCATCCATGGCAATCACGACGTTTTCTCTTCGACAGTGTTAGATGATTGGCTAGTTTGATGGAGCGGATCACATTTTGTGCTTGTGTTTTTGTGATCGGTGTCTCTAGTGGCCTCTGCCTTGCCGATGGGTTATTGGGTTGGCGGTCATCGAGTTCCTTGCCACAGGCTCACAGGTACCTTTGTTGCTTGTAATAGCCGTCATTTGAAAAGTTGGGTAGCCAATTCCTCAGAGGGCCCATTTTGAACGAATGTAGGCCAAACCAAATATTGCCGTGACTTCTCCCGTTCTGGGCCCATTGCGGCCCCGCATGTCAGCATTTCTCCATTTCATGTTAGTTCCAGTGTGTCAATCTGCATGACAATTCGATGTAATGGGGTCACTCTGCAGCGGTGTACGGTCAAGATCTAGTTCGTTCCTCCGCCCTTAACCTTGCATGAACCCTAGGACGGCGGAGGCGGCGGCGGCGACACAAACAGATAGCGCTGCTTACAGCTCGCGTGCCCGCGCTCGACGGCCCGCGGTGATTGATACGTCCAAAACGTATCTACTTTCCCGAACACTTTTGCTATTGTTTCTCCTCTAATTTGTGTGTTTTGAATACAACTAACACGGACTGACGCTGTTTTCAGCAGAATTACTCTGGTGTCTTGTTTTTGTGCAGAAATTCAACTTCCAGTAAAAATTCGGGAAAAATCATGAAAAATCCTATTTCACCAGAAGACCCACGGAGCCAGAAGACCGGAGGGAGAAGTGGCTCGAGGAGCCGTCACAAGGTGGTGGCGCGGCCCAGCCCTGGCCGCGCCACCCCTATGTGAGGAGGCCCCCTCTCGACCTCCCGTCTTGCGTACATATACCCCCTGACGACTTAAGATCGGGCAGACGGCGTTTTTCCCAGATAGACTTCCGCTGCGCCGCCGCCATCAGAAACCGCAATTCGGAACCAGAAACTCCGTTCTGGCACCCTGCCGGGACGGGGATTCGGAGGAGATCTTCATCACCATCACCACCAACGCTCCTCCATCGACCATCCATGACTCCCCCATCCATGTGTGAGTAATTCCCCCGCTGTAGGTGAGGGGATGGTAGGGATTGGATGAGATTGTTCATGTAATTTGATATGAGATTGATAGGGCATAGTGCCTAGTATCTTTATTTAGTGCCTATGACATTGTTGCAACTTGTTGTGCTTAATGCTTGTCACTTTGGGCCCGAGTGCCATGATTTCAGATCTGAACATGTTATTATTTCTATGATGATACTTGTTGTTTATGGTCTTACCTACAAGTTGTATACACATATTGTTGTCCGGAACCCGAGGCCCCAAAGTGACAGAAATTGGGATAACCAGAGGGGATGGCTATGATGTGAGGATCACATGTGTTCACCGAGTGCTAATGCTTTGCTCCGGTACTTTATTAAAAGGAGTACCTTAATTACCAGTAGTTTCCCTTGAGGCCCTGCTGCAACAGGCTGGTAGGACAAAAGATGTCGTGCAAGTTTCTCCTTGTGAGCACGTATGACTATATACGGAACACATGCCTATGATTGTTTGTACTAGGATACTTTATCATTATTTATCTGCAATGCCCGTATCTCATTGATTTCATGAATTATCTTATCCATGCAACGCCCGTTATCCATCCCTATGCCTACAGTACTTATTCCTACTGTTTACAACCGTTACTATTACTGCTGCTATTTTACTACTGCTGTTACTGTTTCACTACTGTCACCACTATAAAACTGTTGCTACTGATAAACCACTGCGAGCGAGACTGTTTCCAGGTGCAGCTGAATTGACAACTCATCTGTTAAGGCTTACATATATTCTTTGGCTCCCCTTGTGTCGAATCAATAAATTTGGGTAATACTTCCCTCGAAGACTGTTGCGATCCCCTATACTTGTGGGTCATCAAGACTATTTTCTGGCACCGTTGCCGGGGAGCATAGCTTTATCTGTAAGTTCACTTGGTATTCATATTGTTCGCTGATACGTCTCAAACGTATCTATAATTTTTGATGCTCCATGCTTGTTTTTACACCATTTGCCTATTGTTTCGTTACACTTAGTGGCACTTTTATGCATTTTCCGGAACTAACCTATTAACGAGTTGCCACAGTGCCAGTTCCCTGTTTTCTGCTGCTTTTGTGTTTCAGAAGTGATACACAGGAAATATTCTCGGAATTGGACGAAACAAGTTCCTGAAGTCTTATTTTACCCGGAAGCTTCCAGACATCCGAAGAGGTGTCAGAGGGGGGCCACCAGGGCCCCAGACACATGCCCGGCGCGGCCAGGGGCCTGGCCGCGCGGGGCCCGCATGTGGGCACCTGGCCCCTCCTCCGACGGTGCCCCTTCGCCTATATAAAGCCTCGGGACGGAAAACCCTAGGGGATTCGGCAATTTTCCAGAAACAGTTCCGCAGCTCCGCCGCCGTCGCCGACGAATTTCGGGGGACAGAAGTCTCTGTTCCGGTACCCTGCCGGGACGGGGAAGTGCCCCGGGAGCCATCTCCATCGGTCTCCATCGCCGTCTTCGCCGTCTCCATCGACCTCACCGCCATCTCCATCAACCTTGCTGTCTCTTATGATGAGGAGGGAGTAGTTCATCCCCGGGGCTGAGGGCTCTACCGGTAGCTATGTGGTTCACCTCTCTCTCCCATGATATGATCTTTATGTGATCGTGAGCTTTGCATCATGTTGAACAAGTACATGTTATTATTCAGATATTTTGTGTACTCTAGTGATGTTATTAAAGTAATCTATTCCTCCTGCTATGGTGTAACGGTGATAGTGCGTGCATCATGGTGGTACTTGGTTTAGGCTATGATTGTGATCTCTTGTGGATTATGAGAATAATTATTGCTATGATAGTTTGAGTGATCTATTCCTCCTTTCATGGTGTAATGTTGACAGTGTGTGCACCGTGTTAGTACTTGGTTTAAGTTGCAATGATTTCTATCTTGAATTGTGATCTGATTTGGATATCTCTATGAGTGGTGTTTGTCAAGTACTTGATGAACTTTAAGGGGTGCTTCTGTAGCCACTACACAATGATTAGTGTTATTCAATAGGAGAGTAATTCAGAGTGCCTTAGCAAAGAGAAGTTATTTGTTCAGTCATGTTACATTGTTGGGAGTGTGTCCACTAGTGAAAGTATGATCCCTAGGCCTTGTTTCCAAGCTTTGCATACCGTTTACTTGCTATTTTATTACTTGTTTGCTCGCAGCGATATTTACTTCAAGTCACTCTTGCTACTTATAATCATCTATACCACTTGTATTTCACTATCTCTTCGCCGAACTAGTGCACCTATACATCTGACAAGTGTATTGGGTGTGTTGGGGACACAAGAGACTTTCTGTATCGTAATTGCAGGGTTGCTTGAGAGGGATAGCTTTGACCTCTAACCTCCCTGAGTTTGATAAACTTTGGGTGATCCACTTAAGGGAAACTTGCTGTTGTTCTACAAACCTCTGCACTTGGAGGCCCAACAAGTGTCTACAAGAATAGAAGTGCGTAGACATCAAGCTCTTTTCTGGCGCCGTTGCCGGGGAGGTAAGGTAAAAGGTACTCGCATCCTCCTGTGTGAGTGCTCGGAGTTATTTCCTTTAGATTCTGCAATTACATCTTTTTGTTTCTTGTTTTTATTTTCACTAGTTAGGCTTAATGGAAAACAAAGAGTTCTGTAGTCTTTTTCCTGAGTTTAGATATGAAGTGTTTGAAGAGAAAATTGTAAAACCTTTGGATCTTAATTTGCATGCTAATAGTGTTGTTAGTATGAATGCTTTGAACACCGTTGTTGCTAATGCTATAGAAAAGTCTAAGCTTGGGGAAGCTGGTTTTGTTAAGCATGATATTTTTAGTTCCCCAGCTTTAGTGGAGAAAGTTTGCTCTGATGATATTTTATCTCCCATATGTGATGTTCCTTCTTATGATGATATGTTTGATGAGTATGCTTTGCGACATAGTAGTTCTCTAGCTTGTGATGATGAGTATAATATTTTTAGTTCACCTACTTTTGAGGAGAAAAATAGTTATGATTACAATATGCCTCCTATTTATGATGATTATGGTGATGAGAATAATTATTCTATTGAATCTGCTCCTACTACTATTGTTCCTGTGGTGAGTATTAATTCTTTTATGCATGTGGCTCATGATAGGGATGTTTTATGTGATAGTTATATTGTTAGTTCTATTCATGATGCTACTGAAAGTTATTATGAGAGAGGGAAACATGGTTTGATGGACCTCAACAATATTGAGTTTCCCCTCTTTATGTTGCAATTCTTGAAGTTGTACTTGTTTTGCCTTCCTATGCTTTTTGCTTTGCGCTTTTATGACTTGTCTCTTTACAAGACTATTTTTCATAGGAAGTGGTTTAGATTTAAATGTGTTCCATACTTGCTTTTTGATGCTCTCTATTGCTTTAAGTTCCTATATGGCGCCTTTGCCTCAAGCTCTTATATGGCGCCCACATGAGCATCTTTGCAAATTACTGCGCCTAGCTCAAAGGCGTTAAAGAAAAGCACTCTTGGGAGATAACCCATTTTTTATTTTCAGTACTTTTTCTTTTATTTGAGTCTTGGAAGTTATTACTACTGTAATAACCGCTCCTTATCTTTTTTATTTCGTTTTTGTGCCAAGAGAAGCCTCTAATTTGAGTGAGGTAAGATTTGGGGATGTTGCTGTCCTGAAACTGTTTTTGGTGCTGCACCGTAAAAATTCGTGAAAATTCTCTGTATATCTTTTGGACCTGCGATTTCTTGTGCATATGCCCCAGGTTATATCCAAACTTTTCTTAGTTGAACACTTTTTGATTTGAGCAACAGAAAATCCCTCAAAAATTCGTCCTTTGTCAGCTGTCCAGTTTTGACAGATTTCTGCCAATATTTGTTTTTGCCACTTTATCGCTTTCTTTTGAGTTCTTTTTGATCATGGAACTCTTGTGGAAGTTGCTACAGTAGTATATACTTTATATGTGGTGGTTTTGGGTTGAAACCTGAAGCTAAAAGAGGTTGAATATATTTTATGCTACACTAATGTTGCTAATAGAATTGTGTTTAGTTTTGCATGAAGAAAGTTTTCAAGTGTAGGGATTGGAGAATGATGAGATGAGTTGAAGAATGGACAAAAGCTCAAGCTTGGGGATGCCCATGCATCACCCCAAGAAATATCCAAGAAGTACAAGCGTCAAAGCTTGGGGATGCCCCCGAGGCACCCCTTCTTCATCGGCAAAAATCAGGTCACCTTTCAAGACACTATATTTTTATTGCTTCATGCACTATGCATTTTTCTTGGAGCGTCAGTTGTTTTAGTTTTCTTAGTTAGTTTAGTTTTGTTTGCTGCAATAAATGGTTATATCACATCATGTTTCTTTTGGAGGAGATGTACTCGTTTTCATTTGCAAGGAACGCTCTAGTTTTCACTCTTATTAAAAATCGAGCGCTCTACTTTTTCTGCTACTGCTTTTGATTTTCGTTTTTGCCTTGATTTGCGTTCAGACCTTGTCATATCTTTTCATCAAGGTGTATTTTTGCCTCTGATCTTTATTGGTTTTCATCAAAAGAGGTGTTTATAAAAATTTCAAATGGTGTTGGAAAAGAGAAAAAGCTTTGTGCAAAAAAGTGGTACAAGAAGGAGCTTGTGTAGACTGCGGCTTAGGCTTTTTCATGTCATGCTTGATGTCTTTTTGATAATATGCTTAGTGGTTTTGCTGTAGCATGACTTGTCTCAAATAACTGAGATTGCTTAATGAGCCTTTGAAAAAATCATGCGTTGTTTTTATTGTATGGAAGCATTATTTTGGTTTTCTCCTTGATGCTTTATTTGGGTTGACTTGGCGCATGCTCACACATGTTAGACTCTTACAAAGTCGCCATTAGCCTTCATGATCATTTAGTTTTTGACTTTTGATGCCATCGTATGCTTCTTTTAATGTCGCTTTGTCGCTTTGCATGATTATGGCCATTATTGCTCTCTTAGTTGGTCGCTCCCAGTCTTTTGCTAGCCCTCGCCTTGTACTGAGTATGAGCTCTACTCGTGCATCCAACTCCTAAAAGCCAAAGTTTTCCAAAGTGTCCACCATACATACCTACTAGCAATTTGCTATTCCAAGTAAATTTGACTTGCTTTTATATTCTCTTCAAATTAAACTCTTACCAGTGTTATGCGAAATTCGGTCAGTAAAGCTCTCACGAACCGGAAGGCACACTTTACTTTTTCCTGTTCTTAAAATTTGACATTGTGGTCTTTTATGCTGAGTTGTTATGCTTGCAAGTTGTAAGTTAGATTCTAGCCCAGCCATGCTGTCATGGGGCAAGCTTTCAACATTGCACTTCTTTTTGAGTTGATATCGTGATCTTTTGTTTATGGATGCCCGCTGTGTGAAATGAATTGGAAATCTTGTGAGGATTATGGAGTTTTTATATGTGTTAGGGAAACGCCGGGCCGCCAATCTAAGCCATGCATAATTCGTGGTGGAAATTTGCAGCATACCCATGGTGAACATTCGACGACGCATCTCACAATAAAAATCTAAACAATATAGCAAATAAAAGAGATGTCGAGGTGTTCATTGTCTGCTTGTCCTATCATTTTGGTGTGGGCTTGTTCCATGTCATCGGGCACGGAGGTACCCCATTGGCGGTTCTCAATGATATGCATATACTTACAATGACAAGAGCCTTGCTTGGGACTCTAAGTAAATTAGCATGGTTTGGGTACTCGTATTCACGGGACACGAGGTCTTCAACTTATGATTTGTCAAGCATATGCATCATAACTGTTCTCGCATTAACTTTAACCATTCAAGATGCTTATGATGGGGGCAATGAGAGCTCAAAGCCGGTAAGTACCATAATTTTTGAAGGTTATAAAACTTGCAATCACTGCTTCCCTCTGCGAAGGGCCTTTCTTTTACTTTTATGTTGAGTCACCACCTTCTTTCTTTATGCACCATTAAGAGAGCATAGTTGTCATTCTTAGTGTGATATGCATTGTCCCAAAGTTCATTGATTGACTCATATTGTTGCTTTCACTTGTTCTTAAATTATTTGTATCTAGTCGCCCTCTTAAACTTTGAGGTGTCCTATGCATTTATGTTTTGCTCTCTTTGAAGGACAAGCTGAAAACCATTTGTATGTTTTTCCTCATGATTTGAACACACGTTTGACTTTCATTGTTTCATTATCATGATCTTTTGTTTGTGTTCATTTACATGTTTACAACATGGTTGCTAAGTTCTTATTGTCATGATTATATCTTTCATGCCCATGTTTTAAGTTCTATTGATCCCAGCTCACCAATGCTTACATATATGATCAAGATTGTGTAGGTGCATGTCACCTCAAAAATTATTCTTTGTTATCACTTACCTACTCGAGGACGAGCAGGAGTTAAGCTTGGGGATGCTTGATACGTCTCAAACGTATCTATAATTTTTGATGCTCCATGCTTGTTTTTACACCATTTGCCTATTGTTTCGTTACACTTAGTGGCACTTTTATGCATTTTCCGGAACTAACCTATTAACGAGTTGCCACAGTGCCAGTTCCCTGTTTTCTGCTGCTTTTGTGTTTCAGAAGTGATACACAGGAAATATTCTCGGAATTGGACGAAACAAGTTCCTGAAGTCTTATTTTACCCGGAAGCTTCCAGACATCCGAAGAGGTGTCAGAGGGGGGCCACCAGGGCCCCAGACACATGCCCGGCGCGGCCAGGGGCCTGGCCGCGCGGGGCCCGCGTGTGGGCACCTGGCCCCTCCTCCGACGGTGCCCCTTCGCCTATATAAAGCCTCGGGACGGAAAACCCTAGGGGATTCGGCAATTTTCCAGAAACAGTTCCGCAGCTCCGCCGCCGTCGCCGACGAATTTCGGGGGACAGAAGTCTCTGTTCCGGTACCCTGCCGGGACGGGGAAGTGCCCCGGGAGCCATCTCCATCGGTCTCCATCGCCGTCTTCGCCGTCTCCATCGACCTCACCGCCATCTCCATCAACCTTGCTGTCTCCTATGATGAGGAGGGAGTAGTTCATCCCCGGGGCTGAGGGCTCTACCAGTAGCTATGTGGTTCACCTCTCTCTCCCATGATATGATCTTTATGTGATCGTGAGCTTTGCATCATGTTGAACAAGTACATGTTATTATTCAGATATTTTGTGTACTCTAGTGATGTTATTAAAGTAATCTATTCCTCCTGCTATGGTGTAACGGTGATAGTGCGTGCATCATGGTGGTACTTGGTTTAGGCTATGATTGTGATCTCTTGTGGATTATGAGAATAATTATTGCTATGATAGTTTGAGTGATCTATTCCTCCTTTCATGGTGTAATGTTGACAGTGTGTGCACCGTGTTAGTACTTGGTTTAAGTTGCAATGATTTCTATCTTGAATTGTGATCTGATTTGGATATCTCTATGAGTGGTGTTTGTCAAGTACTTGATGAACTTTAAGGGGTGCTTCTGTAGCCACTACACAATGATTAGTGTTATTCAATAGGAGAGTAATTCAGAGTGCCTTAGCAAAGAGAAGTTATTTGTTCAGTCATGTTACATTGTTGGGAGTGTGTCCACTAGTGAAAGTATGATCCCTAGGCCTTGTTTCCAAGCTTTGCATACCGTTTACTTGCTATTTTATTACTTGTTTGCTCGCAGCGATATTTACTTCAAGTCACTCTTGCTACTTATAATCATCTATACCACTTGTATTTCACTATCTCTTCGCCGAACTAGTGCACCTATACATCTGACAAGTGTATTGGGTGTGTTGGGGACACAAGAGACTTTCTGTATCGTAATTGCAGGGTTGCTTGAGAGGGATAGCTTTGACCTCTAACCTCCCTGAGTTCGATAAACCTTGGGTGATCCACTTAAGGGAAACTTGCTGCTGTTCTACAAACCTCTGCACTTGGAGGCCCAACAAGTGTCTACAAGAATAGAAGTGCGTAGGCATCATTCGCTGCCATCCTTTCATCATGGGTAAACCTCGTGATGGAAAAGTTCCTATATTACCATCCACTACAAGAAGAGGTACGACTCTCAACACCTCTGTTGCTCTTGATTCACCATCTGTTATGAGTAAGTTGCTTACACCACCACACCCACACGCTACTGCTACTACCTCTGCTGAGATTGAAAATGCCACTGATAATTTAGATGATGCTTCTGCTGTGCTTGATGAGAGAGGTTCACTAGGTTCCTTTTTAGAGGCTACTATTGCTAGAGCTAAGTTGGGAAACACCACTGTTACACCTGTTAGTTCACCTGAGTCTAGGGAGTGTCCTAGTGACGATTATGATGATGATGCTTATATTGAGCTTAATGATGATTTTATTGCAGAAGCACGTGCCGCTCGAGATGCTGGTAAGGTTAAAGAACTTCTTGCTAGACGTTCTGTTAGATATAATTTGTCTCCTGATCCTAAGTTTGCTGCTTCTCCTATCAATATTAGAGACAAGGATTATGATTTCTCTTTAGATTTATCTTACATATCTATTGTTGAGAAAACTCCTTTTTGTGGTACTAAAGATGAGAGTGCTATGGAGCACATGAATGAGCTTTCTACCTTGAGTAATTTGTTTTCTGATGATATTAAGCTCCGCACTTACTTTGTTGCTAAGATTTTTCCTTTCTCGTTGAAAGATGCTTCTAAAACTTGGTTTAATAGCTTGTCTCCTGGATCTCTTACTAGTCCTATTGCTTTGGTTAATGCTTTCTTTCAGAAATATTTTCCCGCTAGTGCTCAACATGCTGCTGTGCAGAAAATCTTTGATTTTGAACAGGGAAAAGGAGAGAAATTGCCTGAATCTTGGACAAGGTTTTGCTCTTTATTTAGAGCTTTGCCTAAAGAACCATTGCCTAAAAATGAACTCCTTGATATATTTTATAATGGACTAATGGATGAATCTAAATCATATTTGGATAGTTGTGCTGGTTGTGTTTTCAGGGAAAGAACTCCGGCTGAAGCCGAAGAACTAATGGCTAAAATAAGCCGGAATCATGATGATTGGACTTTAGTTGAGCCAACACCAGCACCAACCCCTGCGCCATCTACGGAGCCTACATCGAAGAAGAGAGGGATGATTGAATTAAATGATGAAGATATGAAGGAAGCTAAGAAATCTCTTAAGGAGAAAGGTATTAAGGCCGAAGATGTGAAGAATTTACCTCCTATTGAAGAATTATGTAAGCCAATTCCTCGCTCATCTACTATTGAGGTACACTCTCTCCAAAGCTTTGATGAAAGAGATATTCCTTATACTAAACCTCCTGATCAATGCTTAGATGAATTTGATAATTTTATTGTTAAGCAAGAAAATTTTAATAGAATGGTGCATAATCATTTGTTAGAGAATTCTAGAGTTATTTACAAGTTGCAGGATATTGTGGAGAGAACCGCCAATGATGTGAAGATACTTGCTAAACATTTTCAAATGGTTCAAACACAAATTGATCAGCTTACCAAGGTGCAAAAAGATTTGATAGTTAATGCTACGAGAGAGAAGCAAGCATGTGAAATACGCACAAGAAGTGGTGCTGCTACTCAAGACACATTATATCCTGAAGGACATCCTAAGAGGGTTGAGCAAGATTCTCAACGCACCTCAAGTGATGATATCCCTTCTAAGAAGAAGAAGAAGAAGAAGCATAAAACAACTGCAGAATCCTCTGGTGCAGGTAAAGATCCTAACAGTGTTTCTATTTCTGATGCTGAAACTAAACCATTAGATGCTCCCGATAAAGAAGAAGAAGATAAAGAAGAAGTTGAAGAAGAACCTGAGAAGATTGACAAGAATGCAAAGTACACCAAAGAAGACTTCATTGCCAACAAGCATGGTAAAGAGAGAGAACCTTGGGTACAGAAGCCAATGCCTTTTCCTAGTAAGAAACACAAGTCCAAGGAAGAAGAACATTACAACAGGTTTTGTGAATGGATGAGACCTTTATTTTTGCAAATTCCTTTAACTTATGCTATTAGAATGCCTCCTTATGCAAAGTATATGAAAGATATTGTCACTAACAAAAGGAAAATTCCTAGTGAGGAAATTTCCACTTTACTTGCTAATTATTCTTTTGATGGTAAAGTTCCAGAGAAGCTTGGATATCCAGGTATACGAACTATTCCTTGCTCCATTAAAAATAACTATGTTAGAACTGCTTTATGTGATTTGGGAGCTGGAGTTAGTGTAATGCCTTTTTCTCTTTATAAGAGACTTGATTTAGAAAATTTGGTTTCAACTGATATATCCTTGCAGATGGCTGATAAGTCTACTACTATTCCTATTGGTATATGTGAGAATGTTCCTGTTCAAGTTGCTAACAGCTGTTTAATATTAACTGATTTTGTGGTGTTGGAAATGCCTGAAGATGACAATATGTCTATTATTCTTGGGAGACCTTTCTAAACACTGCAGGTGCTGTTATTAATTGCAATCAAGGAAAAGTCACTTTTAATGTCAATGACAAAGAGTATACGGTATATTTTCCCAAGAAGATTGATAGGAAGAATGCTCCAAATACAATCAAGCATGTTGAGACCATCAAAGTTGGTCAAATTATTTGTTCAGAGCGAAAGCCCAAGGAAGAATGTCAAATTGTTATGGTTGGGACTATACCTATCAAAGTTGAGGTAACATAAGCATTAAGTGATATGCAAAGTTTTGCCTCATACAAAGTTAGTTTGGTAACAAGACTTGATCAACCTTGTTAACAAAGTGATTTTATATGAAAGAAACTTCGTTTTCACCGCATCTACTCCACCTCACTGGTATTTACTTTCATCAAATTTTATTCCTTCAGTTAAGTTGCTTGATTAAGAGTATCTCAGAGCTGCTGCATGCTTAGTTTTGATTTGCTTGAAATCTTTTCATCCTCGTTTTTCTGAGTTCTATCAATATGCCAATTCTTGAAAAATCCTCGAAAATAAAGTTTCTCGAAAAATTCCAGAAAATTCTTTATAAATTTTTATGTCAAAAATGGGGCAGAGAGACACCTGGGAGGCACCAGGTGGGGCAGCCACGCCACCTCACACACAGGTGGCGCGGCCCAGCCCTGGCCGCGCCACCCATGTGTGAGGGGGCCCCACCTGGCCACTCACTCATCTCTTCTTCCCCAGCTCTTTCTCTCTCCCGAAAACAACGACACACTCAGCTGAAACTCGAGTTCTTGCTGTTCTTCACCTGGATTTTTCGATCTCCTTGTTCAGCCCAACATTTCAGCTGAAATTTGGATCATTAGCCCTCCGACGTTGTGAACTTCTCTTATGAGCAGCCTTACTATGATTATGCGCCATCAGCTTCATCTTCACGGGAGCCGGGGTACGATTACACCTATGATGACCCACCAGCCTGGAGCAGCTACCAGAGCCGGAATTGACCTCCACTTAGGCCAAAAGCCTAAGCTTGGGGGGAGGAACGCCGACGATTCACTCATCTACATATCATATTCTGTCGGACCTTTGTATATTCATGTTTCGCTTTCTTTATTGTTCTAGTTCTTACTTCTGCTTTCCAAAACTTGAAAAGACCAAAAATATTTTGCTTTGTTGCTATTTCCTTCCGCTTTGGTTTCAAAAATCGAAAACCCCAAAAATATTTGTTGTTCTTCTTCGGTTTTGTAAAGTTTGTTGCAGAGTTCAGTCTCCAGTTACTCCATTGGAGCTTGGTATTCACTTTATATTATTCAAGCCACACAAGAGAAGAGCAATAATGACGACACATGACAATCCGAGTTGTGGTAAGAGGCTGGTATGAACTCTATTTGTTTTCATTTTTGTACATATACTCATTTGTGTGGACATGCTTAGTCGGTTCATGTAAGGTATATGTTATCTAACGGATGCTTTGTAGTTCTTGCTTTCTTATGATTAGTTTCAATATACTATTAGCCTGTAGCATGTCTTGTAGACGCTTGCATGCATTGTTTTATTCATAGTATGGTATGATATTGTGGTATCCACCTCTGAAAGCTTCAATTGAATCGACTTGGCACATGCTCAAGCATGCATATGACTAAACAAAAAGTCAATTAAGCCTCGATGATCTAATTTTCCTCAGAGTTCTTGTATCATTTTTATGCCTATATTAATTTTGTTTTGTCGCAAGCATGATTATGATAGTTATTGCTCTCTCGATTGTCGCTTCCCAGTCTTTTGCTAGCCTTCACCTGCACTGAGTATGAGCTCTACTCGTGCATCCAATTACCAAAAACCAAGTCTTCCAAAGAGTCCACTATAAATTCCTATGCATGGTATTTGTAAGCCATTCCAAGTAAATTTTCATGTGCTACCTTTCAAAACTTTCAACTACTTCTCATTTTGTGCCACTGTTTTTAGCTCATGGGGACGTAGTGGTCGGAATTGATATCTTCCATATTAAATTGAGTACCCCTCGACTAGGCAGCTTCATCTGCTCGTCATTAATTTTGCAAGGGAGCTGGTCAGACCATTATAATCTTAATCCTAAAAGAAAGAAAAAAAAGGCACTCCTCCAAAGGAATGTGAAAGTTGGTGGGCACCCGATGGAATTGGTTAGCCATGGTATGAGAAAGGAAAAAGGTGGGGAGGAGTGCCAAAGCTTTATAAAAAGAGCACCAATGTGCCAAATTTCAAAGAACTCGGAACCGCTCTCACTTGTTTATTATGGAAGATAGTAAGTCCCCATTGCTAGTCGTTGACATAGAACAACCACCTCTCAAAAGAACTTTTATCTCTGTTTTACAAATGAAAAGCTCTAGCACATGTTAAATCCCTGCTTCCCTCTGCGTAGGGCCATTCGTTTACTTTTATGTTGAGTCACCATCTTCTAACTTTAAGCACTTCTTGAGAGCATAGCTGTTATTCTTAGTGTAATGTGCTTGTCCCAGAACACGGTTAATTGTGGTATAACTTTGATGCTTGTATCTTTGATATTTCTACTTCTAGTCTTCCCTTGGACTTCAGAGGTGCCTCAGCATTTATGTTTTGCTCTACAAATAAAGGCAAGCGGGATACCACTCTTTTATATCATTTATGCATATTACAATCTTGTAGTTTCTCATGTACATGTTACTTGTTATTAGTGCATTGACACTCTTTCATAGATTGCTTGACTATGAGGTGACATTAGTTGCATATTTCTTATTATGAATTACCTGAGTACTTGATCACATGATTAGTATATATACATCATATGAGCAAATGTGTTCGTGAAAGTTTCTTTTATCGCTCTCAGTTGTTAACTGAATTGCTTGAGGACAAGCAAATAGCTAAGCTTGGGGGGGAGTTGATACGTCCAAAACGTATCTACTTTCCTGAACACTTTTGCTATTGTTTCTCCTCTAATTTGTGTGTTTTGAATACAACTAACACGGACTGACGCTGTTTTCAGCAGAATTACTCTGGTGTCTCGTTTTTGTGCAGAAATTCAACTTCCAGTAAAAATTCGGGAAAAATCATGAAAAATCCTATTTCACCAGAAGACCCACGGAGCCAGAAGACCGGAGGGAGAAGTGGCTCGAGGAGCCGTCACAAGGTGGTGGCGCGGCCCAGCCCTGGCCGCGCCACCCCTATGTGAGGAGGCCCCAGGCCCCCTCTCGACCTCCCGTCTCGCGTACATATACCCCCTGACGACTTAAGATCGGGCAGACGGCGTTTTTCCCAGATAGACTTCCGCTGCGCCGCCGCCATCAGAAACCGCAATTCGGAACCAGAAACTCCGTTCTGGCACCCTGTCGGGACGGGGATTCGGAGGAGATCTTCATCACCATCACCACCAACGCTCCTCCATCGACCATCCATGACTCCCCCATCCATGTGTGAGTAATTCCCCCGCTGTAGGTGAGGGGATGGTAGGGATTGGATGAGATTGTTCATGTAATTTGATATGAGATTGATAGGGCATAGTGCCTAGTATCTTTATTTAGTGCCTATGACATTGTTGCAACTTGTTGTGCTTAATGCTTGTCACTTTGGGCCCGAGTGCCATGATTTCAGATCTGAACATGTTATTATTTCTATGATGATACTTGTTGTTTATGGTCTTACCTACAAGTTGTATACACATATTGTTGTCCGGAACCCGAGGCCCCAAAGTGACAGAAATTGGGATAACCGGAGGGGATGGCTATGATGTGAGGATCACATGTGTTCACCGAGTGCTAATGCTTTGCTCCGGTACTTTATTAAAAGGAGTACCTTAATTACCAGTAGTTTCCCTTGAGGCCCTGCTGCAACAGGCTGGTAGGACAAAAGATGTCGTGCAAGTTTCTCCTTGTGAGCACGTACGACTATATACGGAACACATGCCTATGATTGTTTGTACTAGGATACTTTATCATTATTTATCTGCAATGCCCGTATCTCATTGATTTCATGAATTATCTTATCCATGCAACGCCCGTTATCCATCCCTATGCCTACAGTACTTATTCCTACTGTTTACAACCGTTACTATTACTGCTGCTATTTTACTACTGCTGTTACTGTTTCACTACTGTCACCACTATAAAACTGTTGCAACTGATAAACCACTGCGAGCGAGACTGTTTCCAGGTGCAGCTGAATTGACAACTCATCTGTTAAGGCTTACATATATTCTTTGGCTCCCCTTGTGTCGAATCAATAAATTTGGGTAATACTTCCCTCGAAGACTGTTGTGATCCCCTATACTTGTGGGTCATCAGTGATGCCGAATGTCGAGCGAGCCGTTGCGCGGAGATAGATCGCCATCGCCGGGAGACGAGCTGAGCAACACAAAGGATGGAAGGGCCCTCAACTCAGAAATCATATCTCACGCAGAGCATCCAGAGGAGGTGAGCTTCTCTTCTCTTATGTATTTTACCCTTCTTCATCGGTATCTGCTAGCTGGATGTAGGAAATCAAGATATATTTTAGCGAGAAATGTTTGTTAGTCAAACACTAACAGGCATTTCTTATTTCCCCAACTTTGTGTCGAGTACGATTCGGAAATATTACAGCGTCCCTCTACAAATTCATCAGCACGTTGCTATGCTTGACAATGGCAACTCCCTAGTTGTGGAGGGTCGTACGGTAACCTTGCCCGCTGCAGAAAGAAGCTTCAAGTCTATAACTGGGATGGTTGAACTTGTTCGTGGAATTGTTCCAATGGGCTCCGCACAAACTGCAGAATTCAAATGGGTATCACCGCGGGGGGTTGTTACACCTGTAGACATGCAACTGATTGAAGATCAATTGGAAAGGTTTGCAAACTCTCCTGGCCACATTTTACATGCTAAAATTATTGGTGGAACACGAGATGGTGTTGTTGCCCTGGTGACAAGGGTATAGATAATAGAGCCCATTACCTGAGTACCCCTGAGGCCCGTTAAGCTAGGTCCAAGTGTAATCCTAGTCGAAATACGAGTTCATATCGTATATCGATGTTGTAATATGTATCGGACCCCTCCCGATCCTTGAGACCTGGCCACCTATATATAGGGGCCAGGAGAGGACGGTGAGGGGCAGATTGAAAGCAAGCTAAGTTCATCACCACGTTTACTTTCGATACACACCTTGTTTGACTGCTTTACCTTCGAGTTCATCCGACGCCCTGCTTCCCCGATCCCAAGTCCTTCATCTAGGACATTTGTCGAGTTAACCCTCATCAATTGGCGCCGTCCGTGGGGACTCTAAGCGTTGGAATCATGAATTTGACGGCTTTTTCGCTTTTAGCCAACGACAATCCAGAAGTCGACGAAAACCAGATATCTTTTGGGACCGTCGATTTTCAACCTCACCAGTCAAACTTCACGCCGATATTCAAGAGCATGGATCAAGATATGGACATGACGATCGGAAGTCTAAACTTTCGCGTCGGATCTTTAGGTTCGATTCGCCTTTCAGATCCAGCGAAACCGGGTCCGTCGGCAAGCAAGTCCAAGACAGTGGCAATATTGGAATCATCAGAGGGCTCCTCCAGCGAGGTAAACTCGCCGGTCAGCTTCGCAGCAACAGAAACAAAAGAAGGAAAAATCACAGAAAGCGACGAAATCATGGAGAATTTTGACTTAGAAGTTCAACTCGAAGACCTCATGATCTGCCATGACGATACCTCAGACAAATCAACAGACACCTGGAATATAGGGTTAGAGCTTCATGAAAATGACAATTCAATCTTCTCAAGCTTCAATAGTAAACTCGACAATCGGTACCAAGTACTCGCCATTATAGGAGACAACTTGGAGGAGCTCGATGAAAACAACAATCCAGTGCTCAACCCAGCAAACGTAAACAGAGAGGCAAATCACCTAGCAGAAGGAGAAACTGTAGATTCCCTTGCGAGTAGGGAGAAAATTCGACTATCAGTCGATGAATGGAGAATAATCAAAACAGCCGTGGAACACGGCACGCCAATACCAACAAACGCTAGAAAGAATATGCTTTTGGGGTATCATTACGCCTTAAGACAGCAGTCAAAGCAACTAGCAAAAGAGAGGATTGAAATACAGAAAAGAAGAGACTCAGCCATTGCAGCAAGCGAAGCTTATCACAAAGCACGCAGCGATGCATCATACACAAACAGCAGAAGGCATCGTCGACATGGATCAAGGTTCGAAAACCTCGAGTACTCAGAAAGGCAAAGCCTCTCCAAAAACCTCGACTCGTCCTTCCTATCGGTCGACGAGCAAGGGAACATTATACCAAAGACACCTGAAGCAACACTGGTAGCAGCTCAAGCATACCTACACACAACACGGCCAAATCCAGGAGACCCAAGGAAACATATGCACCGGGCAGCACTACAAGGATTGAAGATGGTAGGCAACAAATTGTCAGCAAAAGAAGAGGAGGCATACCGTAACAAAGGAACACATAAACCAAGATCACCACGCCGTCATGATAGTCCTCGACACAGAAGCGATAGCCGATGATCTAGAACACCATCACCAAGGCGACACAAAAGCCCAAAGCATGGAGGAACCCAAAGATCCAGGACTCCCACCAAAGCATATGACTACAAAAATGATGAAAAGGAGATGGGGGCATCATGCTTTACTCATAGGGTTCGCACCACGCCAGTACCCAAGGGTTTTAAACTACCCCATGATCAGCAAAAATACGATGGATCCCAGGAGCCACAGTCATGGCTCTCGGACTATCTACAAGCAGTAAAAATATGGGATTTCTATTTTCGTGCCCCTGGGTCGTTAGTTGTACTCAGTTTTCCCCAGCCGCTTAACTTTTCCTCAGTTTTCCCCTCGCTCTAGTTTGAAACCCCTCGCAGACGCTCGGACGGGAGGGTTGCCGTTTAGTTGACCGTTCCATGCTGACGTGTGGGGCCGCGTCGTGTGAAGCCGCGTCGTGTGGGGCTGGTAGAACGGGACCGCGTGGGACAGAACGAGACCGCGTTTGGTTGTACGTGAGAGCTCGGTTCTGTCTCTCTCGGCCCAAATTGGCATTTTTCAGAGCGCCTTTTTCCCCTCTCTCTCTGTAACAGTTCTCTCTCTTTTCACCAAATTAGTATCAAATCTAGAGAAGCTTCTATTTCTGTCCTTCTTTAATGATTGTTGCCTTTTGGCCCTCGTTTTTTGCCCAATATATTAACAAATCTAGTAGCAAATCTAGAAGCTAGTAGGGGATAAATTCACAGCAGCATAATAAATCGAGAAAATATAGGATAAGCTGCATACAGCAGCCAACATAGCATATATATATATTCAGGACAGATCCAACAGTACTACCGATCCCTAGATCCAACATAAGCTACATTTTACATGGGATTAAGTTTGGAGGCTGCGTAGGTGAATCCCAAGTGCTTTGTGTTTGGCCATGAACGCATGCACGTTCACGGTCGTTCCAACTCTAGCGCCGCCAGGGGCTCTGCCAATGGATTCGGCATGGTTCACCAGGCAGTTGAAGTTGGTGGCGCGGAGCCTCCTGTTGCAGAAGAGGCACCTGTAAATGCCTCGAGCAAAGTGGCGATCGTAATGGCCGGACTGCAGCCTCCTGAGGACGTGACGAGACTTGGTGTGGAAGGACTCGTCGTCGCTGTCGATGTCGCTGCTCTGCACCTATCACGTAGCACCAAAGATCGAAAAACACGGAGTCAATTGCAGCGATGATGGAACAGAGAGTGAACAAAAGATCATGCATGATAATATGGGCACGAAAAAAAGAAGCCTCAGTTACATTGGACACACTTATATCCAGGATTTGGGTCAGTGAACCAAAGATCATGCACAACAAATTTGTACACACCAATTGTTCACAGACCAAACCCTGAATCAATTTGTGCCCAAATATTCATCATCATCGGCACAAATTAACCGGATGGGATTGATTACTCACATAAGTTAACCGAATCTTAAACAAAAGCAAATCACAAACACTAATAACGCTAGATCTATCATAATAATGCTAGATCTATCATAAAAGGATTGAACTAGGAACAGACTAACCCTAATAACGCTAGATCTATCATAAAAGGATTGAACTAGGAACAGACGAACCCTAATAACGCTAGATCTAACACAAAAGGATTGAAATGGGATAAGAACAAGGGAACAAAGGGTTACCTCCGGGTAGTCGTCGACGATGCTGGTGTCGTAGGGGTTCGCCGGCGCGACGTACGGCACTGGTTCGTACGGGTCTTCGTACAGGTCCCAATCGACGGGGGCCTGGACGGGTGCCTGGACGGGGGCCTGGATGGGGGCGGCGGCCAATGCGCCGGCGGCCGATGCGCCGGCAGCTACGTCGGCAATGGTCATCTCATTCTTCTCCATCGCTGGGGTTTTTTCTTCGGGGTTTTTTCAACGCGAAGTGGAGAAGATGATGGGACAGGAGAGGCGGTTGCAGTGAGAATGAGAGAGTGGGCGAGCGTCGAGAGAGAGAAAGAGGGGCTCTATACAGACGAAGATGGCGTTTGGTGTACCGCAACACGCGTCCGCTATGCATGGCTGCAGTGTGCACCGCGACACGAGGCTAACCCTTCGATGTTTGGTGTACTCAGTTCTACCCTCGGGCCTTATACAGAAATTTTATATGTACTCAGTTTTCCCCTCGAGTACTTAGACTAGCAAGTGCAATATACTCAGTTCTACCCTCAAGTAGCTGGTCAACAGAGAGTCAACAAATAAGATTAACATAGCTAATTGAGTCATTTCATTTGCAAAAAAAAATCCAAAAAATTAAAAACATAGTGGCACCTACTCATGGAGTCTTCCTACGCAACCTTCCACCTTAACAAACATAGATAAATCAAGTTGTACCACAAATTGCCACTTCTCGGAATCACTAGTAGCTATGAAGATGCATGGTTTTCCACTCAAACCCCTTTGCAAAACATCTTCCCCAAAACATAGTTTGTCTAAATGAGGCTATAATTGTCACACTCATGTATATTTGAATTGCAAATAATTTGATGTAGCCCAATATGAATTATATTGTACAAAACACGCATTTTTCATTTTGTAATTCTTTTGTTTGAATCCCTTAGTCTATTTACTATTTACGTGCCCTTGGTTTCTTAGTACTACTCAGTTTTACCCTCAAGTACTGTCACAAATGCTCAGAGAAGCCCAAACTTATCCTGATTGGTTGAGCCGTTGTCACACGGATCGACTCCACCAACCGTTGATCCACTGATCTAACGGGCAGTATACCACTCTCCATCTCTTCGTGGCCACCCCTCTCTCTCTCTCTCTCTCTCTTCGTGGCCACCCCTCTCTCTCTGTCGGTGGAATATAGTTTTGGTAATTTGAAACGGCCCAAAAGTGGTATAATTTTGGTATAAACATGAGGCATACATATTTGAGGGATTTCGGTAAATGGATTATTTATCACCCCTCTAACAATCATCAACTATCTTTAGCATTCCATTTCTTTTAGGGAATATAGTTTTGGTAATTTGAAACGGCCCAAAAGTGGTATAATTTTGGTAGAAATATGAGACATACATATTTGGCATATTTGGGGGATTTCGGTGAATGGATTATTTATCAACCCTCTAATAATTATCAACTTTCTTTAGCCTTCCTTTTCTTTTAGGGAATATAGTTTGGGATATAGTTTTGGTTATTTGAGTCCCAAAAGTGGTATAATTTTGGTAGAAACATGAGACATACATATTTGGCATATTTGGGGGATTTCGGTGAATGGATTATTTATCACCCCTCTAACAATTATCAACTTTCTTTAGCATTCCTTTTCTTTTAGGGAATATAGTTTGGGATATAGTTTTGGTTATTTGAGTCCCAAAAGTGGTATAATTTTGGTAGAAAAATGAGACATACATATTTGGCATATTTGGGGGATTTCGGTGAATGGATTATTTATCACCCCTCTAACAATTATCAACTTTCTTTAGCATTCCTTTTCTTTTAGGGAATATAGTTTGGGATATAGTTTTGGTTATTTGAAACGTCCCAAAAGTGGTATAATTTTGGTAGAAACATGAGACATACATACTTGGCATATTTGTGGGATTTCGGTGAATGCATTATTTGTCACCCCTCTAACAATTATCAACTATCTTTAGCATTCCTATATTCGCTAACACTATTTTTTTTGGTAATTTCGGTGAATGCACACACTAACTTTGAAAACAACTACAAATACATGTAACTGAATAATGGATTTGCAACAAGGGATCCCTTGTAACAACTTCTAGCGCCTGATGAGCAATGATAAGAATCCGATCGCAATTATACAACAAACAAAACAACCAGCCATCAGATTAGCTTGCTTCTTCAACTCGATCAGCTGCCTTAACTGCTTGTTCATTTTCTTCAGTTCTCCCTTCACTTCCACCTGTTCTGCATTGGGAGCATTAGGCACAATCGGAATGGCTCCTCTCTCCGCCGCATTCTCTACAGCAAGTCCCCCCCTCCCAAATTGCGCTCCCCAATAGCGCCAATTGATTCCTGCAATTGAAGCCTCTGAACGTACACATCGATCCACTCGAAATACCTGCATTTCTTCAGGATTTGAAAACAACAACGTGTACCCTAAATCCCAAATTCGAGGGAATAACAAGAAAATTGAGAGAAAACAGAGCAATTGGACCGAGATCTAACCTTATCCCCCTCTCTATATGGCAAGCTCTCGCATGCAAGGAACTCACATCCACGGTTGCCGTTGTCGTTCGTCTTACAGATCGACCACTTGAGAGGCTCCTGGCGTGGGCAGTCAGGGCATCTTGTCAAAGGCATGGGTCCATACTGCGGCCATGAAGAACGGGAGGTCGAAGAGAAACTAGACATCACCCGCCTGCCGGAGAAGGGCTGCTGCTGGCGGAGAAGAAGAACAATGGGCCGCGGGTAAAGAAAGGGGAAGCAATGGCACGGGCGCGGGGCTGGCTCGGGCTCCCATTTTGCAACGGGCACCTGGGTAAGCTGTGGGTCCGGCGCGCTAACGTGGACAAGTTGTGGGTCCCACGATGATCTGGATAAGTGGAGGCGTGTCCACTGCGGGGCACCAACAGCGGCCCCACTTGCCAGCACCAACCAACGGTCAACTAAACGAAAATCCACCCGTCCGAGCTCCTTGTGAGGGTTTCAGACAAGGGCTTGGGCAAAACTGAGGAAAAACTAAGCGGCTGGGGAAAACTGAGTACAACTAACGACCCAGGGGCACGAAAATAGAAATCCCTAAAAATATTGGGAGGAACAAAAGAAACAGCAATGCAAAGCTTGCAATTACACCTCACCGGCTCAGCAAGGTCATGGTTGAGCAAGCTAGAAAAAGGAACAATTGGAAGTTGGGAGGAACTCACAAAGCAGTTCACGAGTAACTTCAAGTCGACATACAAGTGGCCAGCATCGATAGAAGAAGTCAAAGTCTGCGTGCAGCAACGCAATGAGACACTAAGGGCATGATACGGGGTGGCCTTCGGACACCGCTGCATCATGTGCGTCAACAACATCCACACTCAAGTCCGACATCATCGAGGCGTGGAAGAGAAGGAAGAAGAAGAACCACCGGAAGGAAGCTTGGAAGCGCCGCAAGAAGAGGCGGCAGCTGAAGCTGGACCGGCTAAAGCCGGTCCTACCCCGGCTAAATCCGGTCCTACTCCAGCTAAAGCCGACCCACCGGCTAAAGCCGGCCTTAACCCCGGCTATAGCCGGCCTACTCAAGTCAGCTATGTCTTGGCCTTGAAGCCAACTATGTTATCTATCTCCCTAGTGACCAAACTACCCCTAGCTCATGGCTGCCTATATATATGGCTCTCCCTCCCCTAGAGATAGGACAGAGATGAATTAAGATAAGAATTGGCATGATGCCTTCTCCCTTGTGGGAACCCAACTAGATCTACATCTAGAAATCACCCTCTTTGTTTGGGATCTCTTCTATTTGGGGAATTCTACCTTTATTTGGATCTCTTGCATATAAGAGTGTGTAATTCTATCCAATTGATTGGTCTCTTCCCCACTTGGAATTCTATCCCTTGCAAGTCAATCTCTCACAAGGAATTCTACTCTTGGAGTCTCTTCCTTGTGATTCTATTGAGTTGGTGAATCGGGCCAACGAGGACAACCAGTGTGTATCTTGTGTGTGTGTTTGCCTTCGATTTGTGTGTCGTGTTCATCGTGTTCGTCGTGTTCTTCGTGTTCATCCTCTTCCCCCGCCACAAATCTCGTGAATCCGTGAAGATCAGGCCACACCCAAGGGGTCAACCCTCATCATATGGTATTAGAATTCGAGGCAATTTGGGGCTATTTTTTATATTTTCGAAATTTATGGTGGAAATCACAAACAAGAGTAAATCCGTGGCAACCAAAAGCTGCTGATACCATATGATATTGTTGAGTCAACGTCGAGGACGACGTTCTTTGAAGCGGGGGGAGATGATACAGGGTGGCCTTTGGACACCGCCGCATCATGTGCGTCAACAACATCCACACTCAAGTCCGACATCATCGAGGCATGGAAGAGAAGGAAGAAGAAGAACCACCGGAAGGAAGCTTGGAAGCACCGCAAGAAGAGGCGGCAGCTGAAGCTGGACCGGCTAAAGCCGGTCCTACCCTGGCTAAAGCCGGCCCACCGGCTAAAGCCGGCCTGCTCGAGTCAGCTATGTCTTGGCCATGAAGCCACCTATGTTATCTATCTCCCTAGTGACCAAACTACCCCTAGCTCGTGGCTGCCTATATATATGGCTCCCCGACCCCTAGAGATAAGAGAGAGATGAATTAAGATAAGAATTGGCATGATGCCTTCTCCCTTGTGGGAACCTAACTAGATCTACATCTAGAAATCACCCTCTTTGTTTGGGATCTCTTCTATTTGGGGAATTCTACCTTGATTTGGATCTCTTGCATACAAGAGTGTGTAATTCTATCCAATTGATTGGTCTCTTCCCCACTTGGAATTCTATCCCCTGCAAGTCAATCTCTCACAAGGAATTCTACTCTTGGAGTCTCTTCCTTGTGATTCTATTGAGTTGGTGAATCGGGCCAACGAGGACAACCGGTGTGTATCTTGTGTGTGTGTGTGTTTGCCTTCGATTTGTGTGTTGTGTTCATCATGTTCGTTGTGTTCTTCGTGTTCATCCTCTTCCCCCGTCACAAATCTCGTGAATCCGTGAAGATCGGGCCACACCCAAGGGGTCAACCCTCATCAGGGCATATATTCAAAGATGGAGCATTATCAAAAATTTAGCAGTCGAAGTCTCAGACGAAAGAGCAATAGACGCTTTCACGCTCGGGTTGCGACGAGGAGACCTAGTCGAAGAGATGGGCAGAATCAAGCCAAAGACAGTATCAGATTTAATGGATATAGCAAACAGATTTGCAGATGGTGAAGATGTGTGCAACAACAAACTAACATGGTCACCTGAGGATGATAGAGGAAACAGATACGATGGCCAAAGGAGGAGATCCCACAATTACGACAACTACAGCTCCCACAACCAAGTAGCCGCAGGGTACAAAGACAATAGTTATCAAGGAAACGACCGCAGAAATTCGGGATACCGTAGCTATGGAAAAGAAGACTATGGGAGCAGCAAAAAATTTCAGACAAAAGAACCCAGAGAGTATAACCCATCACCAGAGGATATGTTAAACGGACCATGCCACATACACTCCGCGTTCGTCGATGGAAAACGAGTATCCAGACACACGATGAAAGATTGCATGATGTTCTTGAAACTCCAAGAGGCGGCAATGAATAAACAAGCCGAAGCAAAGAGACAAGGATACAAAGGGAACACAAACAACGCGCCTGCAAGTCAACAAGGAAACAATGGAGTTTCTCAAGGTCAAGACCAGCCGAACCAGGGACATGACAATGACGGAGGATATGTTCCATCTAAAGGGCACATCACAACAATGATACAGCCAGTGCCAAAGTCGAACAAAGAGGAGAAAAGCATAACTCGCCAAGTTAACCTAGCAATAACTTCACCGCCAGCGACAACGGAATATCTACACTGGTCAGAGCAACCCATAGAATTCAGCAGGGATGATCACCCTATAACAGTACCTCGGCCAGGAAACGCGCCTCTGGTACTCAAAGCCCAAATTGGGACATACGACGTCGATAGAATATTCATGGACGCAGGAAGCGGAATAAATCTTATATACGCAAAGACTCTGCGGGCAATGCATATTTCATTAGAGTTCCTGAAACCAACTGACTGTTCCTTCCACGGAATCATCCCAGGAAGTGCTAACTACCCACTAGGTCGAATAGCACTCAACGTCTGCTTCGGAATTTGACAAAATTACAGAAGAGAGAAGCTCGACTTCGAAGTCATGGACTGGCCAGCATAATATCACGCGATCCTCGGGCGACCCACATTTTCGCGATTCATGGCAGTGCCTCACTATACTTACCTGGTACTCAAAATGCCAGGACCCAACAGAATTATCACAGTAAAGGGAAGCTTCAAACTATCGGATCTATGAGACAAGGAATTTCACAAAATGGCCCAAAATTTCGGCATGATGGCAAGCTACGGAGAACCAAAAGACAAGGCAAAAAGCGTGACTATAGGAGTCGCACAACAACTCGAAGGGAATCCAGCAGAGCCAGAGGTGAAGAAACCACGGGTACGGTCATCAGACCAAGATAAAGCTACAGGTGAAGGAGAGAAGACCTCGGTGACATAGGCAACAAGTACGCCAAAGTAGAGTAAAAAAATAAGGCTGCAAAAGCCGCAAGCTATCTTAGGGCAATGCCCTCTAGATCCAGAACACGGGTCATTGGCGGGATCTCTTAGGAAACCCCATGTATCTTACATTATAAGCATAAATAAAGACAAAGTTCCTCCTATTCGAGTTTACGTGTCTTCATTATCTCAAACAAAATTGTGGCAAACGCACTAAGCAAGGAACGCCTTGAGAAATTTTCTGGCAAAAATACCCAGAAAATGGAAACCATCGCGTTTTACATACAAATCATATATACAACAACAAGCTACACCATTGGCTGATCTGAGTCATCCACGTTGAGTGGGTTCAAGTAATGATGCTCGCAGAAAAACCTCGCGTCCTCCTATAGCAGCCTTGAAATAATCCTCCTCGCCGGCTGCAGCGTGCCATCCATATGGACACCAAGCGTAGCACGCCCTGGAGGCAAATCTTGAGACATTGAGTCATAATTAAGCCTTGGATGCCATTTTTGCATCCATCCATGGGCAAAATTTGCACCAGCAATCAAGTTGAGTTTTATCAAAAGATGAACCCACTAGCTTGTCCTAAAAGTCTCGAGCAACTGTCTAAAACTCCCCGGCAGAGGGTTGCGAGGAAGCATAACAGAATACATGGTTGTCAAAGATGTCTGACAACCATCAACTGCTTCTCCAATATGCTAAGCACGATCTTGAAGAAGCACAATGGCACGACGGCGCCGGGGATCAGACCACAAACTGCTAGTCCCCTGCGATGCTTTCTCGAGAGCCGCGGATCGTTTAGAAACCCGACACGTTTTACCAACAAGGTCCAGGCAAGTACCTGAGGCACAAAGGAATATCAACTCACAGCAGCATAGTAAATATTAAAAAAAGAGGGTTGTAAGAAACCTTACATCGCAACATCTCATAGACGGACTCAACGATACCAACAAGAAAGGAGTCGCATTCTTCAAGATGCACGATTCTGGCCACCAGACCAGACACTTTATCCTCAAGAGAGGATATCTGTTTCATCAAGCCGCAAGATTTGCTGGCCTTGTCCAAAGCAATCTTTGCCTGACACTTCATCAAAGATAAACGCCCTTCAAGGTCCAAAATCCTCGATGAATATTTAGTGCATCAGCAAGAAGAGCGAGAAGGCGAAGGAGCGCCGAAGTCGAACACATTGGCAGGCGGCGATCCGCGGCCACGATTTGGTGACCCACCAGCATGCACAGGCTGGAAGCCAAAAGAAGGAAAAAGAAAACACCTCAGAAACTCAATCAAGAATGACATTTCACAAAGGAAAAGTATTTACAAAGAGTACAAGTTCCCTGACTGGTTCTTGGGCAAAATATGAATGAGTTCACTACATCAAAAGAAAAGAAAGACTACAAGGGAAGACTAAATCTATGCCACCTCAGCAGTAGGCTCCATGGCAGAAGTAGGTGCGGAAGAGGTAGCACCAGCGCTTGGCGGAGGCATTGACGCACTTGTCGCGGGAGTTGAAGAAGCCGGCGTGAAAGTCGAAGAAGCCGTCGAAGGAGTGATAATTGACACGATGCCTGGCGCATACTTCTTCGCCTTCTCAAAGAAACCCAGCAGCTCCGAAAGAGGTCGACCACGAGAGGAGCTAACCTTCTCCCAGTCAACCTCCTCACCGTGCGAATAGGCAAGTGCAATAGCCCCTTGGCGCCTCGCTTCACCGAGCGGCTCTTCATCAACAAGATAGGATCTTCAACGGTGTCGAAGGCCACGGCAAGCTTCTTGAGATCATCAGCGGGCATATCGGCTCTTTTCTTCGGCCACAACCCGACAAAAATCCGGGTCAGCACGCGGCGAGTCAGCTCGAGGACTTCCTGGATAGATATCCAGTTTAACTCAAGAAAATTCACCGCTGCCATGAGAGGATCTTCATCATCCGGTTGCAAAGGTGCCAAAGGTACCCCAATTTTCTCTGCGGGAGCACAAAAAACAGAAACAAGGGATAATGAGCGAACATCAACAAGTCGAAGGATGAGCATGTAGATAAGAAAAAGAGTAGAAAGATACTTACCACCAGCAAGAGCCGAAACTTGGTTGAGGCGCTTAGTTATGGCCTGCTCTCTCTGAATGCGACCTTGATTAGCATCAGCAAGTGCCTTTTCCTCTTTCTTCGCCTTGGTTGCTGCTACCTTAGCAGACTTCTCAGCAGCGGCCTTGGCGGTAGTGGCAACGTCCCAGGCTCATTGGGAGGCTTCAAGTTCGGCTTCTAAGGATGCTATGCGAGCATTGGCCATCGACAAAGCATCTGCAGTACGGAAAAGGGGAAAGAAAGTCAAATAAAGGACCAAAGAAAGACAAACGAGACAGTCAGAAGACACAACATAGCAAAGAAGCTTACCCTGAGAAGCTCGAGCAGCTTTCAAGGACTCGACACATTCAGTGCCCAAAGAGACGAATTTCTTCATCAAAATCTGTCAAAAGGAAGACATGAGTAGGGAAGTTCAAGCAATAAACAGAGCAAATCATAAGAAGTAATACTTACATCATCAGCAGAAACCATCGGTCGATGGGTGTCAAGGAAAGTGCTAGCCACAGCCGCCTTCTTCAGACGCTTGGAGGCATGGGAGTTACCCTTCTTAACAGGGGCCTCTGGCGACTTCACCACTGCACCAGCCTCTTGAGAAGGCGGTTCATTGGAAGCAAGAGTATCGACAATGGGAGCAGTGGTAGTTTCCCCTTTCGGGTTCTCGTTGTCACTGCAAAAGGAACAAAAAACAAAGACTTTGCATAAGTCAAAAGAAAGGAAGCGAATAAAAGATAAAATTTCAAGTCAGCAAAAACTCACGAGTCTAGGAGGTCAAAAATTTCAATATCATCATTGGGAGCAGAGGGCTCCCCGACAGCAGCTTTGGAAGCAGAAGTACTCGAAGAAACGATCTCCTCGACATGCTTCCTCTTACTATCAAGACTAGGATCTTCTGAATGCGCAGGAGGAGGCGACGTAGTCGAGCTAGTTCCCTTCAGTGAATCTTCGGCATCATCTCCATCCTGGCTTTCCTCAGCCTCGGGGGCTTCGGATGCAGCAGAAATAGGATCAGCCTGAATAGGTCCTTCCTCTGGAAGAGGAGAACGAGAAACAAGGGATTGGTGGCCCTTCACAAAAGTAAGTCACAAAGCTATTAGAATAACAGTAATAGAATACAAGAAGGCGAGTAAATGAGAAGAATGAGCACATACCGCGGGCAAAGGATGTTCGGAGTCAAAAAAATCAGCTGTTAACGCTGGAATCTCATCATCCTTTGTGAGAGTAGTCAAAGCTCTCACTCGTTTGTCGAGATCTTTCTTGTCAGTATCTTCTTTAGACACTCGAGAAGAATCTTCCGAGCCAGAGTATGACCACAGCTTGGAAGCACGATGTTGAAGAGGCTGGATTCACCTCTGCAGGAAGAATGCCATGAGCTGCATCCCTGACAGTGCGCCTCTATTTGAACTCTTCAAACTCTGAATGCGAGATAGCAGAGGCTTGAGTTCCTCAACTTCAGATTCAGTAGGAGGGGCATCCCATGATGATAGCTTCTGCAGCCTCTGGTTGGCATCAAAAGGAGCAACCCCAAATTGATCAAAGGAGGAGATCTTCTGATCCTTGATGTAGAACCACTTTTTTGCCAACCTTGGACTGATGCAGCCATGCTGAACTCCAAATAATACGCTTTGGAGCGCACAGAAACAACAACGCCGCCCAGTTCTGGGTTCTTCGACAAGGACACACTAGGACAGAGGCGGAAAAGGAATTTCCACATAGTCCAATGGGGATCGACTCCAAGGAAAGATTCACAGAGGGTGATAAAGCAGGTAATGTGTAAGATAGAATTAGGTGTGAGCTGATGAAGCTGCACGCCGTACACAAAAAGAAGCCCGTGGAGGAATTCATGGGCAGGAAAGGATAAACCGCGGAGAAAAAAGGCGAGGAAAATCACCCGATAGCCGCTCGGGGGCTTGGGGATGCGTTCGGTGCTGGGGAAGATGACCTAGTCCCCATCGGCGAGGAGACCCTCCTTCTGGGCCTTGGTGAGATCGGATTGCGAAAACTCCGATGGCACCCAGCTGGTTGACGAGTTGGCGATCTTCTTCTTCCCCATCTGGTTCTTGTGGGCGAGGCTCTTTACGCGTATCTACAAAAGCTAGGCTAAGGGGGCTGTGAAGGAGCTCAGAAGCGCACGAGAATTGCAGCAATGGTGGCGGCGGAAGAAGCAAGGAACTGGTAAACAGTAAAAACCCCACTCTCTCCCTTATAAAGCTTCCGGACGAAGGAACGTGGGCTGAGACGTGGCGCAAGAAGCGGAAGCGGCAGCCCACTAACGGGCAGGAAAAATTGTGAAATTACTGCGCTGCCCACGAGTAACGGTCAGCGCCCAGTCAAATCATATGCAGAGTGATTCTACTAATGACGTCACGAGCGTTCGAATAACAAGAAATAAAAACATTACAGTACAATATAACAGTTATGGATACTCATCGAAAATTCAGCCACAAGTCTAGCATGACATTCTACGTATTAGTGTTGATCAAGGAACCCGACGAAATCTGTTATGGGAGATATAGAGGCATCAGAGAAGAAAACTAATTTTTTGATTCTATACCCGAAAATATTCGACTATAGCCTAGGGGGCTACAACCATCGGGAGCGCTGGGTGCACAACCGACGATATTTTCAAAAAAAAAACTATTATCTGGTGATTAAAGAAGCGACAATTTATTTGAGCCTATTGATACATCTCAAACGTATCTATAATTTTATATGCTCTATGCTTGTTTTTACACCATTTGCTTAGTGTTTCGTTACACTTCGTGGCATTTTTATGCATTTTCCGGAACTAACCTATTAACGAGATGCCACAGTGCTAGTTCCCTGTTTTCTACAGTTTTTGTGTTTCAGAAAAGTTACACAGGAAATATTCTCGGAATTGGACGAAACAAAAGCCGAACATCCAGAAATTTACCGAAGCTTCCAGAGAATCGAAGAGGAGACGAAGCCAAACCAGGAGGCGGCCTCACCACCAGGGGGCGCGGCCCAGGGCCTGGCCATGCCGCCCTATGGTGAGCCCCACCTGGTCCACTTCTGACGCTGCCCCTTCGCCTATAAAGACCCCCCGACGGGAAAAACCTAAACACTAGATCAATTTTCCAGAAACACATCGCGATCCACCGCCATTGTCGACCCGAGATCGGGAGGGTCCAGAAGCTCTTCCCGGCACCCTGCCGGAGAGGAGAATCGCCACCGGAGGTCTTCTTCATCGACATGCTTTCCTCCGGCGCAATGAGTGAGTAGTCTACCTTGGACTATGGGTCCATAGCAGTAGCTAGTTGGTTGTCTTCTCCACCATATGCTTCATGTTTAGATCTCGTGAGCTGCCTTACATGATCGAGATCACCGTTATGTAATTCTACATGTTGTGTTTGTTGGGATCCGATGAATATTAGTGTTATGATTGAGTTGATGTGCTGAATATTATCTTATGTTATCTCTATGTTGTTTATGATCTTGCATGCTCTCCGTTGTTAGTAGCTATCTTGGCCGAGTAGATACTAGTGACTCCAAGATGGGGTATTTATGCTCGATAGTTGGGTTCATGCCTCTATTTAATCTAGGGGAGTGACAGAAACCTCTAAGGTTATAGATGTGTTGTTTCCACTAGGGAGAAAACAACATTCTTATGTCCAAGGACATATGCTTTGTTTACATTACACACTTTGCTTAATGCAGTTATCTGTTGTTCGCAACTTAATACTCGAGGGGTCCTCAGATTGATTCCCCGCGAGTGGATTATTAGTCATAGATGCAGTTGGATGGCGGTCTATGTATTTTGTTGTAATGCCCAGAGTAAATCTCATAGTGATCCTCTCGATATATGCACGTTGTCTTTATTCTATCAATTGCCCAACTGTAATTTGTTTACCCAGCATGTGTTATTTATCTTATAGAGAGACACCACTAGTGAACTGTGGACCCCGGTCCTATTTCCTTTACATTGCTATCACCTATTTACTTTACTCGCACTGTTTACTTTACTCGTATATTACTATTGCTTTCCACTTGATACGCTCATTCCTTTGTTTACAGCAAACCGGTGAGATTGACAAGCTCATCGTAAGTTGGGAACAAAGTATTTGGTTGTGTTGTGTGCAGGTTCCACGTTGCTACTAGTTGAAGACGCGCTAACACGTTATCGTTAACGGCGCCCTTGTTGGAGTGTCACTAGGCTAGCAAGCATCACCTTCTAGAGTTTGGCTTTTTCCTGGACTGACAAATCTTGGTTTCTTACTAAGGGAAAAGCTTGCTGTTGTGCTCATCATACCTTCCTCTTGGGGTTCCCAACTAGACGGTGATTTACATCAACACACCGTGCTGCATCACCTATACTCGAAACACGTTCTCGACTATAGCCTCGGGGGCTACTCCCATCGGGAGCGCTAGCCGCACACCCGATGATATTTTTACATGCATAAAGAGAGCAAAGAAGGCGAAAGAAGACTTGGATAGCGTCATTACTCCCATCGGGAGGGAATTTATATTAAGGTTGAACAACCCGAAGATTTTCAGAACTGAAACAGTCAAACAAGGCTGCGACATAAGATTCTCGAGTTGCGTCATCGCGACGAAATTCGAATGCCATGATTGAAACATATCGTGAAGGTAAGACCCCAGGATCCGTCCTGTGTGGCCTGGTATACGCACATGGATGTGCTCTGCTAGTAATTATCCGTGTCTACGACACAAAGAAAATCTTGGTGGATGCACTGGGTACCCTGAGAACCACTGGGACTCATTCTTTGTAGGGATTTCTATTTTCGTGCCCTCAGGTCCTTAGTTGTACTCAGTTTTCCCCAGCTCGTTAGTTTTTCCTCAGTTTTGTCCAAGCCCTTGTCTGAAACCCTCAGAAGGAGCTCAGACGGGAGGATTCCCGTTTAGTTGACCGTTTAGTTGACCGTTCCATGCTGACGTGCGGGGCCGCATCGTGTGGGGCCGCGTCGCGTGGGGCTGGTAGAAAGGGACCGCGTGGGACAGGACGAGACCGCGTTTGGTTGTACGTGAGAGCTTGGTTCTGTCTCTCTCGGGCCTAATTGGCATTGCATTTTCAGAGCGCCTTTTTCCCCTCTCTCTCTGTAACAGTTCTCTCTCTTTTCACCAAATTAGTATCAAATCTAGAGAAGCTTCTATTTCTGTCTTTCTTCAATGATTGTCGCCTTTTGGCCCTCATTTTTTGCCCAATATGGTAACAAATCTAGTAGCAAATCTAGAAGCTAGTATAGGGTAAATTCACAGCAGCATAATAAATCTAGAAAACTAAGTATAATACATAAACTGCATACAGCAGCCAAAAGCAGCCAATAACGATGTTAATGTTCACGACAAACTAAGCTAAAAATAATACAAGACGCAATGTATGCCCAACATGAAGATTAGGATACCCCAGGATGAATGAATCTATTCTTCATTCATCATATATATCTCCGTCGCTCCATTTTCTGGTCTGAAAGAAATATTCATTGAACTCCTTCCGTCTGCAGTGTGCAGCCAATACATCCTCCAAACGGTATGGCCTTTGTTCATTTTTTAGACCGTACTTTCCTAATCTATCCACACGTAGTGGCCACTCATCCCAGGCGTTCATATCATCAAAGTACTCTCTGATATAACTCAAATCCGCGTAGTAGATGCAGCCAGGTCGAAGTGTCGGGTGCACTCTGGTGTCGACGGAGATACACCGGACATGATGGACGAAGAAGGCATGACTGCCAATGTTACTGACGGGATGGAGAGAGTGGCTCTCAGTGTCCACACGGTACACCAATGTTTGACCTTCCTCCAAACGACCGCCCAACAACACAAGCAGCAGATCACCATCCGATTTCACAAGGTAGAACTTGTCATTTCCAAGTTCTGGAAATGAAAATAGTGTCTCCATGTTGACAGTGCTCGCGCCCTGCTCCAACTGGACATTGTTGGTGCATACTAATGTTCCGAACTCCAAATTGTTTACAGCTAGTGCATAGAATTCACCATTGAACGTGGTAATGCAACGCATAGAATGGTGCTCGATCGAAAATCTTCCTTCTCCCCAATCTTCATCTATACCCTTAGTTGGAGTGCTCTCATCGACCCAAGCAATTTCCGCCGGGTAATATGTGGAAACGAAGAGCATAGTCGGGGACTTCATTACAGCGACTGACTCCAGAATAACAGATGGCATCTGCGCCTCAAACATAGTGTTCGATGTCTTTGTGAGTGGGTTCAGAAGCCGTATCTTGTGCGGCTGGTTCTTCTGGGCAAGCACGATGACGCCACGGCAAAAGCTGACGAAATAGTATCTAAAATATATTGATGAAGATAACATTTAGCACTAAGATGTTTACGATTGAAAATAAAAATAGATTAACTCTATAGATATGGAGGAATTTGAACCTTGCATGAACTTCCGTTAGATCGATGGTGACGTAGCGAGATGTGCGGAGGTGGAGGAAGGATAACTCAGCGGCGCGTGGAAGGGCGTGTTCTACCATGATCCATTCGTGCAGGTGCACGTCGGGCTCAGGTAAATCTGAGCGCCAATTTGTACAAACTTGCCTCAAAGCAGAGTAGGTGTCCATGTACTCCTCGTTCGCCAGTAAGCAGGCGCCGATCTTGTGTAGTGGTCCGTCAGCCCTGAGAGAGGCCCAGTTCACGGAGGCGCCGCGCTTGGATGCGCCGCCCTCGGAGGCGACGGGCTCGGCGGCGACGGCCTCGGATGCGACGGGCTCGGCGGCGACGAGCTCGGATGCGACGGGCTCGGAGGCGATGGGCTCGGAGGCGACGGGCTCGGGGGCGACGGCCGCCGGCGCATTCTTCTTCTCCATCGCCGGTAGGGAGGCGGTTGGGGTTTTTTCGAGAAGGTGATGGGACGTGAGAGGCGTGGTTGCGTGCGTGAGTGAGAATGAGACACTGTGCAGAGGGAGGGAGAGAGGGGCTCTGTACTGGCAAAGTGATGGTTCGTGTCAGCAGTTTCTCAAAAAAACTAGACGATTGGTCTCAACACGCGTCCGTGGTACTGCACGTCTGCACCGTTACGTGTACTCAGTTCTACCCTCGAGTCTTACACTGGAAAAATATCTGTACTCAGTTTTCCCCTCAAGTACTAATACTGGCTAGTGCAATATACTCAGTTTTACCCTCAAGTGGCTGGTCAACCGAGAGTCAACAAATGGGATTAAGCTATCTAATTGAGTCATTTCATGCACAAAAAAATTCAAAAAAATAAAATCATAGTGCCTCCTACTCATGGAGTCTTGTTACGCAACCTGCCACGTATACAATCATATATAAATCAAGTTTTAACACAAATGGCCACTTCTCAAATCACTAGTAGCTATGAAGGTTCATGGCTTTCCACTCAAACCCCATCTCAAAACATCTATACCCAAAACATAGTTTGTCTGAATGAGGCCATAATTTTTACACTCATGTATATTTGAATTGCTAATACTTTGAGGTAGGCCAACCTGGGTTTCATTGTACAAAACATGTGTTTTTCTTTTTCTAAATCTCTTATTTGAATTCCTTAGCCTGTTTACTATTTACTTGCCCTTGTATCCTTGATACTACTCAGTTTTACCCTCTCCCTTCTCACAGAAGCCCAAACTTGGCCTGATTGGTCAAGCTGTTGTCACACAGATCGTGCCCACCTACCGTCGATCCTATGATCTAACGGGCAGGATCGTGCCACCCTCTCTCTATCTGTCGGTGGCAAACCTCTACCCCTCTATGTATGCTAAATAACGAGTTTGCCACCAGATTCAACAAGTTTCATAATCACGAATTTCTTTTAGGCATTACTTTTCACGGTAAAATGATAAACTATCACGAATTTCCACTTCGTGTAGGCATTACTTTTCACGGTAAAATGATAAACTATCACGCATTTCCATTTCTTTTAGTCATTTCTTTTCACGGTGAAATGATAAACTATCATGAATTTCCTTTAGGCATTACTTTTCATGGTAAAATAATAAACTATCACGAATTTCCATTTCTTTTAGGCATTACATTTTTTATTGAGATATAAACCCCCACAATGGTCATCTCCTCCTTAATTTATTGTGTAAACCCCACAACGGTCATCTCTCCCTTAATTTATGGTGTAAACCCCACAACGGTCATCTCTCCCTTATAAACCCCCACAACGGCCATCCCTCATGTCAATAGGTTCTGCCTCTCTCTTCTTCGTTTCTGCCTCTCTCTTCTTCGTTCACATACACTTGATCCATTGCCATGGCGTCCACGTCTCGGACGCCGACCGGAAGGGGAAGTGGAAGGGGAAGGGGCGGCCGGGGTGGTGGATCATCATCATTGCCACCACCACTGTCAACACTGCCATTGATCATAGAGGAGTTCTTCATCGCCATCTATGAAGACCCTTTGGCCAAGAAGGTACGTACGCGTTCCCACATATATGATGCATGTGATTAATTATGTGCATGTTCTAAAAAACCTTTAATTTCAAACGATCGGCGCTCGATCTCTTTGCAGGCACTCCCACTCCCACAAAAGTTTGCAGACTATCTTGACGGCCAGGAGCCCGCAAAGGTGTATCTGCGAGCAGCTGACTGCGGTCCTCGTCTCTGGACCGTGGAGGTCCTATTTGACGGACAAGGCCGGATGTACCTCGAAAAGGGCTGGAAGAATTTTGCTATCGCGCACGGTGTGGATTTCGGCTGCTTCCTACACTTCAAATATGAAGGCGATTATGTGCTCACAGTGAAGGTGTTCAACGGAACAACGTGCAGGAAGTACTACTACACGGACGACGAAGATACTGACGATAAAAGCGACGACGACATGAAGCCATGCATCTAAGGGGATTATGACCAAGAATATATATGTAGCTTCATATGCATCGATTTAGAGATCTAGCTATTTTCTATATATTATGCATGTAAAAATAATAGGGAATCGCAAATTCCACCATGATTCGAGCACCACAGCCTCCAAACGATGCCGATGCCGATATCGGCATGGTCAGAACGGCTATGCATGCTCGCCGCCACTGCTAGGTCACCATCGGGATGCACCCTCAATCACGTCCCCTCATTCGATCACTGACACATCAGAGATACCGCCGAGGCCAATGACGAACGTACATGCTGATGCCAATGCCGAACATGCACGCCGCTGTGGGCACGACCATGCCGCCCCGCTATGCTGGACGCCACAGACCACCGCGAGGTCTTTCCCTTCGCCACCACACTCCCCTAGCACCCATCTATACACGCCAGAAAGAAGAGACACTAGTTTTATCTACATTGCTCGCATTCGTGTCCGACACCGTCAGTCAAAGTGTTGAGGTCGTCGTCGATGTCCTCGACCATTTCTTCTCTTCTTTGCATGGTTAAACACGTCTAGTTCATATCTATCTAATGCGTCTGGTCTCGCCTCATGCAGTTCTTTGTGGACGTCGATCTCATCTCGGCACCCCGCAGGCCACCTCCTCCGTGCCATCGCTGTAGAGCTCAGTTTAAAAATCTAATCCTACCCGTGTATTGCCCCTTGTATCAGCGTCATAGCCCCACTTGTCATTCGATATACCGAAGCCCCACTCGTCCGCGTTTTTGTCAGGGATACGACGATGCTTACGGTCAAACAAAGATGGATGCTCTGACGTGTCTTTACGGGCTCTACGTGGCCCCACTAGTCAGCAGATAACGGTCAAAGTTGTTGACCCGTCGGGCAACCGGCCATTCCAGCACTTGTGGGGGTTTCAGACAAGGGCTTGGACAAAACTGAGGAAAAACTAAGGAGCTGGGAAAAACTGAGTACAACTAAGGACCCGAGGGCACGAAAATAGAAATCCCTTCTTTGTAAGTCTTAAATGCGGCAAAAGAATGGGTTTGACCGGTTTCCCGGATTCAAATCCAAGGGGATTGAATTTGAAGTAGGTGACAAGTATCTGCTCCGGCAGTTAACTGGCCTCTTGATCTGTCAGAGTTGTCAGGCTTGTTCATCAAAACCCCTTGCGAGATGATATAATGAAAGATGTTTATTTTTGAATAAAGGAAGAAGAAGTCGAAAGATTGATCAAGTCAAAGAAACGAAGATCTGAGATTCAACCCGAATCTACAATTCTGGTAGAATCTCGGGGGCTACTGATAAGGGTATAGATAATAGAGCCTGTTACCTGAGTACCCCTGAGGCCCGTTAAGCTAGGCCCAAGTGTAATCCTAGTCGAAATACGAGTTCATATCGTATATCGATGTTGTAATATGTATCAGACCCCTCCCGATCCTTGAGACCTGGCCACCTATATATAGGGGCCAGGAGAGGACAGTGAGGGGCAGATTGAAAGCAAGCTAAGTTCATCACCACGTTTACTCTCGATACACACCTTGTTTGACTGCTTTACCTTCGAGTTCATCCGACGCCCTGCTTCCCCGATCCTAAGTCCTTCATCTAGGACATTTGTCGAGTTAACCCTCGTCACTTGGCATCCAAGAAATCTCCTGCTGATATTGTTTGTCATGCTGGTAATCTAAGAAAATCTGCTACTGGTCCTCAAGCTGCTATACATGCTAGCAGTAAATCTGCTGCTATTGCTAAACCTGCTGCTGGTAAACATCATACAGCTGCTGAACCTCCTGCTGGTGTTGAAAAACCTGCTGCTGCTGAACCTCCTGCTGGTGCTGAAAAACCTGCTGCTGCTGAACCTCCTCCTCTTCTCAGAATGGTGGCCACATTCGACAACTACACTGCAGAACTTGATGATGGCTCAAATGTTCTCGTTAAAGCACACGATGTTGATGTCTACGTCGATCGCCAGAAGGGGATACAAGTAGCTGATCTGATTAGAAAGTTTAGTGAGAACTTGTTGATGGGATCTCACCAAAAAGCAAGATATAGTTGGTTTAATAGAAGGATCCGAGATTACATTGACATTGGCATTAACAGTCAACCTAATTTAGATCTGGCATTGGATAAATATGCAACGGGCAACCATATACTGTTTCTCGGTAACGTAACCACACGTGCTGATCCAGCGTATGGTTTAACTGAAGGTAACGGAAACATGCCTTGTTCCATAAGGGATTGGATCAGCCCTAGTAAGGATAAGAATACTGCAAAGGTTACTCTAACAAATACTCTGAAGCGGAACCGCAAGCTCCTATGCAAGAAGACCTGCCCCAAAAAGAACGCCTCCGCGCAGTCTAGGGCAGAGTGGTTGATGACCACCAAGGGGGAGAACACCCACAAGAAGTCAACCAGAAAGAAGACCACCGAGGAGAACACCCAGTCAACCACAAAAAAGACCACCGAGGAGAACACCCCCTTAACCACAAAGAAGACCACCGAGGAAACCACCCCCAATAAGTCAACCACAAAGAAGACCACCGAGGATAAGACTCCCAAGATGTCTACCACAAAGAAGACCACCGAGGAGAACACCCCCAAGATGTCTACCACAAAGAAGACCACCGAGGAGAACACCCCAAAGAAGTCAACCACAAAGAAGACCACCGAGGAAACCACCCCATGAACTTGCGGTACCGCTGAGTGATTGCAGCGAAGAAATGCACCTGTGAGCCTGTGACAAAGAACTTGGTGACCGCAAACTGAATAGCCCCTTGCCGATAGAGTGATGTGGTTTGTTCTTAGAGCTCGAGTAGGCCTTGTCATGTGTTGTTGCTGTTTTTCTGGGCTGGGCCTTTCCTATATGACTTTGGCCAGGTTTTAGTTAATTAACTAGATATCTTCTTAATTAATGAATAATTCTAAGTTTTACCTTAAGAAAAGGACTAGCCGGAGAGGAACTACTTCAGAAATTTGCCATCCTATGCAATTTTTAAGAAGGCAAGACCGTAGTGTTTAATTGTTGCGTAGACATGGATGAGAGGAATTACTGTCTTGCGCCTTGGAGGGAGTAAGCCGGGGCGCCTTGAACAATACTAACCAGACCAATAGTTGATACTAATTCCCTCCTATACTCTTCCCCTTATGCATATAAATGCTACTCCGGTACTTTTTTTTGGGAAAGCGCAAAGACTTTGCGCTTCTTTTCATTGCAAAGAAAGGTGTTTTGTTACATATTTACGCGGAGGTGGTAGGCAAGGTGACACGAAGGCCATCTGCCCCGGCTTTAGCCCACATTGCATGTTGGAATTTGTCCACAAATCAATCACACGAAGCTAAACGAACACACATAGAGACTACTTTTATCGCCAAGCGTGCGTATCGCACGCTCTAAACTTTTTCTTTATTTCTTGCTATTTTCTCCGGTGTTACAAAACTCACGCTAGACCTCATGTATATATACAAGATCTGAGCGACCTAGAACCTAAAACCACATAGACCTACTAGAACTCCTGCTCATACTAGTATAGTAACTCTAAGCTAAACACTAGTACCGATCGGTAAACAAACCGACTAGTATACAGCTAGCTCCACCCTCACAGCAACCTTGCCGAATAATCAAATACTAAATTCCTAATTATACTTGGTAACTATAGTATGTTTGGATTAGTTCCAATAATCTCTCCCTAATCCAAACTTACCGACTCTTGTCTTCCATGCTTTCTTCGATCTTGACTTCTTGCAGATCTGCGTCTTGTCTAGGTTTCGCTCCACGACAAGTTTAGTTGGCTCTCCCTAATTTTGACTTGGTGAATTTACGGAACAAATCAAGCATGATCCGGACTACCCAGCCACGCTAGCAACCGTGGAACACACCGTCCACCCTAGCGCAATACATGCCGACTACCTCATGGACTACACCATCCACTCCAGCCTCATGTAGAGACAGGTTCTCATTAAAGAGACTCCCCTTCACTGGTTTACCGCCCCCTCATACTTGAACTTGATCCTCTCATCGAGACACGTAGACGACCACGCTTCAACTGCAACGCACCGTCACAGAGACAAGCACTTGGACACAACAACGACTCACGAACGTGACACTGCCTCGACGTGCTAATTTGCACGCCCATGACTCCTTGACACATACTCTCCCGGACGATGATCTTCATGAGACTCCCGGCACCGCACCTCGGCACCACCTCTCCCATCAAAGATCATCCTCGTCCACCGCCTTCACGACAACAACGCCCTGTCACCTGCCCGTGTTGCTTCTCCAAACGCCAATCGCCCGCCGCCTCGCCGACAACGGCATGTTCGCCGTCTCCACCCGGTCGCTCCACCGACCGACGATCGCCCGCCCCGAGGCGCTAGCAGTCGCCTCCCCGGGGCAAGCGCAGCTTCAAATCTTTGACCTTGCTCTGATACCAATTGTTGGAATTTGCCCACAAATCAATCACATGAAGCTAAACGAACACACGTAGAGACTACTTTTATCGCCGAGCGTGCGTATCGCACGCTCTAAACTTTTTCTTTATTTCTTGCTATTTTCTCCGATGTTACAAAACTCACGCTGGACCTCGTGTATATATACACGATCTGACCGACCTAGAACCTAAAACCACATAGACCTACTAGGACTCCTGCTCATACTCGTATAGTAACTCTAAGCTAAACACTAGTACCGATCGGTAAACAAACCGACTAGTACACAGCTAGCTCCACCCTCACGGCAACCTTGCCGAATAATCAAATACTAAATTCCTAATTATACTTGGTAACTATAGTATGTTTGGATTAGTTCCAACATTGCAGCCTCGGCATGAATGTTGTCATTGAGCTGGCTTGTCCAAGGTTGATCACCATCAAACACGCAGCCGTTTCGGTGCTTCCAAATCATCCAAGCCATGAGGTGCGTCGCCGTGGCTAGTCCTTTGCACATTGCCTTTGGGGTGTGTTGATGAGCCAACATTCACTGATCGAGGCGTGGCGTCTTGGTCAGGTGGTCTACAGGGCAGCCTCAACCAGGATAGTACGTCATACCAGATCTGCTTGGAGAAGGAACAGGAGACGAGCAAGTGCTGAATTGTCTCCATCTCCTGTCACAAAGCACGCAACGCTTGTTGTGGGGCAGTCAACGCTGACGCAATCTCTCAGTGGTCCAGACCTATCTTTGTTGACAAGCCAGAGGAAGAGCTTGATGCGAGGTGGCGCCCAAGTTTTCCAGACCAGCTTCCAAGCTTTGCATCGCTCTGCGTCCCTGAATGTGGCGAGGTAAGCAGACTTGGCTGAATAGCTGCCACTTGTAGTCCATCTCCATATGAGCTGATCTGGTTGGTCTGTGAGTATGACTCGCTCGGTCCGGCGCCAGATCGTCAAGTATTGGCCTATTTCATGGATGCCAAGAGTGTCGTGAATGTCACGAGCCCAGTTATGATCTTGTAGCCCATCAGCAATAGTTCTACTCTTGCGCCTTCTCGCTGGTATAGATGCATAGAGTTGCAGGACAATTTCTCGCATCGATCAGCCATTGAGCCATCCGTCCTCCCAGAACTTGCCTGTTTGCCCATCACCAAGTATTGTGTATGTTGAGTTGAAGAATAGCGTCTGTTCCGCCCCCCACATCTGGTTGACGCCGACTCTGGTCCTTAGCCAAAATTCTGAGGTCGTCGAAGGGGGGCGGAATATCCGGCCCCCTGGCCGGAATATCCGGCCCCTATACTGGGTGACGCCGATGCAGGTCCTTAGCCGTTTTTGAGCACTCGCCGGGGGGGGGATTATCCGGCCCCCTGGCCGGAATATCCGGCCCGGTTACTGCATGACGCCGAGCCAGGGACTTAGCCGTTTTTCGGCCACTCGCCAGAGGGGGCGGATTATCCGGCCCCTGGCCGGATTATCCGGCCTGGAACTTCCTGAGCTGTAAAATCTGCATCACTTAACACACATAAAATTCCTAATGTTGTTATCTAACACACAAAACCCGAGGGATGCAAAGTTTGCACTTTCAATCTCCCCCTTTTGGTGTTAGATGACAACACTAGGATTTGCAAGAGAGATCAAATATTTCAAACAACAAATATTTGAGCGAGAAATAAAGCTCCCCCTAAATGTGTGCATCTATACAAATGAGTTTGGAGGAGACATACCTTTGCATAGATAACTCAAACACTATGGAATTCCGAATATGATAATAACGAGATACCAGACAATAATTCCATAGCCATCTCACATATATACCAAGTGCTCACAAAACATAAGTGAATAAACATAAGGTTCCACATGGCACATATAGATCATATAACATAGTCTCATACACACGGTAGTAGCAAATAAACCACACGAAGTTCCAATCTTAAGACAAGTAAAATAAGAAGAAACACAAGCGCCAAATGAATGATAAACGCGCAAGCTTGTGTTCCCACCCATGCAAATCCCGTGAGACTCTTAATAGAACTACTTCTCCCCCTTTGGCATCAAGACACCAAAAAGAGAGAAGAGCGATGCTATACACCCCGAGGAATCAATCCTCCCAATCACCGATGTCGTCGGAGTCCTCAGCATAATCAGCTCCGTCATCAACATCATCAGCTCCAGCATCTTCATCCTCAGCCTCCAAGTCCTCCTCAGCCTCTGCATGAGCACCTCCTGCGGGAGCATCTGGAGCAGCAAAGAGATGCTTCTGCATCTCAACCCAGTTGTAGCGGTCGGTGTTCCAAGCTTCATAGGACGTAAGTGCAGTAGGAGTGGGATCGGCGGTCTGAGCACCACTGAGACGGTGAAGGATCAGCTGCTGGGTGTCCTGAATGTTCTTCCTCTCAACATAGGCCTGGTAGTTCTCACGGTGGATCTCTACCTTCATGCACAGAACATTCCGCTCAAACCAACTGAGCTTCCTCACCTCCCTGGACATAGCAGACGCAGCAGCCCTCTGATCACGTGTAGAAGCACTCGACCTCGCATCCGCCATGAATGTGCTAGGATAGGCAGAAGATGGAGCAGTAGACCTCTTCTTTTTGACATACATCTTCTTGACAAGGTGCTCCACACAATCATCATGGATATCATAATCTCCAAGGGCATGCTTGATGAGGAGCATGATGTAAGGAGCATATGGCACAGTGTTCCTCTGAATGCTAGCATCTTTGATCTCATAGAAGATGAAATCCATCACATCAAGAGTAAAGTCCTCAGCAGGGTCAGTCGAAGAAGCACACTCATGAGCAAAAGCGAGGAGGTCAACAAGAGAGGTGCGAATGGCATCATTGTTACCACCACTAGGAGCAATGCTCTCTCTGAAAATGCGGACAAGCTGATCATAGAGGGGATGCAGGCCATTGATGAAGCCCACAACGCCTGTGGAGTCATAGAGATCATACAGCTTATCCTTATCAGGCTTGATCCCCGGGTTGTGAATACGGCGACCCACTGGAGTGTCTCCATTATACGCATACCCCAAGAGAGAGGCAAACATAGAGAAGTCCGATGTACACTCATGTTCTCCAGTCATCCACTTCATAGACTTCTGAGGATTAGGCAATATCACGAGGGTGGCATAAAACTGCTTGATGAGACCGGGATTATAGTTGCACTGAATGCTAGCCAACCCCATCAACCCCATCTTCTCAACCACAGAGATAGCTTCAGCAAAATAGGTCTTGCTGCGAAGATGATCAAAATCAATCGGATGCATCGGGCGACAAGGATTCTTGAAAGGCTCATAGACATCACGGAAAATCCCCCACTGCTCTTCATTCCAGAAGCCACGGTCCTCAATATCTTCATCTCTTGCTGGTACGTACCAATTGTTGCGCCGCAAAAGAATGTAGTCGGCCTCTGGCATGCTCTTGTAGTTAGGACGTGTCGCTTTGCCTTTGCGACGACGTGCTTGAGCCTTGGCAGCCTTCTCTTTCTCAGCTTTCCTAGCAGCTTCTCTCTGACGCTGACGGATAACAACCTCATCAACTAGGACTCCTTCCTCATTCGGAATCAACCGGCGCTTGCGCTTCGGCATACCCGAACCACCTGTGAAAGAGAGATGCACGGAGAGCATGGGGATAAGCATATGCACACGAGTTACGGAAAGGATCAAAGAATCATGCAGTATGAACAAACACACTTCAACCAAGGAATCAAATTGACAGCAACAATATAAGAAAAATGAGCAGAGAAATCCCAGGCCGGATTATCCGGCCGGGGGGGCGGATAATCCGGACACCGGATATTCCGCCCAGGGGCCGGATAATCCGGCCCTCTCGAACATTTTTCTAGCAGTTGCTGCAGGAACCAATTTGATAGATCGGGGGAAGGAAGTCATACAACATGATTCATGGGAGTGGAAAACAACAACTAGAGGGCCAAATCACCAAGATAATTTAAAAAGGTAACATCACACCCTAGGGATAGGAGATGAGAGAGATACCCGCATCCATAGCACAAATGGCTTGGTGAAGACCCTCCCGAGATGGAGGAGACCCAACACCGACGAGGAGAGGCCGGGAGAGCGGCTGGAACTCCGGCGGCGGCGATGGGTAGGCGGCGGCGGCTGGGAAACCCTAGGGGTGGGGAAAAAGAACTGCCCCCCGCCCCCCCCTTTATATACCCAGCCCGACCCAGCCGGATAATCCGGCCAGAGTGACCCGGATTATCCGGCCCCCCGGATATTCCACCCAGGGGGCGGATATTCCGGCCTGGAGCGCCAGAACAGAAAAACTTGGAAATTTTCAAAAACAGATGTTGTTTTGACGAAAACTTTGAACTCGTGTGCAAAGATTAGATGTCTTGAGATAGGATGGCTTAGGTGAGAGAGCAAACATGGAGTGGTTCTCGGCACTTGACATTGCAAGAGCAAATCAACGAAAAAACCAATGCAAGTGCCTTCCCATATCAATTTAAGAAACAACACCAATAGAGAATACGAAGACCTCAAATAAGATATGCAAGGAATCAACTCTTCGAAAAAGAAGAGGTCGGTGGCCGAAGCCACCATGTTTGAGTGTTATGGCATTGGACCGCGAAGATGTATCTTGAGTCCATAACCACTACTCGTCATTGAAGCTCATATATCACAAATGATATTAAGAGAATGATATTTTTACTATCGGCATTATGGGGGGAGGGATAGCTGAATTAATTAGGACCGCACTCCCCCTATCTCCATGCCCACACCTAAACCAAACAAGCATTGAAATATAGGTGTATTTGCAAGATGTTCAAGCCACACTCCTTGAATCGATGATATTTAGCTCATTCCTCAAATATCCAAATCTTGCTTCATCAAGAGGCTTCGTGAAAATATCGGCAAGTTGATCCTTGGTGCTCACATAAGCAAGCTCAATATCACCACGGGCAACATGATCTCTAATGAAATGATTCTGGATCTCAATATGCTTGGTTCTTGAATGTTGCACCGGATTATAGGCGATCTTGATAGCACTCTCATTGTCACATAAAAGAGGCACTTTGTCACAATTGACACCGTATTCCTTTAAAGTTTGCCTCATCCATAACAATTGAGTGCATCCACTTGCGGCGGCAATGTATTCGGCTTCGGCGGTGGAGAGAGATATACAATTTTGCTTCTTAGAAGACCAACACACCAAAGACCTACCAAGAAATTGGCAAGCTCCGGAGGTTGATTTCCTATCATCCTTGTCACCGGCCCAATCCGAATCCGTGAAGCCACAAAGAGAGAAATCCGAGCCTTTGGGATACCAAAGCCCATAAGTTGGGGTATGAACCAAATATCGAAAGATCCTCTTAACCGCCATAAGGTGGCTTTCTTTAGGAGCGGCTTGATACCTTGCACACACACCTACACTCAACATAATATCGGGTCTAGATGCACAAAGGTAAAGCAACGAACTGATCATAGAACGGTATACCTTTTGATCCACGTTTTTACCATTGGGATCTAGATCAAGATGACATTTAGTGGCCATTGGTGTGGCAGCCCCATTTAGTTCCTTCATCTTGAATCTCTTGAGCATGTCTTGGACATATTTGGCTTGATTTATGAAAGTCCCTTCTTTCAATTGCTTGATTTCAAAACCAAGAAAGAACTTCATTTCGCCCATCATAGACATCTCGAACCTATCGGTCATAAGCTTTGAGAATTCATCATTAAAAGCTTTGTTAGTAGAGCCAAAAATAATATCATCAACACATAGTTGGCATACGAAAAGCTTCCCATTGACCCTCTTAGTAAAAAGAGTGGGGTCGATTTGCCCAACTTCAAACCCACGGTCTAACAACAACTCCCTAAGGTGCTCGTACCACGCACGTGGGGGCTTGTTTAAGGCCATAAAGTGCCTTATGGAGTTTGTAGACATGGTTCGGGAAGTTGAGATCCTCAAACCCCGGGGGTTGCTTAACATACACTTCCTCTTTCAATGGACCATTTAGAAAAGCACTTTTAACATCCATTTGTTGCAACTTAAAGTTATGATGAGTGGCATATGCAAGAAGGATACGGATGGACTCAAGGCGAGCCACGGGAGCATAAGTTTCTCCAAAGTCAATCCCTTCAACTTGAGAGAAACCTTGAGCAACCAATCTTGCCTTGTTCCTCACAACAATTCCATGCTCATCTTGCTTGTTCTTGAATATCCACTTTGTGCCAATCACATTGCGGCACTCCTTTGGCTTCTCCACTAACACCCATACATTATTGCGCTTGAAGTTGTTGAGTTCTTCATGCATAGCATCCAACCAATCCGGATCTTCAAGAGCTTCAAATACTTTCTTGGGTTCAACCATGGAGATATAAGCATGATGAGTGCTAAATTGTGCCAATTGACGCCGGGTTGACACTTTGCTTCTTAAATCTCCAATAACCCTCTCAAGGGTATGACCTTTAAGCTCCAAATCCCTTTCAACTCTTTTCTTGCGACGGGCTTCGATCTCCTCATTTGACCTTGGAGGAATCACTTGATCATTTTGGTCCCCGTCTTGACCATCAACTTGACCTTGATCATCATTATCTTCATGAGTAGGTTGATCTTGGTCTTGTGAGGAATTAGGGGCGGTTGAGATAACCAGAGAGGATGGTGGTGCCCCTTCTTCTTCATGAAGGTCCTTGTCTTGTTCTTCGGTTGGTGCATTAGTTGCTTCCTTGGGAGAGGCTTGTTGAGCTTGTGAAGATGAAGGCTCCACTTGAGTAGAGCATAGTCCTTCTCGGTCTGCCAGAAGGTGTCCCTCAATGGGGCGAAAAAATCCTATGCCCATTCTTCCTATAGCTTCTCGAGGTATTTCATCATCTACATCACAAGAAACAACATCTCGCCCCCCTTGGGAGCCGTCATTCTCTTCGAACACCACACTACAAGATTCTTCAACACGTCCGGTGGACTTGTTGAAGACTCTATAAGTGTGGGATTCGGCACCATAACCAACAAAAATACCTTCTATTGCTTTCGGATCAAATTTACCTAAACGAACCCCTTTTCTTTGAAAGAAACACTTACACCCGAAAACCCGGTAGTAGGAGATGTTGGGCTTGCTTCCGGTGAGTATTTCATATGGAGTCTTGTTTAGGCCTTTGCGGAGGAAGAGCCGGTTTGAAGAGTGACAAGCCGTAGAGATAGCTTTAGCCCAAAAGTTGTATGGAGACTTAAACTCCGCCAACATGGACCTAGCCATATCCATAAGAGTCCGGTTCTTCCTTTCGGCTACACCATTTTGTTGAGGGGTGTATGCAGTGGAATATTGATGACGTATCCCCTCATCACTGAGAAACCCATTTAAGGTGTAGTTCTTGAATTCCGAGCCATTGTCACTTCTAATTGCCAAAATAGTTTGCCCATGTTGACGTTCAACTTCCTTGGCAAAGTCGATGACAGTTTGTTGAGTCTCACTCTTATGCTTGAAGAAGTAGACCCAAGTATATCTTGAATAGTCATCAACAATCACCAAACAATATTTCTTCCCACCAAGACTTGCATGAGAGGGAGGACCAAAGAGATCCACATGAAGGAGCTCCAAGATCCTCTTGGAAGAGATGATAGTCTTGCTTGGGTGGGGAGAATCATGCATTTTTCCTAGAACGCAAGCCCTGCAAACACGATCTTTGGCAAAAAAAACATTCTCTTTTAGTTCGAGTATGTGGCCACCCTTGTGAAGGCTTTGCAAAGTTCTCATATTGACATGGGCTAGTCGGCGATGCCAAAGCCAACCCACATCGGCCTTTCCAAATAAACACATTGCACTTGTAGTGGTTTTCCCCGAGAAGTCCACCACATACAAGTTGTTTTCAATGTGCCCAACGAAAGCGACCTTTAGAGACTTGCTCCACAAGAGTGCCACAATTTCATTATCAATGAAGACGGCAAAGCCCATCTTACCAAGTGCACGAACTGAAAGTAAATTGTAACCTAGGGTCTCAACAAGCATGACGTCCACAAGGGAAATATCTGGTGCGACCACCACCTTGCCAAGACCCAATACCTCGGATTGTGACATGTCTCCATAAGTGACGGTTATGTTGTTGTCATTAGGCCTCATCTCCGTCATAATCTCCTTGCTTCCGGTCATATGACTTGTGCATCCACTATCAAGCACCCATTTTGATCCATCGGAAGCATAGTCCTACAAGAGATTATTGCTTGGTTTTAGGTCCCCATTTCTCAATGGGTCCTCTTTTGTTAGCAACAAGGGTCTTTGGAACCCAAATAGACCAAGCAACATAACCATAATTTGGACCAACATATTTTGCATAAACATCACCATAATAATCACGAAATAGAACATAGTGAGGGTTAGCAATTCCCGCATGATCATCATGAGTGGCTTTGCCACCCACAATAGGATCCTTCTTTGCTTGTGCGGGCTTGGCCTTCTTTTTTCTTATTGTTGTTCTTCTTCTTCTTCTTTGAGACAAAGCCAATCCCCGTTTTATCACCAAATGCCTTTTGCTTACTCAAAAGGTCATTCAAGTTTTTCTCACCTATGGGAATGGAGGACTTGGCAAGCTCATCTTTCAACCTAGCATTTTCTTCAATAACATTTGCATGATCACAAGTAGAAATGGAAGAACTAGGCACATTATTCTTAGTCAATTGAATTTGAAGTTGTTCATGTGACTTGGTAAGAATAGAGTGTTCACTTTTCAAGGCCTTGTGAGCCTTGTCAAGATCTTCTAAATCCTTAACAAGTATATCATGACCAACACCAAATTCAACCTTTTCCTTTTTAAGCATTTTTACTTTAGCACGAGCGTGGTCTCGCTCTTTAATGAGTTTGGAAACAACTTCATTATTAGATTCCTCAATGGAATCGAGCTTCTCTTCGAGATTTGCTTGTTCCTCTTGCTCTTCTTCAAGAGACTCGGTTAGTAAGGCAATATCTTGAGCATATTCCTTTTCAAGCCTCATTTGTTCATCTAGTTTTTCAAGAGTTTTACCATATTGGCTCAATAGACGTTCAAAGTGAAGCTTATGAACGCCATCTACACTAGACACATAATCATCAAAAGCAACAATTTCTTCCTTTACTCTAAGACTAGTAAGATCATTCAAGGGAGCATCATTTGTCTTAGAGGAGGAAAAAGATGTGGGTGATACCTCGGAAGACTTGGCCATAAGGCACTTGGCGTTCTTGACGAGAGAGTCCTCATTGGGGGATTCAAAGAGTGACGTGGGGGAAGTGGAGGTGGTTGCCATTGCGGCCATCTCACTAGTTGTGGTTTCTTCTTCATCACTCTCACTTGCGGAGTACTCTTTTTGAGTCAAGAACACAAACTTTGGTTGTTTCTTCTTTGGTCCACCCTTCTTCACAAATGGCTTCTTTGATGGTGACTTGGTTTTGCTTTTGAGGATGAGCTTTCTGCTACTCGTGTGATGGCGCCAGAAAAGACTGTGGCGTTTAGTTGACGTGGGAGCAGTAAGTCCTTGTGCGTGGTGATGACCAGCCCGTTGGGAACCCCAAGAGGAAGGTATGATGAGTGTAGCGGCTAGTTTTCCCTCAGTTAAGAAAACAAGGTTTATCGATCAGGAGAAGAGAGACGATGACGACTGAAGGTGTTTGTGGAACCTGCACACGCACAAATAAATACTTTGTTCCCAACTTGCGATGAGGTTGTCAATCTCACCGGTTTGCTTGAAACAAAGGTTATGAGTGTATCGAGTGGAAAACAGTAGTAATATGCGAGTAAAGTAAACAGTGCGGGAAAAGTAAACAGGTGATTGCAATATGATTAAAATAGGACCGGGGTCCACAGTTCACTAGTGGTGTCTCTCCATAGATAAAATAACATGCTGGGTAAACAAATTACAGTTGGGCAATTGATAGAATAAAGATAACGTGATATGTCAAGAAGATCACTATGAGATTTACTCTGGGCATTACAACAAAATACATAGACCGCCATCCAACTGCATCTATGACTAATAATCCACCCCCGGGGATATCATCCGAACACCCTAGAAGTATTAAGTTGCGAACAACAGATAATTGCATTAAGCAAAGTGTGTAATGTAAACAAAGCATATGCCCTTGAGCATATGAATGTTGTTTTCTCCCTAGTAGCAACATCACATCTACCACCTTAGAGGTTTCTGTCACTCCCCCAGGTGAAATAGAGACATGAACCCACTATCGAGCATAAATACCCCCTCTTGGAGTCACTAGCAACTACTCGGCCAAGATAGCTACTAACAACGGAGAGCATGCAAGATCATAAACAACATAGAGATAACAAAAGATATAATTCAGTACAGCAACTTAATCATAAACACCAATATTCATCGGATCCCAACAAACCAAACATCATAGAATTACATAACGGTGATCTCAATCATGTATGGCAGCTCATGAGATCTAAACATGAAGCACATGGTGGAGAAGACAACCATCTAGCTACTGCTATGGACCCATAGTCCAAGGTAGACTACTCACTCATCGCTCCGGAGGCAAGCATGGCGATGAAGAAGACCTCCGGTGGCGATTCCCCTCTCCGGCAGGGTGCCGGGAAGAGCTTCTGGACACTCCCGATCTTCGGGTCGACGGCGGCGGCGGATCGCGATGTATTCTGGAAAAACTGATCGGGCCCTTAGGTTTTTCTCGTCAGGGGGTATATATAGGCGAAGGGGCGATGTCAGAGGAGGGACCACGCCCCCTCACACGGGGCTGGCGCGGCCAGGGGGTGGCCGTGCCGCCCCTGTGTCTGGGGCCCACGTGGCCCCACTCCGTCAGGTCTTTGGATGTCTGGAAGCTTCCCCGTGAAATATGACTTCAGGAACTTGTTTCGTCCAATTCCGAGAATATTTCCTGTGTATCACTTCTGAAACACAAAAACAGCAGAAAACAGGAAACTGGCACTATGGCACTTCGTTAATAGGTTAGTTCCGGAAAATGTTAAAAATGCCACTAAGTGTAATGAAACAATAGGCAAATGGTGTAAAAACAAGCATGGAGCATCAAAAATTATAGATACGTTTAAGATGTATCAAGCATCCCCAAGCTTAACTCCTGCTCGTCCTCGAGTAGGTAAGTGATAACAAAGAATAATTTTTGAGGTGACATGCACCTACACAATCTTGATCATATATGTAAGCATTGGTGAGCTGGGATCAATAGAACTTCAAACATGGGCATGAAAGATATAATCATGACAATAAGAACTTAGCAACCATGTTGTAAACATGTAAATGAACACAAACAAAAGATCATGATAATGAAACAATGAAAGTCAAACGTGTGTTCAAATCATAAGGAAAAACATACAAATGGTTTTCAGCTTGTCCTTCAAAGAGAGCAAAACATAAATGCATAGGACACCTCAAAGTTTAAGAGGGCGACTAGATACAAATAATTTAAGAACAAGTGAAACCAACAATATGAGTCAATCAATGAACTTTGGGACAATGCATATCACACTAAGAATGACAACTATGCTCTCTTAATGGTGCATAAAGAAAGAAGGTGGTGACTCAACATAAAAGTAAAAGAAAGGCCCTTCGCAGAGGGAAGCAGTGATTGCAAGTTTTATAACCTTCAAAAATTATGGTACTTACCGGCTTTGAGCTCTTATTGCCCCCATCATAAGCATCTTGAATGGTTAAAGTTAATGCGAGAACAGTTATGATGCATATGCTTGACAAATCATAAGTTGAAAACCTCGTGTCCCGTGAATACGAGTACCCAAACCATGCTAATTTACTTAGAGTCCCAAGCAAGGCTCTTGTCATTGTAAGTATATGCATATCATTGAGAACCGCCAATGGGGTACCTCCGTGCCTGATGACATGGAACAAGCCCACACCAAAATGACAGGACAAGCAGACAATGAACACCTCGACATCTCTTTTATTTGCTATATTGTTTAGCTTTTTATTGTGAGATGCGTCGTCGAATGTTCACCATGGGTATGCTGCAAATTTCCACCATGAATTATGCATGGCTTAGATTGGCGGCCCGGCGTTTCCCTAACACATATAAAAACTCCATGATCCTCACAAGATTCCCAATTCATTTCACACAGCGGGCATCCATAAACAAAAGATCACGATATCAACTCAAAAAGAAGTGCAATGTTGAAAGCTTGCCCCATGACAGCATGGCTGGGCTAGAATCCAACTTACAACTTGCAAACATAACAACTCAGCATAAAAGACCACAATGTCAAATTTTTAAGAACAGGAAAAAGTAAAGTGTGCCTTCCGGTTCGTGAGAGCTTTACTGACCGAATTTCGCATAACACTGGTAAGAGTTTAATTTGAAGAGAATATAAAAGCAAGTCAAATTTACTTGGAATAGCAAATTGCTAGTAGGTATGTATGGTGGACACTTTGGAAAACTTTGGCTTTTAGGAGTTGGATGCACGAGTAGAGCTCATACTCAGTACAAGGTGAGGGCTAGCAAAAGACTGGGAGCGACCAACTAAGAGAGCAATAATGGCCATAATCATGCAAAGCGACAAAGCGACATTAAAAGAAGCATACGATGGCATCAAAAGTCAAAAACTAAAAGAACATGAAGGCTAATGGCGACTTTGTAAGAGTCTAACATGTGTGAGCATGCGCCAAGTCAACCCAAATAAAGCATCAAGGAGAAAACCAAAATAATGCTTCCATACAATAAAAACAACGCATGATTTTTTCAAAGGCTCATTAAGCAATCTCAGTTATTTGAGACAAGTCATGCTACAGCAAAACCACTAAGCATACTATCAAAAAGACATCAAGCATGACATGAAAAAGCCTAAGCCGCAGTCTACACAAGCTCCTTCTTGTACCACTATTTTGCACAAAGCTTTTTCTCTTTTCCAACACCATTTGAAATTTTTTTTATACACCTCTTTTGATGAAAACCAATAAAGATCAGAGGAAAAAATTCACCTTGATGAAAAGATATGACAAGATCTGAACGCATATCAAGGCGAAAACAAAAACCAAAAGCAGTAGCAGAAAAAGTAGAACACTCGATTTTTAATAAGAGTGAAAACTAGAGCGTTCTTTGCAAATGAAAATAAGTACATCTCCTCCAAAGGGAAATTTGTTGGGGTCCAACCATTTATTGCAGCAAACAAACAAACTAAACCAACTAAGAAAACTAAAACAACTGACGCTCCAAGAAAAACACATAGTGCATGAAGCAATAAAAATATAGTGTCTTGAAAGGTGACCTGATTTTTGCCGATGAAGAAGGGGTGCCTCGGGGGCATCCCCAAGCTTTGACGCTTGTACTTCTTGGATATTTCTTGGGGTGATGCATGGGCATCCCCAAGCTTGAGCTTTTGTCCATTCTTCAACTCATCTCATCATTCTCCAATCCCTACACTTGAAAACTTCCTTCATACAAAACTAAACACAATTCTATTAGCAACATTAGTGTAAGCATAAAATATATTCAACCTCTTTTAGCTTCAGGTTTCAACCCAAAACCACCACATATAAAGTATATACTACTGTAGCAACTTCCACAAGAGTTCCATGATCAAAAAGAACTCAAAAGAAAGCGATAAAGTGGCAAAAACAAATATTGGCAGAAATCTGTCAAAACTGGACAGCTGACAAAGGACGAATTTTTTAGGGATTTTCCGTTGCTCAAATCAAAAAGTGTTCAGCTAAGAAAAGTTTGGATATAACCTGGGGCATATGCACAAGAAATCGCAGGTCCAAAAGATAAACAGAGAATTTATACGAATTTTTACGGTGCAGCACCGAAAACAGTTTCAGGACAACAATAACCCCAAATCTTTACCTCACTCAAATTAGAGGCTTCTCTTGGCACAAAACGAAATAAACAAGATAAGGAGCGGTCATTACAGTAGTAATGACTTCCAAGACTCAAATAAAAGAAAAAGTACTGAAAAGTAAACAATGGGTTATCTCCCAAGAGTGCTTTTCTTTAACGCCTTTGAGCTAGGCGCAGAAAAGTGCGAATCAAGTAATATCAAGTGATGAAGTGCTAGGATCAGCACGTGCCTTACGTCTCCCTTTCTTACCTTTGCTCTTGACTCCAGGAAAGACATGGTTATTGCAAGGTGGAGTAGTAAATGTTATATTGCCTTTTCCCACATCGATAACGGCGCCAAGGAGCTTCAGAATGGATCTTCCAAGTGTGATTTGTCCTTTTCCTACACATTCAATAACAAGATAATCAGTAGATATCATTCTTCCTAGGATTTTTGTAAAGACTCCTTCAGCTATTCCAAGGGGAGATATGGTGGCATTGTTAGTAAGAAAAATTTCTTCTCCTCCCTCAGAAAGCTTCCAAAGGCTCAAAGATTCATAAACATCCTTTGGCATGAGACAAAATTCAGACATAATATCACAACGAGCATGAAAAGTTTCACCACTAATGGTGATTTTTATTGTAGGATACCAACTCGAAGGCTCAGAATTTATAGGCACATAATCAAAATGCTGGCGCAAAGTATTGTAACAAGAATTCAAAATAGCAGTGTGAGTCTCAAGAGTATTAAGTCTATCAAAAATGCACACAAGAGAGGAATCAAAATAGGTTGGCATGCTATAAATTGTAATCAACTTTTTTATAGTATTGAAGGCTTGATCTCCATCACAATGAAGGAAATCTCCTTCAGAAGTAGCATCCAAAGCATATCTATAACGAAGAGAAAGTCCAAAGTAAAAACTACTAAGAAGCAAACTCAAAGCCATTTTAGGTTCAGTTTTTCCATGCCAATCATAAATCCTAGACCAAGCTTCCTTAAAACTTTCCTCATCCTTTTGCTTAAAAGTGAAAATCATGTCCTCAGGAGACATAGTAGTAGCAACGGAACTAGACATAGTAAACTAAAGTAAAGTAAAAACAACTACCAAGGATTCTAATTTTTTTGGGTTTTTGATATAAAAAGCAGTGCAGGTAAAATAAAATAAAGTAAATCAAAACAAATAACAAAGTAAAGAATGTGTGTGCGAAGAACTCCCCTCGCAGAAGTCTTCTCTCTTCCCCGGCAACGGCGCCAGAAAAGAAGCTGCTACTCGTGTGATGGCGCTAGAAAAGACTGTGGTGTTTAGTTGACGTGGGAGCAGTAAGTCCTTGTGCGTGGTGATGACCAGCCCGTTGGGAACCCCAAGAGGAAGGTATGATGAGTGTAGCGGCTAGTTTTCTCTCAGTTAAGAAAACAAGGTTTATCGATCAGGAGAAGAGAGACGATGACGACTGAAGGTGTTTGTGGAACCTGCACACGCACAAACAAATACTTTGTTCCCAACTTGCGATGAGGTTGTCAATCTCACCGGTTTGCTTGAAACAAAGGTTATGAGTGTATCGAGTGGAAAACAGTAGTAATATGCGAGGAAAGTAAACAGTGCGGGAAAAGTAAACAGGTGATTGCAATATGATTAAAATAGGACCGGGGTCCACAGTTCACTAGTGGTGTCTCTCCATAGATAAAATAACATGCTGGGTAAACAAATTACAGTTGGGCAATTGATAGAATAAAGATAACGTGATATGTCAAGAAGATCACTATGAGATTTACTCTGGGCATTACAACAAAATACATAGACCGCCATCCAACTGCATCTATGACTAATAATCCACCCCCGGGGATATCATCCGAACACCCTAGAAGTATTAAGTTGCGAACAACAGATAATTGCATTAAGCAAAGTGTGTAATGTAAACAAAGCATATGCCCTTGAGCATATGAATGTTGTTTTCTCCCTAGTAGCAACAGCACATCTACCACCTTAGAGGTTTATGTCACTCCCCCAGGTGAAATAGAGACATGAACCCACTATCGAGCATAAATACCCCCTCTTGGAGTCACTAGCAACTACTCGGCCAAGATAGCTACTAACAACGGAGAGCATGCAAGATCATAAACAACATAGAGATAACAAAAGATATAATTCAGTACAGCAACTTAATCATAAACACCAATATTCATCGGATCCCAACAAACCAACATCATAGAATTACATAACGGTGATCTCAATCATGTATGGCAGCTCATGAGATCTAAACATGAAGCACATGGTGGAGAAGACAACCATCTAGCTACTGCTATGGACCCATAGTCCAAGGTAGACTACTCACTCATCGCTCCGGAGGCAAGCATGGCGATGAAGAAGACCTCCGGTGGCGATTCCCCTCTCCGGCAGGGTGCCGGGAAGAGCTTCTGGACCCTCCCGATCTTCGGGTCGACGGCGGCGGCGGATCGCGATGTATTTTGGAAAAACTGATCGGGCCCTTAGGTTTTTCTCGTCAGGGGGTATATATAGGCGAAGGGGCGATGTCATAGGAGGGACCACGCCCCCTCACACGGGGCTGGCGCGGCCAGGGGGGTGGCCGCGCCGCCCCTGTGTCTGGGGCCCACGTGGCCCCACTCCGTCAGGTCTTCGGATGTCTGGAAGCTTCCCCGTGAAATATGACTTCAGGAACTTGTTTCGTCCAATTCCGAGAATATTTCCTATGTATCACTTCTGAAACACAAAAACAGCAGAAAACAGGAAACTGGCACTGTGGCACTTCGTTAATAGGTTAGTTCCGGAAAATGTTAAAAATGCCACTAAGTGTAACGAAACAATAGGCAAATGGTGTAAAAACAAGCATGGAGCATCAAAAATTATAGATACGTTTAAGACGTATCACTTTCCACCATGGTCTTCTCTCTTCTCATAAGGGCACTCGGCGACAAAGTGGAATCTATCATTGCAATTGTAGCATGTCCTCACCCTTTGACCATTGTTGTCATTCCTTTGATAGCCACTTGACTTGCTTCTTCTTTGATTGTCTTCTTTAGCCTTGTGTGGATCAACCCAAAAGGTTTTTCCATAGAAGGCCATGTGCTCATTGTACTCATGTCTTATGTCCTCGGGACACATCTCTAGTCTTGCTTCAATACTAGCTTGAAGAGGAACCTCTTTCTCAACCACACTTGCTTTTAATGCAAGGTTAGAGCTTCTTTGCATTCCTATGGCACGAGCACGAGCATCTTCCACATTTTGTGCGGAAACCTTGTAGGCTTGAATCTCTTGCATCACTTGATTGGAGGTCATCTCATTGAAGTTGTGCTTTCCTTGAACAATCTTCACATCCGCGGGCTCATATGGAGTGAGAGCAAGAATGTACTTCATCTTGATCCACTCATCATCAATATGGTGAGCACCGAGGTTCTTGAAGGTGGTAGTAATAGCCTTGAGTCTTCTATACATCTCTTGATGATCCTCACCATCCATCATGAAGAATCCCTCCGCTTGATTTGAGAAGGCAATATATCTTGTTTTCTTCATGCTCTCATTGCCAACAAAGACGTCGGAGAGTCCTTGCCAAGCTTCTTTGGCGGTGGAGAAGTGTTGGATGTGAGGCAAGTCCTTGGATCCAACGGCGACTTGAATCATGTGAAGAGCGGTAGCATTGAGTTGACTATCGACAGTCTCTCTTCTTGTCATGTTGCTGGGATCCATGGCTTTGAATCCTTCCTCAACGATCCTCCAAAGCTCGATGGAAGAACTGCGCATATGAGAGATCATTTGATATTGCCATTGACCAAAGTTTAATGCATCAAGCTTAGGTGGGTCTCCTCTATGGTTAATATGAGGATGAGGAACCGACGGGTCGGGTGAATACCAATGTGGGAATTCACCTTTCCCGTCGCCCTTAGTGGAAGACTTAGTATCGCCATTTTTATCGGTACCCTCCACATCAACCACCACATTCTCCACTTGTGGAGTAGCGGGTTTTTCCGGAGGTGGAGGAGCATTAGCAGTTTTAGCTTGCATGAGTTGCGCTATCATTTCACGCAACTCGTTTATTTGAGATGTCATGGAAGTCATGGATGATTCCAAAGATTTGAACTCACCCATGGAAACATGACCCGAGCCCTCACTAGGTGGAGTATCCATACTCTTAGGCGGTTAAGCCCGAATTAAGAGCCGAGGCTCTGATACCAATTGAACGGATCGTATGGGCACCTAGAGGGGGGGTGAAAAGGTGCTACTCAAATTTTAATTCTTTTTCAATTTAGGCTTGACACAAAAGGTAAATTCTCTAGATATGCAACTAAGGTGAATTTACCTATATGACAACTAGCAAGCTAAGCAAGATACAAGTAGTAAAGGCAATAAAGGATAGAGGTAACCGAGAGTGGAGCACACGGAGACACGGATGTAATTCCCGTAGTTCCTTCCTTTTTAGGGGAAGTACGTCTACGTTGGAGGGGTGTGGTTGCCACAAAGGCCTAACCAACGCCACAAAGGCTCACCCTATTCTCCGGTGCAAGCTTCCGCCACAAAGGCCTAGCTCACTTTCCACTAAGGGATTCCTCAAGGCGGAATCGGCCTTTACAAAACTTGGGGCACAACTCCACAACTGAATTGGAGGCTCCCAAGCACCACAAAGATCTCAATCAACAAGTATCAAGATATCAATCACACAAATCAAGGTCAAGGGACACAAGGGAACCCTAGACACAAGGGCCCTCAAGCAAATGAGAGGGGAAATCAAATCGCTCTGGTGAGGATGTAGATCAAGGCCTTCTCTTTCGATTCTCCAAAGATCAAGAGCTTTGGTGGGTTGAGGGAGGAGATCTTGCGAATTTGGTGGCTCCAAATGGGGTGTTCTTCTTGCACAGCTCGAGCAGCTTGAGGTGGAAGAAGGGGAGGGGTATTTATAGCCCCTCCCAAAATGTAGCCGTTGCTGACTTGGAGGGGCGGATTATCCGACCAAAGTATGGCCGGATTATCCGCCCCCCACATCTGGTTGACGCCGACTCTGGTCCTTAGCCGAAATTCTGAGGTCGTCGAAGGGGGGCGGAATATCTGGCCCCCTGGCCGGAATATCCGGCCCCTATACTGGGTGACGCCGATGCAGGTCCTTAGCCGTTTTTGAGCACTCGCCGGGGGGGGGGGGCGGATTATCCGGCCCCCTGGCCGGAATATCCGGCCCGGTTACTGCATGACGCCGAGCCAGGGACTTAGCCGTTTTTCGGCCACTCGCCAGAGGGGGCGGATTATCCGGCCCCTGGCCGGATTATCCGGCCTGGAACTTCCTGAGCTGTAAAATCTGCATCACTTAACACACATAAAATTCCTAATGTTGTTATCTAACACACAAAACCTGAGGGATACAAAGTTTGCACTTTCAGAAATCCCACAAGCAGCTCAGCCTCCTCTTCGGAGCCCATCTCACCTCCTGGCCCTCGCCACTATCATCCTCCAGCTCTCTACGTGTTACCAGCTACTTAACAACAGCTTCTAATGAAACCGTCAGTTCCCATCTTTCCATCGTCTATGTTCTGAAAGTTAAAAATATACACATGTTGTCAGCATCTTCTATGTCATTTTTAAGAGCTGTTTCATTCGAGTTCAAAAAAACTGAAGCAAGCATCCAGGATTGCTCACAATACCATTCAATAGTCTTTTAAGGACTGTCTAATGATCTCTTCTGAGACGAACATTGGTGCAAAGCACAGGAATACAAACAAAACTATACTAATTTAGTTTACCAATGATACATAATCTAATTCGGTTGATAGCATAGGACTAGTTACATTTTAAGAGGTTTATAAGCAATGAAAATACCTGAAGAAATCTCTCCATAAGCGTCCAAACAGTAAACTAGTAAACTATCTCTTCTGAGACAGAATTGGTCCAAAGCACAGGGATGCAAACAATGTAAAGTACTATTTATCAAATTCTTCTTTTGTGTTTTTAATTTGGTTGATAGCAAACAAGTCTTGGCAGAATGAACAAATAAGAAAAAATAAGCAACAATGGAGGAGGGGAACCAGAATCCCCCTATTTTATGTTATCTTCTTATTTCTATTGTAAGGTATTGAAGTACTTAATTAGGAATGACCCCCCTAAATCCCCCCTATTTGACCGTATTTCTGAGAGGCATAGCTCCCCCCTATGGCCTCCGCCCCCAACAATCGAGGCTCGCATACCTCCCTCCCCTACCCCGCTGCCACTATCCTGCTGAGCATAGTTCCCTCCCCTGACCTCCGCCCGAAGCACAGAATTGGTCCAAAGCACAGGGATGCAAACAATTGTACTATTTATAAAATTCATATGTTTCAACAACAAATTTTTGTGTTGATAGCATAGAACGAACAAATAAGAAAAAATAAGCAACAATGGAGGAGGGAACCAGAATTCTTACACATGCTGAGATTTTATTTTATATTAATTCTTATTTCAATTCTAAGTAAGTATTGAAGTACTTCGTACTTAATTTAGAATGACCCCCCTAAATTCCCCCTATTTGACCGTATTCCTGAGAGGCATAGTTCCCCCTATGGCCTGCGCACCCACTGTCGAGAGGCTAGCATATATAGCCTCCTCCCCTACCCCGCCCCCCACTGTCCTGCAAGCGGCTAGGGCCTAACGGGATATAGTTACCGAACTCTTCTCCTTCTCTACTCCCGTCTGCTCGATCGATCGATCGATCTCAAACCCTAAATTGTTCCTCCATGGCCGGCGGCGATTCTTCCGTGGAGGTTCTCGCGAAGGAGTGGATGGACGATGAGCAGCTTTGGGAGAATCTGGCGGAGGATCCCGTGGACCCGCGATTCAGCGATTACGACCCCAAGCAGGGGGATTTCATCAATACCCGCTTCTTCTTTCGCAGCGATTTCGACCTCGACGAGGAGTGTAAGACCCCTTCCCCTTTCGGTTCTCGATTTTATTTTTTATTTTGATGGTTGCATAGTCAGTGCTTGTTAGCAGTATTCCTGACTTGGATTTTGTTTGACAGCACCCGCTGGTCCCATGCGACATACTGATAGAATCTTCAGAGAGGGGTTCCGGTTGAAAAACACTGTCAATGTTGTGTCGGTCAAGATTGTTTCCTCTGACTATGGTTACCCGCTCAATGTCTATGGTACCATCATAGCCAGGGACAGTCTGGATCGAAAATGCGTCTATATCTTCCGGCGTGACGAGGATAATTGCCAGTTCATCACCTCAAAGGTATTTCTTGTACTGGTACTTTGTCATATCAGTCTCCGATTTACAAAAAAAATGGTGATTTCCTGGTGGGGAAATCTGAGTTGGGAAATTGTGCATGACGTCTACAAATGATTATTCTTAGTTAAATATTGGCAGTAATTCTGACTTGGATTTGTATATCCTACTTGAATAATAAACCTGGCTTCATATCTGATCCATGCGATGTTGATTTTACTGACCACCAATACTTCAGTTAGTTGCCTTATACTAGCAAATAATTTTAGGAGCCTGAGATTTTATAACACTTCCCTGGTGCTACAAGCCTACAGCCTCTGCATAATAATGATAGGAGTAAACAGAATACATGAGCACAAAGCCTTTTTTTCCCACACAAGTTGGGGTGCCAGATATGAAACCTAACAGAAACATAAGACATGACCACAAATGTACACAAAATTATCTAGCATGTTACCTTATTTCATCATTGAAAGACACTAAATGAACCCCGGAGCAAGGAGTATTTAACATAGATCAACCTGAAAATAAAGACATTGATTTGTCTATTCATATTGGTCTTGCAGGATGATTCGCTAATTTTGACTGGCCCAAAGAGAGGATTCATGGTATGCGATGATATATTCTTCGAGATCAATCTAAAGGCTAAGGATGTGTACGGGAGGAATTTCAATGATGAAAGACTCAGCAAAGGTTTGATGGAGGTCGATGCTATCCGCAGGCTGTCGTTTAAACCCAGCTACGAGGTTGAAACGGAAAAACTTGTCAGCATGAACAGCATATTGGATTTAAACTACACGTTCGTAAGGAGCTCGGTGGAGGGCACTGTTGAGATCAGGATCCTTCAGGGACCGGCTAATTTCCATGGGAAGATCATCGCTTGCACTACCAGCACTCCGTGCGATATTGTGCTACATGATAGCAAAGTGAGTGGTGTGCTAACTGCAGGTGATAGTGGAGTTGTGCAGATGGCGCGGCGGGTCGTAGGAGTCTCAGAGGATGAAATGCTGCTGTTGACTGTTGCTGCTGCAGCTGCAGCTGGTGATGAGTTGACTGTCCGCCGCACTGTTGAGTTTACTCCCAGGCGCAACAGCTATGATGAAGAGAAAATCACGTGCGGTAACTATAAGATGCTTCTGAAGGTCACTTGGTCGATTGTGTATTTCTGATGTAGTGCTTGGTTATTTAGTCGCAGTGGTCGATCCTTTTGATGTAACCAAGTTAATTATGGAAACCAGTTATGGTGCATGCTCGAAATTTAAGTGTTTGGTCGATTGTGTATTTCTTATGTAATTCTAGATTATTCCGTTGAGGCGCTCCATCCTTTTGATGTAACCAAGTTTTTAATTATGGAAACCAGTTATGGTGCATATGCTTGGACTATAAGAGTTCACTAACTTGTGGCTGATTAGGTGTTGTCTCAAGAGACGTTTAATGTATGTATTTCAGCCTGTATCAGGCTGTTCTGGTTGATGTACGCAAGTTTACTGGAACTGCTTATGGTACAAGCAGCAAGTCTTAATAGTACTAAGGATGTTATACTGTGATTACATACTCTGCCCTGTTCATTGCATCTTCAGGATTTCACATACGGTTGTTTCAATTGATTGCTCTTGCATGAGTTTTGGAGAAGGAACCTTTAGCACTTTGGACTTCAGCCACTACTCAAGTTTTCAGTAATTCGTGCTTGGACCATTAGTTCGTCACATGCTAGGTCCAACCAGATATAAGTTCTTGTGATACTTCAGCCAAAGTTTCGATGGATATTTCTTTTCACGGACGGCTGTGAGCCGTTGTATGAGTTTTGTTGACTTTTTTTTGGATTTCTTAAGGCATTATAAATGTCAAACTAAAATAGTCTAGTGCACTACTACACCTCAAGAACGTGCTAGTGGTAGAAGCATATATTGCAGCTGGACAAAGAAAAGGTGAAAGAAATGACACGCCGAACTGCCGTTCAATCATTTCAAGACGTGTCTTAATTATACACCTTCTCGTCAAAAAAAATTGATGGAACCAGATTCCTGTAGAATATGAACTGTTCTCAAATATTAGTTGGATTTCAGATTAAATACAAGTGATAATTTTGCCCAGATGGCCGCAAAGAAAGAGCACCAGGATTTCGGAAATATCAGTAGTGGTAGAGATCTTTTCGAAATCAATGTAAAATGAAATTTCAAATCCATTTGAAAGAAGTCCACGAAAATTACAGTAAAAGAAGTCCATCAAAATTTTAAAACACGATAACAGGCCATGATATTTAAAATCAGTCAAACAAGTTCAAAGTTTCTGTACCCCCTTTGTTGATTCATCGGAGACCTACCTCAACTCACCGTCCACTTGACCCAGAGCCCGCAATCGACCGTCTCACTCTGCAATTTAAGCAGAAACATTTGATGAAAAACTTAATACTACCTCTATTGCTAAATATAAGACATTTTGGAAGTTCACATTGAACTGTTAAAATGTCTTATACTCCCTCCGTTTCAAAATATAAGATGTTTTAGGTTTGTGAAACAAATGTATCTAGACATGTTTTAGTGTGTGTATTCGAGTGAACCTACACACTAAAAGATGTCTAAATACATTTACTTCACAAAGCTAAAACATCTTATATTTTGAAACGGAGGGAGTAATTGAGTATCTCGGTACGTGGTGGGTGGGATTCATTAAGAAGGTAGATTTATCATGACGATAGTAAAATAAAACTTAGGCTGATATGTACTATTACAAGCTCAAATATAAACAGGAATCAGTTCGGGTAGATTTATCATATATGACGATAGTAAAATAAAACTTAGGCTGATATGTACTATTACAAGCTCAAATATAAACAGGAATCAGTTCGGGATGTCATCACCCGTTTGGTCGGTGCGCTCTTTGGTGTTGTCGTGTCCTGGGAGGAAGAAGCCGATGAGAGACCGTGAATCACGCCTGTTCTTTGGCCATCGGCGCCGGAGGAAGGAGAGATCGGCTATGAGATGGCGCCACGCCTTCTTTCAACAGCGTAGAACACATTATGAGAGATGTTGAAGGGGGCTAGTTGCTCTGTTATATGCTTGTTAATGGGGTAAGTATGTTTCTCATTGTGGTTCACCTTCATATTTTTCGTGGTCTATATCATGCGAGTTATAGCAGGCAATCTTGTCCCAAGACAACCAGTGCATCGATCTCTTGTCCAATGCCCCGCTCCACCTGAATTGCGCAGACATCGACACTAGCTTCTGACAAGTACCCTTTGCTAACTGAAAACAGCTCATGCTGTAGGTTGGCATCGCCTGAATGACTGCCTTTATTAGCGTTTCCTTTCCATGCATGCGTTCTTTCTCTCCTCCCATACCAGGGGCACCCTGGATGAAGAAAACAGAATTCTATTTAGTACAAATTGATCAGGAAGGCCCCTTCAGGGGACTTCATGATGCTACCCATTAATGCCATGTCAAACATGGCAAATACGAATGATTAGTATAGTGGAAATTCCTTCCACTAACATAACAAGCATACAATTGGATAAGTCCCTTCGGGTACTTGCCAATTACAGGAACAAGGGAGTGTTCGGGTTACCGAACGTCGTTGCACATCGGAAGAGAGCATGCACACCCGTCACACGCATGAGTATCTCGAGGATGATGTCATCCGGAAGTGCGGCCATGGCTGCGGCGGCCGCCGTCTCCTTGATCGATCTGGGTACGCGTGTGATTGGAGGGCAAAGCCGGCTGTGTTTTTATTGGTGGGGGGATTGTGGTAACGTAAGTTTATCTCCCCGGCTTCTTGTTTTCTTATTCTACCCCGATTCGTCTTGGAATTGCAAAATATTCCAATTGTGTCGTATTTGTGTTACAATCCTCCAATTCTATCACCGGGCTCTAATTAACTCACTAGAGATTGATCTTACTACCAAGTACGCACTCCCTCCCTCCACGAAAGTGGCGTACTTCCAACTTTGTTAAAGAATCAAAGTTTTAAAATTTAACCAAGTTCTCGCAAATATATAACAATATTTATCAAACTAAATAGCAATATGATGAAAATAATGAATTTAACTATAATCTGATTGCATAAATATAAGTACATTTTTGTTTAAACATGAGTTTGGCTCCCCAAGATAATTGAAAGTACATTCTTATAAGAACAAAGAAAGTATACCAATTATCTCTCTACTAAAAAGAGGACAAACAACATCGGTGAAGACAGCCGCTGTCGCCGCCGCTACCACCAAAAAACCTAGCTGCCTCCACCTTAGCCTCCTTCGTAGACTGGTTCTCCCTTCTCTGGCCAGCCTCACTAGCATCGAGAGGAGTGGGGAGCTTAAGCTATGCATGCAGTTTTTAATTAAAGTAGTCTTTCAACAGATTATATTAGGGTTAGTAACTTTTTTCGCCTATGTGTTAATAAAGATAGCATCATCTACAATAAGTAATCTTGGTCCCTCGTTTCACAAGGAGATCTCTTTTCTAGTGTTAATGGTGTTGTTAGAAGATACTCCCTCTGTTTTTAAATATAAGATATTTTAGGTTTGTGAAGCAAATGTATCTATACATCTTTAAGTGCGTATATTCGAGTGAACCTACACACAAAAAGATGTCTAGATATATTTGCTTTATAAATTTAAAACATCTTATATTTAAAAACAGAGGAAGTAAAAATTTCTAGGTATGAACTTTCAGATCTTGTTTCGTCACATCGATATTGGATTTTTTTCTCATGGTTGCCGCGAGGAGGATTGTTCTTGCAATATTTGTCTTGGTTGCTACGTTCTCGATAATTGTGACTAGGAAACTTCAGCGCGGCAATACGCCGCGCCCGTGGGATGATATTGATTGTTGTAAGAAAAATTGTGTCATTGTGAAACTATGGTGTTAAATTGCATTGATAGTATTTGTTGCCAGGAAATAAACTATGTTGGTAGATAATTATTACCATGAAAATAGTTAGCTAGATGTGAAACTCCTTTAGGCAGTTATCAATATACTCACTGGAGGATCAAATCAGCAACATATAATCGTTGATCTTTAGCCATGTAGAGTCACTCACATTCTTTTGGAAAATGCCAGCTACATGTAAGGCAAGATCTTCATTTATGCTGTAGACTGGCACATTTCCTTTACAAAACGTTAAGTCATATATAAGGTATTCTTGCAATTGTTTCTACAATAGAGTGACTTAGATATAAGGGATATCGAACCATGCTTTTGATTATACATTTTCTTGTTCAGTTTTTCAATAAAAGGGAGGGAAGGATATCAAGACAGGAGACAATTTGTATGCTGTTGCAGATTCCACACTTATGGTAAGAGTAGTGCATCATGCTGAGCCTTCTAATAAGATTTCATAAGCAGTACTAAAAAGAGAGGAGGGAGAGTGGTACGATGTAGATTGTGTCTCTACAACAAAAAATAATGGTGGATTGGTACGGCAAATACCATTTCTGGGTCTAATGATACTGAAATGGTTGACGTCTCTAAAGGACCAGAGAGCACAAAAATATCTGAATGTGGATGATCTATAACAATGCCACGGGTCAAATGACAAAAAGAAGTAAAAAATTAGTTAAACATTGATGTTTACAAAAAATCTTGCAAAGAAACCTACGTTGTGTGTTCAGTGAGTAGCAAATGCCTCAGAAAAAGCAGACTGAAAGAGGTAACTTTGCAGAGAAAATGAATGTTGAAGAATCCCCATGAAGTAGCTAGCTGACAGTTGGCTCCACAGCAGGCTTTTTCAAAGCAACTTAGGGTTCCGAGCAGTTCAAGGTAGATCAGTTTTTTTTGCCAAAGAGCAGCTTGTTAGCTTCAGGGAGGCCAATTACATTCTACTACCAAAGCAAACCAAGAGAAGACCAAAAGCATTACAAAATGACCTCTCCATGCACCAAATAACAACATTTGATTACTTCTAGAGAAAATTATGAACAACACTTCCTGCTCTTTAATTAAAAGTATGCCTTATGATTCATTCCTGAAGATTTTCTTGGTAAACCTGCAAGTAAAATTTATAATAGTTAGTACTTTGAACATTCTCTTTCATGAGCAGCCTCCCAAGATCTAAATCCATCTGAATATTATTTTTCAAGTTCAACCTACCATATAATGAGAAGACATAAGTAAATTACATTTGGGAAAGACTCGATAAATATACCTAATTGCCTGCTCAGAATTCATGTGCTGAATTACGACTTCTATAGGCTTACTTACCCTATCACTTCACTGCTCAGGTTCATGCTTTTTCCTAAGCAGAGAACTGCACATGGCAGCCAATATGAAGAGAACAAAAAAGCTCTTGTTGTGTACACATAACATGTCTATAAAATGCTGCTGGTAATGCTTCTCGAGGTGAATGGAAGAAGACAACACTGGAACAAAGCTTCAACCTCAAGATGCTCTAAAAATGCAGTGGCCTTATTCATACCTGAAGATGCTCTGCCAATGCTCGTCTTCATTTATTGCTATAAGTGTCTGTCAAATCTGTTGAAAATACATAGATTCCTGTTATTGGATTCTTTAAAATAGATCTGAACATCTTGGAAAAAAAAGAAAAATAGAAAACAATAGTGGAAGGCATCTCTCAACCTGAAAGAGGCAAAATATAACAGTAGGTCATAATAAAAAAGGTTACGTTGATACAACAAATTCTACAAAAATAAATTATGTGCACACGCACACATATAAACCTACAAACAACTAAATGTTGGTTCCAAGCATTAGAATCAGGAAGCATAAAGTGTGCCATCACGAATGTTCCCCACAAAAATAAGAAATATTACTTGAAAAAATAACCAGGCCAAACAATCACACCTGAAGGCTGTATCTCGTCAACCTGCTAGAGCATCACCCAAATCTAGACATATTCAAAGCACCAGATATCTCCTAGAAAATGAAGTGGAAAACAAATAACTGCGTGAAAGGAAGGTCATTTTACACGATTCAAACCTAGAGACCATATAACCTCAACATGTATGGGTCAATCTTATGCATTAACTGTACCATTAGGATTGATTTGTGCATAAACATATTTTTCTACATGTAACTACCTAGTATCATTATTCCAGATTTTCATCAATGGACATGACGTGCTGTCATACCAATCTTTCAAGAGCAGTAGCTAAAACTATAGCTGTGGCACTGAGCAATGGAAGAAAATGTTTTCTTGCAACATATAATGACATCAATTTCAGCCCCCCAAAACTCATCTGGATGGAGAACTTGCAACCGCAATTGAATAAGGAGATAATCTCTTATCACGTGCATTTTAGTTGAATCCAATCCAGCGCCAATTTTTTTTCCTGATCTCGCAGAAAGGGATCATAGATATCAGATGAGAAACCCAAATCATCAATAATATTATATAGAACTATTCACTCCAAACTATGACCCTACAAAATTTTCTATGTTCCCACATAAGTAAGAAGGAAGTATATATCCAAGACAGAAACATAATGCAATTTCCCATTGGTACAGACTATTATCAACATTATCTGAACATCATAACTTTGACATTAAGGCATTTACAGTGCTAGAAAAGATTAGCATCCTCTTGTGATCTCCTGATCATCTAGGGATGATAATACGATAATAGTAAAATTTTATACTTATGGGAGCTGTAGCAATAATTCTAACATATACTAATGTATACCCATACCCACAACCATGCAGGGCATGTGTACATCACAAAAGGAAAAAACCTGTAAACTAAACCAACAAAAAAATCTAGAGCTGCGGATAAGCCAAGTAGAACAGCAAATAGTTAAAAACCTCTTGGAAAAGTAAATGTTTTCTTGAATGCATTATCATCACTGATTTTCAAGGTTCTGAACAGGGAGACTAAAGGAATATCCTTGTATGCGTATTCTAGTAATGATTGAAGTTGTTCAATGCATTCACTACGAAGAGAAGTTCATATAGCTGCCTTTGGCCATTTGAACTTCTGTTGCAACTCAAATGATGTGACCTCAGGTCGTAAGGAGGCTCAGAGTAGACTTTGGACAGCAAATAATTTCAGTATCTCAGTCTGCACTTGAAACCTTTCTCAATACAGTTCACAGTTTAGAATCTGTAACGAACTATCTTTGAATGTAAGCTTAAAATTTGCCAGCCGATGAAAAAAATAAAGTGAGGCACTGGCCTTATTCCATCCGGAACCTTACAGCCCATCAGCTTGCAGTTCATCTTTCTTGGCGCCGAGAACTGGCTTATCCCATGAACTGTATGTGTGATTAGCCTTAGAGATTATCGCCGGACTCGCTGCCATGCTCGCGCTCCATGTTCCTGTGGCCCTCAAGCCACTGCACGCCACCGCTCCCCGTCCCCAACCCCCGTCCTGCTGGTGGTCAAATTGGTGGGAAGGAGTCATGGCGAGGGCCACCTCCATCTCACATCGGTTTTGGAAAAGGGAAAGATGTGGATCGGCACGCTGCGACCGCCGGCGCCGGTGAAAGAGAAGGCGGCCGGAGCGCCGCCACTCAGCCCGCGCATCGACAGAAGGGCGTGCAGATATGAATAACCTATGACGGAGATAGAGCTTGGGAGCTTGAGAGGAGGGGGCCGGCCCCTGGGAGGAAGTGAAGGGCGGCGGCGGCGGGGAGAGGGCGAGAGCGACGGGGAGAGGATAAGGCGACGGAGAGAGGATGAGGGCAACGGGGACGGGAATATTGTACTCTGGTTTGATCGCTCTGATTTTGACCACCGCTCGACTACAATTTGGGCCGGCTCGGGATGGGATTGGGCCGGCCCGGACCTGGCGTTGGAGCCGGCCCTGATGGCCCCAGGGCCAATTTGAGGGGCCATGGGTCGACCCATATAAAAATAGTGAATGGCCTTGTTGGCCCGACGGGTATTTTGGGTCGACCCAAATCTAAATTCTATTAATGTGTATTGCTTTCTCTTGTGCATAGTAGTCACATGCTAATAGAAGTGCGATTGAAAGTAAGAAAACAATAAAAAAATATGTGCATCCATGCTGTTAGAAATCATAATCACGAACTCTGTTAGCAACTCTAGGCGTTACGTGAGTTCAACTAGCTAGCTAAAATCAGTCAATGCATATGTATTGTATGTGTCTGGGCAGATCGGTCGAGCTAGCTTTGCAAAATGCGTCATACTTATTGAAAAGTACTCGGTGAGCTACCCGAATACATCGACAAGTCCGCTGAGGCTAGTAGTCAGCTAGCTACCAGAATAGGTCGGAGAATGAGCGACGACAAGCTAGGCGAAGGACCGTGACCGGAGGCTACGCCGCTAACACGGAAGAGATCGGTGGGGCGACGACGCATCGACCGTAGGATATGAGATTGCAAGGTGGGTCGGCCCTGCTGACCCAACGGGGCACTCGGAGCCGGCTCCACTGGCCCAAATCTTGTTTGAGGCCGACCCGCGTGACCCATTGGCCACAAAATTTTGGGTCGGGTCAACGACCCACCGGGCCGACCCGACCCATTCCCATCCTGAGGGCCGGCCCAAAACACGAGCCGATCGTGATTGGAGAGATCGAGATATTTCTAGTATCTATCGAGACACAACTAAACTTCCAGAAAAAAGAATTAGCGGTACGTTTCACTGTAGATGGCATCTACAGTACTAAACTAATTGTGGCATCGCTAACAGAGCGTCAAGATCTTGAACTTTTATATATGTAGTATTTGTACTCTCAGGTCAGCGATGTCGGCCAAGCTATTCGGTTACTTTTTCTTGCCATATTGTTGTTGGTACTCTTTTTAATGTTGATTGATCACTTTAATTGATGCGCATATCCTTGATATTATGGGTCAAATTAAAATTATGGGAGAACATCCGTTGATATTTACAAATCTATGATTTTATTTTCTTTGGCTTCCTTTACGACAATAAAGATTGTGTCATGAAAAATAAAGATTGACACACAAAGTCGCATAAGAAGCATGAGCACCAACATACACAAACACAAGACTCCTTGACATGCAGAATTGCAGATGCATCGGTACGTACGCTCCCCGGCCCTTACCTTATGTGAAGTTGCAACTTCCAAAACCTGCCATGGAAAACAGAACATGACTCCGTGTAACTAAAGACACGACTCCGTGTAACTAAAGACACGATCAGTAGAGCTGGAATACAAAACGTACAAGAACAGGAAGAAATCTTACTTGGGTCAGCAGAGGTCACGACGCCGGTGTGACCGAACTCACAGTCGAACGCGTGGTTTCCGTTGCTCCGGAAATAGAGGTTCATGGCGTACGCCGCGTGTGCCTGCAGCGTGTCCGGCTCGTAGCAGCGGCCGCCCGGCCGTATCGGGCCGCAGTCGATGCCCCCTTGCCCGCACACGAAGTCGATGTTCTCCTGCAGCACCACCGCATCCGCTGCCGGCGTGGGGACGCACCACCGCCGCCCGTCCGAGTCCGCCGATGTCGTGTCCGGCGCTGGTGCCGCCGCCGCCGGTGTGACCTTCGAACTCACCGGCCCAAGATACTCTGGAGCGGTGAGGATGCCAGCGTCGTATACGGGCGTCATGTCGGCGTGGAACAGACCGAAGTGACGCTCCGACAGCGGGCCGGGCTTGAGGTCCTCGTCGAAGAGGGAGAAGACGGAGACCTCGAAGGTGCGGTTCGGCCTGAGCGGGGTGCCCACGCCGGACCCGAGGTGGCGGATGGCGTTCCTGTTGTAATCCCCGGCGAGGTCCGTGCCCACGCCAACCTCCCAGCCCTCCCCAGCCCACGGCCACCCGGTCTCGGCGACCACGACGTCCACGTCTCCGTAGCCCAGCCGTTCCATCGCCGAGTGCACGGCGTCGAGCTGCGCGTCCAGCGCGTTGGTGTACAGCAGCCCAGAGCCGGCGTCCATGACGCCCGTGGCGCCAACCCGGAACAGCGCGAAGTCCAACGGCGTGTCGTCGGTGAGGCCGTAGAACGGGTACGCGTTCACCATGAACGGCGCGCTGGTCGCCCTCAAGAAGCGGAGCAGCGGCTTCACCACGGCAGCGTCGTATCCCTCGCGGAACCGCCCGGCGGACGGCTGCGTACTGAGCGCGGCCAGGACGCCGAGGGAGTGCGCGGTGGAGACCTTGATATGGCCATCCAGCGCCTCCGCGATCAGCGCCGTGTGCAGGTTCTGCATGGCCGGCACGAGGCAGAGCAGCAGCGTCCGGTTGGCCTGCGAGATCACCTCCCTGCCCACGAGGATCCGGGACACATTGGTCCCTGCGGCCGCGTGGGGCGCGACGCGGGCGCGCACCCACTGCCGCGCAAAGGCGACGCTGTCGGCGAGGCGTGGCACGAGGGCGTTTGGGACGGTCATGTCCACGGCGAGGCCAGTGCCGGCGAAGGCGCGCAGGGCGAGCTGGTCGGCATTCAGGATCCTCACTCGGTCCACGATGGTGTCGCGGGCGAGGAATCGCGCCACGTCGACCGGCGGCGGGAGGCTCGTCGCCCGCCTGCCGTAGGTGACGCCGATGCCGGCCGCGTCCGCCGCTGCAATGGACAGCAGGATGATGAAGATTGACCCGAGCATTGTCGTCAGACTACACTGTGCCTGTGTGCTGCTGCTCCAGCAGGTAGTAGTGGAGTGATGTTTAGTAGTAGAGTGATGTGCAATGTGAATATTTCTGGCGTGTGATTTGAGATGGCTCTGCTAACTGAAGAAGATTCTTTTCCTTGGCTCCGAGCTATCTATATTCATGAACCTGTTCTTTGCTTGCCCCTGTTTTGTTCTACCTTGCGATGCATGCTAGCTTTGTCCCTTTCTTGACAGACACTGCTAATATACACTGAATTTTCCCACGCAATAACCATGCCCATGACAGTGGAGGAAATCACTGCACTAGCAAGAATGATACTCTGCTTACATGTCTCCATGCCCCATTGACAAGGATTTTATGGTCTTTAAACGTGTGGAGAGCCATGTCATTGGGCGACAAGGGGGAGACCTAGCTAACCCAGCGCCGCCTCCCCTCCTTCCCCATCGCCACACTTGTTGCTGCCAGAGGATGCCGCTGGACTAAGCCCATTGTACAAGGTGGCGCTTCTCGTCGCAAAATTTTCCCGGCGGTTCATTTTAAGACGGCATTCTTCTTGGTAGTTGTGTTTCCTCATGGTGGTGCGGTCCACGCGACGTATGTGTTGTCCCCTCTTCCTCCACGGGCATGGAGCGGCATTCGACAGAGCTTCACGACATTGCGGCCTTGGCGGTAGGCGATGTGGCTTGGTTTTCGAAGGCATTCCTTACCACAATGGTAATATACACTGACAAGTTCCCCCACGCAGTAACCGTGCCCATGGCAGTGGAGGAAATCACTCCACTAGCAAGCATGATACTCTGCTTACATGTCCCCATGCCCCATTGACAAGGATTTTATGGTCTTTAAGGCCTAGTTTATTTGGTGGGATGGAGGAGATTATTTTGTATTCCTGAATTTCCCCGATAGGTTGTTTAATAGTCCGGGTTTTGAGGGGATAATCTCGGGATATCCCCACAAATCCCCTCCACTCCAGTGTATTTTTGGCTAGATTAAAAACTCTCAATCATGGCAGAGTATTTTTGAGGAAGAGTATTTGAGGGGATTTGAGAATATTGGGTGAACATCAAATCCCCACATATCCCCACATCTTTTGGGGGTGAAAATACCGGAGAAGTAAACAAGGCCTAAACGTGTGGAGAGCCATGTCATTGGGCGACAAGGGGGAGCCCTAGCTGTCCCAGCGCCGCCTCCCTGCTTCCCCATCGCCTCACTTGTCGCCGCTAGAGGATGCCGCTGGACTAAGCCCATTGCACAAGGTGGCGCTTCTCATCGCAAAATTTCCCCGGTGGTTCCTTTGAAGACGGCATTCTTCCCGATAGTTGTGTTTCCTCATGGCGGTGCGGTCCACGCGACGTATGTGTTCTCCCCTCTCCCTCCACGGGCATGACGACGTGGAGCGGCATCCGGCATAGCTTCATGACATTGCGGCCGTGGCGGTAGGCGATGTGGCTTGGTTTTCGAATGCATTCCTTAACCTAGTGGTAGTCTATTGTAGCCTCCTGGCGGCCACCTCGTCTAGCACCTTGTGTTCTTACTGCAAGGCTCGGGCACCGAATCTGAACCTTGCGGACCCCTAGCCCATGCTCCCAATGACAAGGCGGTTAATGGTGGTGGCGGGCAAGATGGTCTAGGCGACCATGGGTTTTGGGACGAGAAACTGTCAGTGAAAGATGACCTATGACCGCCGCCAAGGCCAAAAATGGCAGTGCCTTCAGACGTCAGCATCATTTTTTTTGCAGTTCTTGCCTCCTCACTCAGTATGTTCCGGGTGAAACCCTAGATCCAAGTCTTTCAGGTCACATCATGGTGTCTCTTGGTGCCACTCTTTATTAGGGGCATCATTTTGGAGTTGATTTGATTGATGTCAAGATCATCGCAAAGTTGTGGTAGTCATCTTCAGGCGTGTCTGTAGGATCATCATGCATGGTCTGTTTCGCATAGTGCAGTCAGAGTTGCCGCAACATGGTACAACAGTCACAATGACATTCAGTACACTCGTTCTTCATGGCACATGTGCACAATTATCCTTCATAGCTCGTCTTTGGACTCTATGTTTCCCTATCACTATATCTTAACAATTATTTTGAACAAGGGAGAGGTCTCGAAGGACCTCGATAGCTGCATCTTAAGTACAAAGTGGTTGGTACATTTTACGGGCAGGCACCTAAGGGAAATAATAAAATACAATATTGGCATGCACAATTGCACAAAGGACCTCAAAATTAGAAAATAAAATGTGATTGAGTCATCTGTCCTCTCCACCATCGACGAGCCTCCATCGTCGGCCTCCTTGACGCCGTAGGGGACGAACCACTTAACAACACAAAGGAGCAAAATCTGAAGAGAATCGCACGGAAAGGGCATGCCAGCTGGAGGTTGAACAGAATGTTTTCATGTTGTCTGGAAGCGCCGCCCTTGCGACAATAGATCGCATAGGCAAACATGTCCTGAGCGCGATGCGCTCGAATATGTAGCAGAAACTGAACTCGCCGTTTGGAGATACAGGGGAGGACTTTCAACTTCGCTTCCTCTCCTTGCCGCCACGGCCGGCCACACCTCCAGACAATAGCGCTTCTCAGACGAGATCAATCTTCTTCCTCCATAGAAGCTTGATAGAGCATCTCATTGGTCATCACACAATGCCGCGCCTGAGCACCACGATGGGGGCGCATCCCCTGCTACCTTCAGGTTCGCTCCCTAGCTAGGTCCCCACAAACTCTCCCTCGCCTCCACGACGACCGGAAGAAGTGGATGAAGTGCAGTAGCAACAACAAAGACAAAGTCACTAACAAACACAGAGTTGACCCTATTGTGGAGACCCCAGCTATTAACCCGTCCGCTGTCTTCCCCGATTGCCGGTGCTGGACGAGGAAATGGATCACATGTCAGATGCACCAACTCTGGCCCAGAGTCGTTGGTTCCTACTCCAAAACATTGGTAGAATGCCGCTACTCATAGATCTAATATATACTTGTCGACGGCCTCTCCCCCTCTCACTCCGGATGTGAGGCCACCAGATGAGAAGGGGAGACAACCCAGAGACAGGGGCAAGACTCTCAAACCCTAGAGGTTTCACGAGAGCTTCGAGGGGAGTGAGAGGGAAGAGAGCCGCCACTGTCTGCGTTTACATGACTTCATGCTACAAATGCAAGTTGTTTTCCTACGAGGTTGTGTAAGTAGCGTGTATGTTCTCACCGCCATGCTTGCCCATTCCATGGCTATTGGGCTCCTTCGAGCTGGAGTGGTCGAGGCCATCTAAATGGAGACACACCTTTCTCTTGACGGATGAGGAAACTTGGAATGGTGGCCAATGCAAGGTTGCCTGGGATGAGTTCTGTGTCCAAAAGAAGCTCAGCGGTCTGGGGGTTCTCTCCATCCCTGCTCAAAACTCTGCACTCCTCGCTAAATTTCTCACCAAACTGCATTCTGACTCTTTATCTCCTTGGGCTTGCTAGTTCCGTTGTATGTATGGGTGGTCTGATTTCCACCTATTGGCGGGACCTGCTCCTTCAAATCAGTTTCCAAAGTTATCATTGGCAATGGTAGGTCTACTACCTTCTGGGCTGACCTCTAGCTCGAACTCCTTCCCCTGCTCGAGCGTTTTCCTTTCTTTTTCTCTCACTTCACTCGCCCCAACACATGTGTCTCCCTCGTCCTTTCCTCTAGCCTCCAAAATAATTTTGGGCCTCGCCTCTCCCACATTGCCTCGGCGGACCTCTTTGCCCTAACCTATGAACTAGGTTCCATTGATCTGCTCGACAATATTCTGAGCAATCGCTTGTGTCGTCTCACTAACAAAATGCTTTGGAACAAAGATTTCTATTCCATCTCTTTCAGGCATAAGGTTGACGACTAAGGTTTGGGGGAGTCCTGCTCTTTTGAAGTGCAAGATTTTCTGTTGGCTTAAACGTTCATCGCCTTCCCACTAATGAGAGACGATTTCCGCATCGGCTGTCGGAGTCCACTTCGTGTCCCTCCTGTGCTCATGATGGAGACGGCTGGCACCTGTTCAGTAGCCCACCGTAGTCCCGTTAAAAAAAGAGTAGCGTAGAAAAATCTTCAGGCAATGAAATTCAACCAACATGTCGGATGAGATGTGAAGTTTCAGAGTTCCCTTCATGCAAAGAATCCATTCCTCCGCTTTGATGCTTTCAGCTACGCCGTTAACTGAACCGCCCAATCCATCATCTGGAGTCCATTTGTCTTCTCTGGATTCAGAATTGAGGTATTCAGGTGCTACCTGCAGGTCAGAGCGTGCAGCGGTAACAGGGGACGCATGACGAGACAAATGCAGATGACATATATCTGCCATGGTGCAAATCAGCTTCGATAAATCCACACAACGCTGATAATGGAGATCAGAATGCAACAATAGCAGAGGAAAAAACAGTTGTCAGGCTTCAAACAGGGGATATGTACATAGGAAGGAATTGCAATGACATTGTGGCATACGCCAAATAGGTTCAACTCAGAGCGAAATGGTTCAAGAATATCCTAAATTTGTAGCAACTCACAAGCACACTGCTTATTTCTTAGTACTCAGTAGTTACCAAAACGAGCAACAATTGCAACATCCTATACAGCTAAAAGATCTCTCATTTGCTTTGTCTTCAAAACGAAACACTCATTTGCTTAGTAGCGATGCAAAATTCAGCAGAACGCGGCCAGCTTCAGTGGTATCCGATCGGCGCAGGGGTGGCCTTCAGCTGCATACCCTGGTAGTAGACGTCCTGCACGACACAAGCGACAGACCAGATTAGCATACATCGCAAGTTCAGAACCAAACCACACAAACAGATACGCATAGCTTGGGCAAGAAATGGATGAACAAAGCGTGCGTACCGATGCGAAGTGGTTGACGTCGCGGTGGTGGGCCTCGTCGGCGCGCACCACCGTGACAACATCCTTGAGGGTGGCGTTGGCCGGGAGGCGCCAGTAGTCGATGGCGATGGCTGGGGCAGGGACGTTGTCGATCTTGCCATCCTCGAGGTCCTTGAGGAACTCAGTGTAAGAGTGGACGGCCTCCTCCTCCAGGTACCCAACGACACGGTGCGCGAACTTGGGGGAGATGAGGTAGCCGAAGAAGTAGGCGTTGAAGAAGACGCCCTGGACGGCGATGACGAGGGCGCGCTCGTACCACCTCGGCTGGGCCACCTCCATGAAGGTCATCAGGTGCATGCGCTCGTTCTCGGCCTCCTCCAGCAGCGCGCGGATCCACCCGCCACTCTGCTCGAAGCGCCGGAGGGAGCGCAGGTGGAGGAGCATGCCGCCCACCATCCCAGGCACTGCTGCGACAGTCTCCAGCATCATTGCGCGGCAGCCATACCTCCTCTGCATCCAATTTGCACGGTCAGAACAAGACTTCGAAAATAAAGGCAATTAGGGACATACTAATACAGAGAGGATATATAGCAGGAAAAAAATTATGCAAAAAAGTCATCATAAACAGGCACTAGAACTAAACAAATCGCTGGTGCATTGCAATTTAAAAAACCCAGTGTGATTTGCTAGCAAACAAATTGCACACATCTGCTTGGTGATGTCAAGGTCACAGATTTTATTGGTATCTTAATTTTAATGTTTGTTGACAGTCTTTGAGTCAAGACGTCAAGGGCCCACCAGGCCATGCCACTACCATGTATAGACACTTTAATCTGATATACAGATTATTAAATCGACTCTATTCAACGAATTGTTAGGTAAAAATACTACTACTCGATTGGGTCCCTGTTCCGGATATAGAAAACACAAACGGCGTCCTCCGAGAAAGCAGGGGAACAGTATGAAAACGTGACAAAGGACCATGCTACTCTGTCCCCATGAGGCCATAAGGCCCATAAAACGCCACGATGTTGACACCGCCGGTGGGGAATTGTCCCCGCCAGCGAGGCTGTGAGGAGGATGCACATACCTGGAAGAAGATGTCGGTGGGGAATCGCAGCGACTTGACGGTCCAGTAGGCGATCTTGTCGAGCATGGTTTTGGGCACGTGGTGCTTTGTCAGATCGATCGACGTATCCGCGCTGTACGTCTCCCACGGCTGCATCAGCAACAGCAAAGCCAATCACACACGGCGCAACAAGTCAATAACGCTCCCCAAATCATACATGACGAATTGATGCTCCGATCTGGCGACCAACCGATCGCTGGCGAAGGAATCGAAACCAGAGAAACAGAGCGGAGCAGAGGAAGCAGGAGCGCGTACGTACCCTGAAGCAGGACCACTTCCACTCGGTGCCGTCCTCCCGCACCAGCTTCTGCGACTGCTCGATCCCCCAATAGCTGTTGACCGCCACCTCCTTCTTCTCCCCATCCCCCTTGCCCGCCGCCGCCGCCGCCGCCGCGGCCTTTGCGGCCTCGTCCTTCGCCTGCGAGGCCGCGGACGTGGACATCAGCCGCACCCACGAACCCTGGACGCCCTCACCGCCGGCGAGGAAGGGCCTCGCGGCCGCCGCAGCAGGAGAGGTCGCGGTCGCCGAGAAGAGACGGCGGCTGGCGCCGCCGGCGTGGCGGAGGAGGACCGATCCGGCCATCTTGGAGCCCATCTCCGGTCGCCGAGGAACGGCTGCGGCGAATCAAATCCTTGCGTGATGATGACGAACGCTTGAGTTTTTGGGTGGGTGGGTCGGTTTGCGAATGGAAGGAAGGGACTTTTCGTGGTGGGATTTTATATTGGGGCGGAGACGGCGGCGTGGGGAGGGCAGGTTCGCGGGTGGGGCCCAGCCGTCAGTGACGGGGGAGCCGGTCCTGCTTCCGGGGGATCCCAGAAACTGAGGGGGTCTTTTCTTCTTCTCCAAGTCGATCAAATCGGGGGCATTAACTGGTCGTTGAGATTTTTATCTCTCTTTTCCTTTGCCTTCTGGAAACAGCCTGTGGCTCACATGTTTGCAACCCGTGTGTGATGGTTGGGGAGTACACGAATTAGCACTACGTGTTAGACGTGTAAACACTTGTCACACGGCTGAGATGCTTCTTACGTAGCAAAATTATTTGTGTTTTGCTACCTATATGGAACATTAGTTTATGGACAGATATAGCTCGCCAAACATATTCTGCACTATTTTGGGGATTTTAGAAGAAATAATTAAAGCAATTTTGCTGCAGATGAATTTTTTTCTTTGAATAAGCTTTTTTCTTATTTTTGACTAAATATTATTCAAAGTCAAAACGACATCTGGGAGACGAAAATATGGTGGAGAACTTGGGAGACAGTACTATTTGTCATTTATGTCGAAGTTACATACTTTATTTTATTTTATTTTAGTTGAAAATTTGACATGCACATACTTGCATACATTTTCTACATGCATGATTTATGTCATTTTTTCTATAATTTATAGTGTACTTTTCCAATACTATTAACCAAAACAGGTTAGGATGGATGTAAAGTATCAGGGCAACCAGTATCATTTAAAAAATAACAAATATGTATATTTGTTTTTGCTTTATTCTAACATTATTTATTGAGAGAATTGATACTAAGATATATTTTACATTCTGTTTATAGAAGGGACATATTTTAAATTCATACAAGTAAGCATATTTGATTTGGGACAAGTGTACTACACTAGTGGCAGTACAAATGGAGTTTTACAAGTACTTCTCGTGTGAGGGGAATATTCCATTTGGCACCCTTTCACACTGGAGGTGGCACATGCATTGTACGGCTTTCCAGCGCAAAGAAAACAAAGCGAAATGGGAGATGTATGCACATCCTATTCCTTGCGGGTCAAGAAAGAATCAGTCAAATGAGGCAACTGCCTAAATTAGATTGTTAATCTAACAGCTAAGAACAGAGAAACGTGACGGAATGCGCTACTGCTGCATGCCTGGATTAGAAGCTACGCATATACTAGGATCTTGCTTAGGAGTGGTAATAAACTACTAATAATCTTGATGGCCTCGTGCTTTGCCACACACGAACCATAAGCTTAGAATGAACGAACGACTTGCCTTTCACCACGCTTGTACTTGTGTCAGCAATCAGTTGGATCTTTGATGTTCTTGCCTTCTTCTTGTTCTCATGGTGAATTTCGCTCACTTCTTTTAATTTGACACCTTTGATCGAAAATTCAATTTACAAAGTAGAAACGATTTTGATTATTTGATTGTGAAATTAAACATGCCGAATAGAAATCCCTTAATTGTTTAATCATGAAATTTGATTAACATAGTAGAAATTCCGTCAATTTCAAGCAAGTTTGATTGTTTGTTCATGAAATTTAATGGACAGTGTTGGAACCTCCCAATCAAGTACACACACGTTGTGTTTAGATTTATTTATCAAACACTTTAGTTTTCCAAAAATAATTAAAATATTATGTTTCTTCTAAGTCAAACTATTTTAAGTTTGACCAAGTTTAGTGAAAAAAATATCAACACCGACAATATCATTTAGTTTCATTAGATTCATCATACAATATCAAATGGAAAAATATTCATCATACAATAAAATTTTATAATATATAAAATGTTCATTGCAGATGTTGACATATTTGAATTTAAATCCCGTTAAACCTAGAGAAGTTTAACCTAGAGAAGTTATTTTGGATCTTGGATCAGAGTTAGTAGTGATTTGTAGAGGTTTATTAAATTTAAGTTGATTTCGATTGAAATCGTCTGATTCTGCCCCTGCACGCACAAGCCGGTGCCCACTTGATTTGAAACACAGACTTCTTAAACCGTTCAAAGTGATGTGGCCACCACATCGTCAATTTTGGTACTCTCTCTGTTACGAAATATATATAAGACATTTTGGCAGCTTAAATTGGACTTCCAAAACATCTTATTATTACGAACCGGGTAGGAGGAATATAGTTCAGATTGCACCTTTTTTTAAGGTAAGGAAAAGTTCTGAAGAAAAAGAACGAAAGTGTGAACATATAGCTATCCAGCCAGAAGGTATATATGCACACTTCGGCCCAATGTAACGCATGCGAGGCCTGGTAACAATTGACAACCATTAGTAATAAGACCTAAGCAGTTCAGCCATTTTTTTTATTTTGCGTCTCCTTTGACTCCACTGGAGACAAATAGACAAGTAGAGGTAGCACATAAAACATCCCATGACCCAGTAATGCTGTAGGAACACACCTGACAAACCAAGAAACCATGCCTCTAGTAGTAGACTACTACAACTCACTCTGTCCCGCAATATAAACTTTTGGGAATGTCAACGTTTATATTGTGGGACAGAGGTCAAACTGTATACTTTGGTGGTAAGAGCTACAAACCTACAAGTCTGGTCTAGTTCATTGCAGCAGCAAAAGTACATGAAACCCAAGAAAGACATCCTGAAGAAAATGGAAACCCCTGAGCCATCTTTTCAGTCCTGCAATGCGAAGGTAAATCATATGATCACTGTTAGGACGCAGATATAACTTGGTATCTGCAAATAAGAAGATTAGGATAGTATACCGTGGTGATCAATCCTACAGATCGGGCAATGTCTATCTTCTTTCTGATATACTCATGATAGAATTTGGGTTTTATCCTCTGAAAAAAACAAACGAATTTCTCTTTAGCACAATAGTGTATTTAAAAACAATCATGTGCATAGCTTAGATGCAACATCATACAGGTACAGTACCTGCTTATTAACTGCCTCTGCAATCAACTCCCGAGCTTCATCCTCTGATACCTAAGGCACACAGACATGAAATAAAGTCAATTATAAGAACATATTAACTAACTGGAATGATGCAATACGCATACCACAGTACTTACCTCCTTGGTGATGCCTCTCATGCAAATCTGAAACTGAAAATTTGAAGAAAACAAGCAGAAAGATAAGCATGCATGCTACAAATGTTAGACTTGTAAATTATTCTGTAGAAGTGCCTACCCCCTTTTCCAGTATGATTAAGTCCTCCTCTACGGTGTATTTCAAGAAATCTTGCCGTGACAAAAACTTGTTTAGTTTATATACTTCCTTGACAGCATTTGTGAGACTCTTCTGTGTATTGTTTCCGGAAAAAAGCATAAGTATAAATATGTACGGAGTTCATTAACAAAACGAATTAATCAGAATTATGAGGGTACTAACAAATGTGCACAAGACTGGGGTGCAGTCTAGTCTAACCTTTTCTTGAGCGACCTGCTTCCATATCTCGAAAAAGAGACCATCGGACCCGTCACACCAAGTGGCCTCAATGCTCATGTAAGTATGGCATTCCTGCATCGAAATAATGAAACTGTTACATACAAAGCACATCAAAATTAAATTAGTGAGTGGGTTAGGCATCATACATTGAAGCCAAAAAAAGCTAAACGATTTGTGATCTTGGAAAAGCGAGTGGCGATCTTCGTTGCTTGATAAAGTCCTCTGGTAAATATTCTGTCTGCCTAAAGAACAGAGAAATTACAATGATGCTTCAACATATATAGAAACATTGCTATTCCATGATTATTGTATGATCAAATACTTACAATAGGAGATGTACTCTTCATTGGTAGACAATTTTTCAACCACTGTATCAATATAAAAAGAGAGGTTATTAGTCCCCAAACAAACATCTAATCATTGCAGAAAAGCTAGTCTTGCTTGACTTTATGATGCATACCTGAAGTTCACTTAATAATGTCTCGAAGTACTCGATGTATTCATGCTCTATCTCATAGGTATGGAACTGAGACATGTACTCCTCCCAATCAGCATACTCATAGACATCCTACAACGAAATTAAAGGAACAAGGAAGCACATCTTTTGTAATGTATTTAGAGCCACAAATAAAACATGACTTTAATAAAAAATTGTAAATAGCAGGAGCAACAAAAAATACAAGGTTTGATAAAGGACTAGAAAAAATGTACTAGTATTCATCAAGAAAATAAATCTGTTGCTTCTTTTTAAATATATTTATTAGGATGCAATTTGAATTTACCGTTTCCAGAAGACAAAAAATGCACTGCTTTAAAAAACGATGAGAGTTTAGAAAGGCAATAAGGGGGAAAGAAACATGTCCTGGAGTGGCACTCTCTTTTAATAGTCATCTAGCCGGTTTCTCACACAGGCCGATAATTTGATTATCTACATTTTCCAGCATAATGCGCATTAGGAAAAAAGGTTCATCTAAGGAAATGATAATTAGCACCAGTAAATGTATCATGAACTATATCATCATTTAAATTTTTGGCAAATACTCGATCCATTCCATAATTCTTGTCGCTGATTTGGATGAATTATGGAACGGAGTGAGTAGTACCTAACTAGCCATAATAACTCAATGTAAAAACAATTTGCTATTAAATAATCAGAGGAGCACTCAACAATCAATGTATATACATACATGACACCAGTGATTCCGGGGGACTAGACGCTCATAGTCACTCAGGCCAACAAGCTTGCAGAGTTCAGGGTGGAAGGACCAGTCCAAAACGCCCTCTTTCTGGAAGAACTGAAAATAATCCATCTCCATGAGGATATCTGAAGATAATTCCTCCTGGTCTAGAAATCCCGTAGGGCACTCTATCAGTTCATCGCAGCACAGCTCATGCTTGGACACATTTTGTGACAACTGTAGGCAATGATATCACCATTAGAACAAATTTGATATGGACAGGAGCTTTAGCAAACCAGCATACAAAATAGGATAGGACAAGTAACGTAAATTCACAAGGAACACTGATGTACAGAATGAACGACATTTAATGATCGAAAAACAGAAGCATGGACGGATCATGGATGGGAACCTTGAAAGCTCTGATGCGATACACCGCATGCCGGATTGCCATCTCATGCATATCTGTAGGGTCCAATTTAAGCGTAGTATCGATAGTGGGCGTGGTGGGCAGCTGCATCATGTATCCACCATAGTACTCTTCGAAGCCGATATCCTCTCCCAAGCCCAACTCGTTCATCTTCTGGATTATGTCGTCCATAACTTGAAATATATCGATTGCAGCAGATTCTCTATGTTCCTGGTCTGCAAGAGCGTTGCCACGGTCGTGAGGATCGACAGGACGGCTGGTAGAGGCGTTGGAACAGCGGGAACTCGTTCGTGTTTTGAGTTGTGGAGTGGTTCTTTTCGTTGGTAACGACGATGTGTTGCTTCTCGTGTGCTGCTGCTGCTTCTTCTCTCCGGCAGCACCCGCCTGTTAGCCTTAATCTTGATTTCATGTATCTGCATATTTATTTCGTTTGCATATAGTTTAGATGGCTAGGAGCTGCAGGCCGGTGAAGCTTCAGTCCGTACAAAAATGGCGAGATGCCGAGTTGGCGCTGTGCGAAGCAGCGTGCATGGCGAGATGCCGTGGTGCTGTGCGATGCAACACCGCCGTGTGAAGCGGCATGGAGGAAGAAGAAAGGACTGCATAGTCTAGTCTCAGCCGAGTGAATCGGTGGTCGTTTCAGTAGTTGTTAGTTGCATGCGTATGTGGTCAGGTCGAGTGGTGTAGAGTGATTCTAGGAAAGATTGATCAGGTCCGTGAGCGCATATATAGCTAGTTGGGTACTTGGGTAGTGGCCGATATGGCCTAGGAGCATGGGTTAGTGGGTGCGTGTGTTAGTCTACATATAGGACTTGTAATCAGCATGTTTATTTGGACAGTAGAGAGAAAATAGAGAGAAGAAAAGCTTGTGGCTGTGAGAGACAGTACAAGGCCAAACCATCGTGTTCTTTGTGTTCCATCCATGAGTGTGTTGTGAGAAGCAACGTGAGGTTGAAGAAGAAGAGGCGCTGCAAGGTTGCAGCGCCAACACCGCCATCTGCTTTGCTCGAAGCTGCGGGGTGAAAGACTGATCTCTATTCAACGACCTTCGTTGGATTCGATTCTTGGGAGGAGGTCGCAGAGAGAGTACCGGCGGACGGGCTGATGGATTGGGCGGCGATTAGATCAGGGCCTGGTAGTCCTCGCCGGAGGTGGCGGCGCAGAAGAACCTCTGACGGCGGTGACGAGAGCATCATCAACAACTAGTAGGGAGAGGATTGCAGCGCCCGCCGCCTGCGTCTGCGTGGCTGGGTCCGGAGCGGATCTGGATTCTCCAGGTCGCTACAGCCTACAGCGACGCGTGCCAGAACGCGCAGGAGAAAAAAACAGACAAATAACGATGGTGGGCATTTTCTACGTATGGGCCTGCACCGAGAAGGAATTAGTGGGCCGAGCCCCTCTGCTCAAGACACTGGACCATGGAGGGAGGCATTCTCGTCTTCCTCCCGAGTTCGTCCGTCTCGAATCGAACCCCTTCCTTCCAAGATCCGACGAACCCACGCCGGCCGCAGAGCCTCTCTTCTCCCACATCCAATCCCGCGGCCGCTGTGGAGGATAGATGGTAGTCCGAGCTTATCTCCTTCGGCGCACGAGGAAGGAGGTGGCGACCGCCGCGGGAGCAGCCGACCAGGACGGGGGGCCGCACGGCGGCTCGTCGCGCCCCTTTTCTTCCCCGCGCCGGCGACGCGTGCAGCAGCGATCGAATGGCGGAGCAGGACCGCGGGAGGGGACGCCGGCGGCTCGTCTCGGTTCGGCTCAGGTACGGACACTGCACCCTCTTTTAGTCTCACATCGCTACAGTACTTTAGTTGCGATTTGACGGGTTTATAAACGTCTCCCTCACCGAGTGTATCACCAATTAGAACTAGGGTAGAGAGACGGCAGAGTACAGGGTATAGAGCGAGTAGTAGGTCTAGGGTTACACGGGGCGCAGGTACACAGGGGGGGAGGTATGCTCGGGGCGCAGGTGAGTGGGGTGGGGGGACTTATGCGCCGCAGGACAGTGAGGGGCGGGGGTATAGGGGGAGAGGGTATGCCTGGCGCGACGGCCCAGGCTTTGGGGTAAGGGGGGGCTGCTCTGCAGCTGGGTCGAGGGGGAGCTATGCCTCTCAGGAATATGGTCCTAAAAGAGGGGGTTTGGGGGGTTCATTCCTAATTAAGCAGAGATGATAGGGGCGAGGGCCAGTAGGTGAGATGGCCTCTGAAGTGGAGGCTGAGCTGCTGCAAAATTTTGTTTATACCATGATTGAGGTATAAATTCTTCGCACTCAAAGGGTTCTGTGACAGATTTTTTAAAACGGTGACCATAATATGTGTTTATATATGTTTTCAAGAGATTGTTCAGCTCACTGCATCCTAATCGAGGAAAACAAACCTCTGAAAACTTCTTATGCTTTGGGCCGACTCCACAATTGCTTAGTTTTTCTAAATTTGCCTATTTCCTAGGTTTTGCCTATTTCATAGTACATAGATTCCTAGACTCTTTTGAAAGATCACTAATTTGCCTGACAGTGCCTGTTATTATGATAGAAGGTAGAAGCCCTCGTATTGATATGATACTTTCTCCGGATTAATTATATTATAAACTACTCATATGCTATGGATTATCTGAAACTGCACTAAAGATAGGCTGAGACATGTTGCAGTTTTGCATAACTGACAATCTATTCTTCCTTATGGCCATTTGGGTGAACAGCCAAGACTTGTATGGATGATGGACAGATCAGATAGTTTACTGTTTGGACTCTTATGGGAAGTTTTGTTCAGGTATTTTTATTGCTTATAATCCTCTTAAAATGATACCAGTCCTATGCTATCAACCAAATTAAATTATGTATCGTTGGTACACTAAATTAGTACGGTTTTGTTTGTATTCCTGGACCAATTCTGTCTCAGAAAAGATACAATCTTTCTGTAGACAGTCCTTGAAAGACTATTGAATGGTATTGTAAGCAATCCTGGATGCTTGCTTCAGTTTGTTTGAACTGGAATGAAGCAGCTCTTAAAAATGACATAGAAGATGTTGACAGCATGTTTTATATTTTTTGACTTTCAGAACATAGCAGATGGAAAGGTGTGGAACTGATGGTTTTATTAGAGGCCGCCGCGAAGTAGAGGTGGAGGATGATAGGGAGGAGGGCTAGGAGGTGAGACAGTCTCCGAATAGGAGGCTGAGCTGCTGTGAGATATCGTTTACCCAACACTTTGAGTTATCAGGTATAAAATTCCCCACTTGCATTTTAGATTTTGATTCAGTTTGCCTGCGGTTTGATGAGATTAGGGTTGTTCCAAACCTGGCTGTTCTGCTCACGGCGCGAGATTACCCGAGACCTACAAGATGTGTGTAAACTGTAATGTGGTAAGTACTTGCTGGATGTCATGTGACTTTATCTGGCAGTAAGAACATGTTGTTTTGGAACTTCATTTAGGGTGAATAACGAGTACAACTGAAACTTAGCATTTAGATATTTCATTTGTGATCTCTGTGATATACTCCCTCCGTTTTAAAATATGAGATGTTTTAGTTTTGTGAAGCAAATGTATTTAGACATCATTTAGTGTGTAGGTTCACTCGAATATACAAACACTAAAAGGTGTCTAGATACATTTTCTTTATACACCTAAAACATCTTATATTTAAAAACGGAGGGAGTAGAACTCAAAGGGATGTGTTGCTCGAAGGATCCTATGACAGGTTTTTTAAACAGTGATCATAATATGTGTTTTTATATGTTTTCTAGATATTATTCAGTCCACTGCATGCTAATCCGGGAAACAGACCTCTGAAAACTTCTTATGCTTATGGCCGACTCCACAATTACTTAGTTTTTCATAGCTTGTATATTTGTTTTGATTCACTAGGTTTAATCTATGTACTATGAAAACTGTGAACTGTATGCATCGTTTTTGTCGGTTATTATGTTGTTATAACTTGGACTGTTTTGAAAGATCACTAACTTGCCTGACAGTGCCTGTTATTAATTATTATTATAGAATCCATCGCATTGCTATGATACTTTCTGCCGATGAATAATTATATTACAAATTACTCATATGCTATGTATTATCTCGTGTCTCCTTGTGAGTATATTAATTCTGCGCTCTAGGTCCTTGATTTGACAAATTCTGCTCTATCTCCTTATCTGATTGGAATGTGTATACATGCCTAGTTTGTTTGTTGTTGTTCTGGCAGTTTTACTATTCAGTCAATGTGTCTTGCTTTGAAGGCATCTCAGATTAAATGGCCTCGTAGGAAATAATGGTTTGTCAGGGTACCTCTCAAATTCAAAGTGTTTCTGTGGTTAGCAGCACATAAAAGTATTTTAACAAAAGATGTGCTGAAACATAGAGGGTGGAGGCCTGGAGGGGTAAAGATTTTAAATGCAGTTTCTGTGATTATGAGGAAAGTATTGATCACTTGTTCTTTACTTGTCCTCTGGCTAGATACCTGTGGAGCATTTTAAACTGTGCTTTCTGTCTACCTAGTACTCCAGTTAAGTTCGAGGACTTAGGACTATGGGTCTGGAATTTTCCCAGTAAGATTAGGACTGTAGTGGCTGCGTTGGTTTTGGGCTATTTGGACTACTAGAAATACTGCTGTTTTTTTTGTAAAGTTATCCCTGTGCATCCTAACAGTGTACTTTGCAAGATTTCACATTGGTTCTTGTTTTGGTCTTGACTGCAGAAGCCAAGCATGCGTCAGTCTGAAGTCACCGCGGTGCAGTTGCTTTGTAAGGTAGCGATGGAGGCGTTCTGTGTCAAGCATGGCTGGGCGCCGACGAGGAGAAGAATTGGTGTTGGTTGATGAGTTGTTGTGAATAGATCTTTGCCACCGTTTGGGTGGCGCATAAAAGTTATGTTCTTCTTTAACTATGTGGTAGCTGTCTGGAGTTCGTTCCTGTGTAAGTTTCTGATCTTTGGTATTAGTTTCCTGGGACTGTTCGGTAGTGCATGTTTTAGAGTTTGATTCAACCCTGATGTGGCTGCGGGTGTGGGCCTGCTGAACCTGTGATAAACTTCTGTATTATCGGTTTCATTTTAATGAAATCAGGAGTTTTGGCTCCTCAATTCGAAAAAAATGCCTAGTTTGTTGAAAGTATTACCAAGGAAGAGGCCTCAAACTGCATGCATGTAGACAGCATTGAGGCAGGCTGTTCATTAATCTGCAAACTGGACTGTCTTCCCATTGGATGAGTTCGTCACTAGAAGATATTTGACATGTTCTTGGTCCGTGGTGATTTTCTGCTGCTTCTTGCATTATCTATTGCGTCCTCTGTTGACTGGGGTTTTCAGCTTTGCATTATGATGTGGCAGGTTCTTTCTTCAAAAGAAAAAAGAAAAAAAAATGATGTGGCAGGTTCTAAATGCTGACAAGAACAAGTGATTCAATGGCTCTGGATGGTCAATTCTATCTGCGACAAATTCTGCATGTAAATCCTGATGTCAGCTGAACAACCAGCTTTTAAGAGCTTTTCCTTGAAACATATGCATATTGTCAGTCCATTAAAGAATTTTTATTGGCAAATTGTCAGTATCATATTTACAGGCCGTACCGGCTTACATAAACATCTCATTTGCTTGACACATACTTAATTGGCAAATAAAATCATGGACACAAATCATTTCCATAAACATCGCATAATTTGGCGACGGTGTTGTACAGTCTCGAAACCGAGCCGAGCAAGCATCATCACCGATTGAAGTTTGAACTGATTAGTGGAACCCGATCGGCGCAGGCGCCTCTTTCAGCGACATTCCCTGATAATGAATGTCCTGCATCAAGCAAACCAAAACAAAACCATAAGTCATCGATCAATCAAAGTTCCCCAACAAATGTCTGCAGACCAACGCGCGCACGCGAATGTTCATTACGTACCGATGCGTAGTGGTTGGCGTCGCGGTGGTGCGCCTCGTCGGCGCGGACGACGGTGACAACGTCCTTGAGCGTGGCGTCGGCGGGAAGGCGCCAGTAGTCGATGGCGATGGCGGGCGCCGGCGTGTTCTCCACTAAGCCGGCCTCCAGGTCTTTCAGGTATTCGGTGTAGGAGTGCACGGCCTCCTCCTCCAGGTAGCCCACGAATCGGTGGGCGAACTTGGGGGAGATGAGGTAGCCGACGAAGTATGCGTTGAAGAAGACGCCCTGGGCCGCGACGACGAGCGCGCGCTCCCACCACCGCGGCTGCGTCACCTCCAGGAAGGTCATGAGGTGCATGCGCTCGTTCTCGGCCTCCTCCATCAGGGCACGGATCCAGCCGCCGCTGTGCTCGAACCGCCGGAGCGAGCGCAGGTGCAGCAGAACGCCGCCCACCATGGGCGGCACCGCCGCCACCGTCTCGAGGAGGAGCGCGTGGCTCGAGTGCCGCCGCTGGAAGAAGAGGTCCATGGGCACGCGCAGGGCGCGCACGGTGTAGTAGGCGGCCTTGTCCGGCAGCGTCCGCGGCTCGTGGTGCTTCTTGACGTCGATCGACGTGTCTGCCCTGTAGGTCTCCCACGGCTGCAAACCACATACGCATACAGAAGATCAGAGACCCATGGAAATATAGCTTGATGAGATCGCTTCACATGTTACGAATTGACCAGGAGGACTGGAGGACGTACCGTGAAGCAGAACCAGGGCCACTCCGTGCCGTCCTCCTTGACGAGCTTCCGCGGCTGGACGCCCCAGTAGCTGGCTATGGCATTCTTGTCCTTGCTCTGCTCCGTGGTCGCCGCCGTTGCCGGCTCCTCGGGCTTCTCAGCGGCGACTTGTTTGGCATCCGTGCTGGCCATCCGGGCGGGGAAGATCCTGGCGGCCGCGGGCATGATGCCCCTCGCGCTGGCGCCGAGGCTGCCGGACGCCGGCTCGGCGGCGGCGAAGAGGCGGGGGCCCAGGTGGCGCAGAAGCGTGGCTCCGGCCATCCGAGAGCTCATGGCGTGATCAAACTTGAGAAAGGGTCAAAGGTCTTTTGTATGGCGTGGGGAAGTTCAAGCTCAAAAGAATTGATCTCTGTTTGTTCTTGTTGATGTGGCGACTGATGGAACGACGACGTCTCATGTGGGATTGCTCTTATAGGAGGCGCTGCAAGTCTGGAGCGTCTCGGCGGGTTCGGCCGGGTCGTCTCTTCCTGGAAAGCTGCATCCATGATCCATTTCGACATGTGAGCACTGATGCGACAGCTGAAAAGTTCTAAATTTGTGTACGTTTTGTAAAATACTGCCCCCTCCGATCAGAAATAACTGTCGGGATATAGTACAAACTTTGTACTAAGCTAGTACAAAATTGCCGACACTTATTTCCGATCAGAGGGAGTACAGTACTACTATGTGCGACAGCGGAAAGTTACATGTGTGGTGTTTTGGCTTTCGGATACATATGAACTTATTATAAAATATACACACACATCAAAATTCAAATGTCAAAAGAAAAATTCGGTATACATCCAGGCATTGTATGTTCACTCACAAGTTTTCAAAAAATATCTTTTTATGTATCATGTGTAAAACAGACAAAAATGACCCGTGAATAGTTATATTGGAGCGTCAAAATTTATAGTTTTTACATGGGACACAAAAACTATTCCTTTTTTTCGAAAACTTATGTGCGAACGTAGAATCTTCAGATGTAATTGTGAAATATTTTTCTGAATTTTTTGACATTTCAAAATGCGCTTTTAAATAATAGATTCATATGCATCCGAAAGCCGAAATGCATTTCCAGTTACCCTATTACCATATGTGCAATGTGGGGAGTGGAAACTCTAATGTAGCCCGAGCTACATGGCTCATGTATTCTTTCAAAATTTAAAAGCAATAATCTAAAGTTTTAAGAAATTCTGAAAAATTCTAGATATAGTCAATGACGTATTCTAAGAACCTGCAGTATCTCAAAAGATGAGGAGATCTAACAACTTTTGGAGATTTGAAAAGTTGTATGCTTTGTTAATTTTGCACAGCCCAAAATACTTACTATTTTTGGAGTAGAATATTCTAAAAAGCTATTTTAGGTTAAAGAAAAGGTACGTGCTAGAAAAGGTAAACATATGGAATATGGCTGGCCTCAACAACAACAAAATTAAGACATTGCACCTGTACAAATTATGCGTCTCGTGGTGCTTGGCCTCCGCGCCAATAACACTACACCTACGGGATGTTTCTTACGGAATCGTACTTACGGGCAGACGTGGAGAACGGTTAAGCCTTCACGTCCCTGATATCGTGGATGCCTAGCTGATTTGCACCAACCCATAACAAACACGTCATTCCGTAATCAAATTCAGTAAGATGAATCCCGTAAGTGTAGCATTTCTCGCCGGCGCGCTGCTTCCTGGACAGAGCAGTCAGCAGCGCAACCGCTCCGCTGCAGCGCGCGACTATTTTACCTGCCGTGTCGTTGTGGTGACTTTCTGCCTGATTGACAAGTAAAACGAACTGACTGATGGAAGCGTCTTCCTTCCACGGCTTCCGGGGGAGTTCGCGAGACATCATCGTTGACGTTCTCTGTTCTCATGTTGGCGTCAGATTCTGCTCATCTGCTGCTACGCGATATAGGGACACGAACGGCATGCGAACTTGACTTCGCCTGCTATTTTCATGGCGTGGATGCCACGGGATAGCTGTGCGCCCGTGCTACTACTACTAGTCTTCGCCTTTGGAGGTCAACCGCATAGACGACTTGACCATTCGCCGCATCGGCATCGCCGTGGCCAGGAAGACAGGGACGATGAGAGGAAGGATCCTATATCACGTGCGCGCGCAGTAAAACATGAACGTTCGGCTAGATGCCATGGGAGGGAGGAATGTCAAAATGGAAGACAAGACCAAGAAGTATCGAGCAGAGTAGTCGAAACTTGGAAAACAAGAACTACTAGTACTGTAGGTCTTTTTCATTTAATAATTGATCTCTTGAAGATATCTTTTGTTGTCTAACGGGTTCTAGGAAAGTACAGGCTCCAGTTCAACCTGAGGAAACAGTCATGCAAGGGCAGCAAACAGTGACGTGCCCAATTTGGCAACTATCGGTTCTACGAAAGTATGTAGAACTCCGATTTCTCGATTTCTCTTTCCAGGAAACAATCATGCAGTGACAAACGGCGTAACAGTTTTATGTACTACCACTACCATGTGAAGCAAAATATCGTAAACGAGCTGTAGGAACTTTTGGTGGAGTACTACCATGAAATTTCTGAATTTTCAACAGATGTACCTATGGAATACATATACATGTACCATGCTGCCAATCTGCCATGAACAGAGCTAATACTTGTTACAAGTTACACTTGCACCAAATGGGAAGCTTGCACATGAACTGCAGCTACCCATGATTGATCTACCTACGCTAAGTTACCATGAACCAGCAACAATACTGGGTATTCATGGCTGCATATTACGCAGAACCAGAAAACTTACATCCGAGAATTCTTCATCGAGGCCAAGAGTCGGCTCATACGATATAGAATGCCGACAAGATGTACAATTTACATGAACCTCTCCATGAGTTCGTAATCTAATGGAAGTTCTTTCAGCCCAATCATTTTGCTGTACCGCAAAGTTATCCAGCCAGCAAAAGATACATATGCTACAAGAAGACAGGCTCGCTTAAAACGATAAGCAAACACCATGATGCTGTGGTTGCTTACAGCCCACCTGGCAGCACCAAGGAACATTCCTCGGAAGCTTTGTAGTACTACAGTGATGAACAAAATACTCATGCCAGCCACAACCCCTGCTGCATATCCAAGCATCCATCCTGAACTGAAATCTTTTGACATGTAGGACTTCGAAAACCTGCCAAGTTAAACGAAAGAAAATGTAAATATTAAGATAAATGACCATGACTATCAGAAGAAGGAAAGAATAAAATATGACCATTGTAACCACCCAATGCAGATCTGCAGTCTGTAGGCGGCAAAGGTTATTATGTTCCTAGAATTTAACACATTAGTGGTGATGCTACGGTACAATCCAAGTACACATAACTACGCCAACTGATAAGCATACACTAGCAGATGAATTACCAGCGGCAACAAAAACATTCCAGAAGTACAAATTTTATCACAGTTCGGCAAATACTTATACTTGATCCATGCAAAAAAAAAAAAAGGTTCAAAGAACAGCCATTATTATCCATACTATTCATGTTAGGACCTCATCGTTTTTGCAGAAAATTTCCAGCAAACCAAAGAGGCCCTAAACCCATGATTTGCATTCAAAGCCAGAAAGTTAGATCATATTTCCAAATGGGAGAAGAATCCCACTAAAATCTCAAACTATGATGATCATGAAGTAAATGCATGTTACAATGTCAAACAGATGAGGGTTGCACATGTGCTGTAGCTACCACACTATTGATCTACCTGGAATACATTTTGCCATGCTGCCATGAACAGAGGAGCAGTATTAGGCATTCATTGGCAACATACCGTAGCAAAACACAATAGTTACATCAGAGGAATTTGAATGAAACAAAAATATGTTTCATCGAGGACTAGAATCGGCTCATACGATATACAATGCCGATAAGATGTACATTTTACATGAACCTTTCCATGAGTTCGTAATCTAATAGAAGTTCTTTCAACCCAATCATTTTGCTGTACTGCAAAGTAATCCAGCCAACAAAAGATACATATGCCACAAGAAGACAAGCTCGCTTAAAACGATAAGCAAACAGCCTGATACTATGGTTGCTTACAGCCCACCTGATGGCAGCAAGTAACGCTCTTCGGAAGCTTCTTAGTACTATAGTGATGACTAGAGAAGTCAGCATGCCAGCCACAACACCTGCTGCTGCATATCCAATCATCCATCCTGAACTGAAATCTTTTGACATGTAGGACTTTGAAAACCTGTCATATTTCGATCTCAAGTTAGATGGAAGACAATGCAAATAATTTTAAGATAAGTGACCATGAATCATTAAAAGCAGCTAAGAATAAAAGGTGACCACTGTAACCAAGCAATAAAGATATGCAGATTCTGTAGGCGGCAAAGGTCACCAAGTTCCTAAAGTTTAACACTTGAAATAAAGTGGTGATGCAACGGTACAATCCAAGTATTCATAACTAACCAGACTGATAAGCATAAAGCTAGTTACATTTCCAGACCAAATAAGAGCAATAAGTACTTTGGGCTATCTATGTCTGATGAAGGAAATGTGGTTCAACATGAAATTATTACATTATGGAGAAGGTACATCAATACCCATGCTGCACGTAGGAATTTAGAAAGGCATATATACTCACAGCACAAATATCCTTTTCAGCATTTCAATTACTGAAGGTTCCTCAGCCGTGCAATTGAATAGCTTGTCCGGATAAATGTCAGCTTTGGTACTCCCCAACGTGTATCTGCAACTGTATGATTCATTGACCTACAAGAAAAAATGATAATAAAATTACAACCTCTTAAATGCTTAACATGAACAGGGAAAGGGCATGCAAACAACTGATGATTCAAAAACCCACTGAAGAGAACATTAAGTACATCAGAGTTCAGATGTGAACTAGATGTTCCATAGTAGAGTACCTTGAACTTTGCTGTTGTTGAAAATGCGGCACCAAAATCGGGTCGGCAATTGCTAGGAAGAGCCTCTTTTGGAGCCTCTGCCATTGCATAAGATGTTTGGCCAGAAAAATATTCTGTGTATTCAACCTACAGAATCAATCCACAACACAAGTGACAACAAAGCAATTAACTAAACACATATAGCAACCTTCGTGACTACTAATATTAAGCTGGAAGACTGCAAGGTACAAGCAGGCTGTGCATGGGCGCAAGCTGATTTTTGAAATGTAAATAAATTATGTCTTTCTATGCAGGTCCTTAATGGACAAACCAGAAAAGTACTGCTATAATTGTTCATCAAGTAATTACTTCATTTTCTGTGGGGGAGGAGGCATATTAGGGAAACAGGAAGTTGTTTATCCTATTTGCTTAAATTAAGGGAATGATTGCGCATGTGTGTGTGTCGGCAAGCGTGTGTACATGTGTGTGGTTCACCGTTACTATCTGGACGGCACAGTAGCTGCACAGTCATATGGAAGGAGAAAAGGTGTCCAATAATACAAGGGAAGACTATTTTTCTTTTTTAGAGAAGGGAGGGCGTACTGTCATGAGCAATCTTGGACTTCCAGCTAGGTTTCTATTTTTTTAGTATTCTTTGCCTAATTAGATGAGTTGAATGTGCAAGCATCAACAATCTTTATATATCAGCTAAAACCTTTAGACAGCCCAAATCTAGAGGAGCTGAATGTGAGAATAGCTTCATAACTAGTTAAAGAATTGAACCAATCGGCAGCTTTAACAACTTGTTTACCTGCTGCCTTAGAGAAACAAACAAAAAACATAATCACAGCATGACTTCTCACCTCGAAAACTGAAGCCCAGTAGTAGTCATCATGGCAGCGGAATCTTCGATTACTTGAGGAGTAAAATACATGCTTAGCTCTATAGTTCAACAGTCCAAGCTCGCAAACCTTTGATGACCGAATGTCCACGCCTACAGTTTGCCAACAACCGCATCAAGCTAAACTAGTACACATCTAATCAACACACTTCGATAAAAGAAGGATTGTAATCACATATTAAGCTTAGTAACTGAGGTAAAGCATAATCAGCATCCAACAGACACCCTAGTAATAGGGGTATCACAATCCACATGCTAACATACTAAGTGATCAATACACAAGCAGCTCCTAGAGTTTGTGGAACAAAATGGTAAAGTTGTACATAAAATTGAACTCATCCTCAACTGTGCAGCAAGTTATTCATGCCGAACACCAGAGTAGCTAATTTGCAAGCTTATTTAGCACCCCTAGACTTTGTGGAACACAATGGTAAAGTTGTACATAAGATGGAATCGATCCTGAAATTTGCAGCAAATTATTCATGCCGAACAGCAGGGTAGCTAATTTGCATGTTTATTTAGTACCGAGGCGTGAATTTCTAAGCACTAGAAACAGCACGGGCAAAAATCGGGAAACTAAGGGTTAGAATGGAATGAACAGTGGCCGACCAGTGGAGAGGATGCGGCAAGTGGAGGGCATGGAGACGGACGCGGTGGATGAGAGTCCGCCGAGGGCGAGGCCCGCGATGCCGACGAGAAAGGAGAAGAGGAATGACGCCGCGATTGGGAAGGCCACCCCGAGCACGCCGCGGACAGCCGTCCCGCGCCGCCGCCTGCTCCCCTCCGCTGGCTCTGCCCCAACGCCCGAGGCAGCCCGTGGTGGCCCGGGCTCTTCCGCCGAGAGATCCATCAAGCGGATGCGCGATCCATCACCGGTAGGCCGGCAAGCGGCGGTCGCCGGAAGCCGGCGGTGGGGGAAGGTGCTGGTGGAATTGGGGGTGATGGATGGTTGGAACTTGGAACACGACTAGGCCGTACTCTTGGGCTTCATTCGTTGGGCGATTTAGACAAAAATAACCCAAACTTGAAACGATTTCAAATAATAAACCATCGGCCAAACTATTTCAAAAAAATAACCTCTTTTAGCTTCGCCATTCACGGTGGCGAAGCAGGCGTTCTTGCGTCGCCACAGGCAGTGGCGAAGCAGTGATGTGCGTCGCCACTCACGGTGGCGAAGCAGGTGTTCTTGCGTCGCCACTCTAAGTGGCGAAGCACAATGGCCTGCTTCGCCACTCTTAGTGGCGAAGCACAATGGCCTGCTTCGTCACTCTTAGTGGCGAAGCACTTTAGGGTTAGGGTTTGGAGCCCAGCCCCGAGCTGGCCTCCTCACTCACTTCCTTCCTCATCTTTTCAGAGCAAAGGCGGCTCTCTCTCCCCCTCTCAATCCTCCCACCCAAATCGAAGCTTTTCTCCGTGGATTTCTCCTTCCCCAAGTCTCCTAAGGTACTCTCTATCATTTCCCATTGATTTGACCCATTGGAATTTGCATATTTGGTTTTGAATCCCCAAATCTTGGAAATCCTAGAAATATTGATTCACCCAAATTGCAATGTTAATTAGGTCAATGTTGGCTTGTATGATGTGTATGAAGTATTTTAGTGTAGATTGGTAGGTTAGGGTAAGGGTTTGTGAGGTTAGGGTTTGTTGTTATGTTAGGGTTAGGGTTAGGATTTTCTTGTTATGTTAGGGTTAGGGTTAGGGTTTTATTGTTATGAAGTATGATGTGATGAGTAAATATTGGCATAGGTACTTATTAATTTTTTTACCTTATTGTTGATAATAAAAAATAGGTATGGCGAGAATTGTTCATGTTCATCATGTTGACAAGGAAGCATATTTGAAAGGCAATATAGAGCCCGACCCGGATGAGCTTGACTTGGTGTTCGAGCGTACTCCTACGTACGCCGAGGTCTTGGAACAAGTTAGAATAGAGTTGAATTGGATGGACCCTAGTGATGTTGTTGAGTTGGAAGGTAGGCACAACGCCGGATTTGGCATGCACTTCCGTTGGAAGATAATGCGTATCAACTCCGAGCAACGTTGGGGTGCATACAAGGAGGTGGTGGCCGAATCTCTCGACAAGGCTCTTGAGTTATTTGCCACCAAAAAGGTTGGTGGTACTTTGCATGTGGACTTGAACCGGAGTGCCTCCCGGGTTGATGCTAGGAATTCTCCACCGAACCACCAAGAAGAAATGACGGATGGAAGGCCAATTTCAAAGGAGGCACTATCGTTGGAAGAGGAGGATGATGAGTGGGGGGATGATGATAATGATATTGAGCTTCATGACCACAATGTTGGAGATTTGGATATGTACTACACGCAAGAAAACATGGACCATGACATCCCGTACTCGCGATGCTATGCATCGGACTCGGATGACGATGGTCCCGAAGAAGAAGTTGATGAGGAAGGGTTCACGGCCAAGGAGGCCGAAGTCCACGAGAAGGTATTGGGACGAGATCATCGGATACCATTGTTCCGTGATCTTAGTCTCGCGGATGAAGCCACGGTTGACGGCGGCGAGGGTATAGTGCTTGGACCAAGGCCTACTTCTTACCGGGATGGCAGTCATGAGAGTTATGGTATATCAAAAGGCTTGATGTTCAAAACCTTGCTGGAATTTAAACAATGGATCAAAGACTTCTCGGTTAAGTATCATCGTCCCTATACGGTGCTTCACTCAGACGTGAAGAAGCGTTACACTGTTAAGTGCGAGGAGGATCGATGTCCTTGGATTGTGCGTGCAAGACCATGGAAGGGAGGACCCGATTGGCGCATAACAAGTTGTGTGCCAACTCACATGTGTCGCGGAAAGAGGGTGGATGGCAAAGCAGTAAAGCACGATCACCGACAACTCACCTCCGAGTTCATCGCATATAGACTTTCCAACCAAATCTCGTCACTTCCAACAATGAGCATCAAGACAGTCATGGAGCTTGTGAAAGCTCTCTTTCACTACGATGTGAAATACGGCAAGGCATGGAAAGCGAAGCAAGCTGCATTCAGGATGTTGTATGGTGATTGGGAAGAAGCATACAACCGAATTCCTCGGTTGTTGTTAGCAATGGCCGATGCAAACCCGGGCATGGTTCATGTGGTAGAGCCTTATGGACAGGAAACAAGGATTTACAATGAAAGAACTGTCCGAGTATTTGGCCGTGCATTTTGGGCTTTCCAGCAATGCATGAAAGCTTTTGAGCATTGTAGACCGGTAATCTCCATTGATGGGACATTTCTGACCGGGCAATATAGGGGGACTCTCTTGGTTGCAATAGCAAATGATGCCAACAACCGTTTGGTTCCTTTGGCATTTGCTTTCGTTGAGGCGGAGAACAATAATAACTGGCAGTGGTTTTTTCACCATTTGAGGACCAAGGTATTACCGCCACAAAGGGAAATTTGTGTCATCTCAGATCGGCATCAAGGAATTCTCGCAGCGGTAAATATTGAAATACCAGGGCATGCTCCTTTGCACCATAGATGGTGCATGAGGCATTTCTGTTCAAACTTCTATAGGGCATGTGGTAGCAAGGAGTTGACCGATGATCTTCAAGATTGTTGTCTCGCTTTCACTGACCGGCGTTTCGCAAACTTGTATATCAAATTGACCTCAAACAGAAAGCTCGATGCTAAGGGTCAAGCATTTCTCACTAGGCACATCCAAGATAGAACAAAGTGGGCAAGAGCCTACGATGAAAATGGTCAGAGGTACGGTCAAATGACAAGCAATATGGCAGAGTGCTTCAACAAGGTGCTCAAGGGTGTCCGTGCATTGCCCGTGACGGCAATTGTGCGATACACATTCGACAAGTTGAATGAGTATTTTTTGAAGTACTCAGATGAAACAGAAAGGCAGATTGCGGGAGACAATACGCAAAACCACAAATACGAGTACCCACCCAAAGTTGACGAGTGGAGGATATTTCAGTCTCGTAAGGCGGATTCTGAAGTTGCCACCATTTATGATAACGAAGAGCTCATTTATCAAGTGAACGAGCCCGGAGGAACCACGGCCGACGGTGTCCAACACGGAGGCCGAGCTTTCAAGGTCTCGCTAAGGACTTGCGAGTGCACATGTGCGAGGCCATCTTTGGTCCATCTCGCTTGCTCGCATTTGCTAACGGCGGCTCGGGTGCGTCATTTGGACTACAATCACCCTCTCACCGTGAGAGAGTCAGAGTTCTCCATCACGACGACCAAGAAAACATGGGCTCCTAGATTTAACCCATACCTAGACCAATCACAGTGGCCCGAGTATCATGGAATCCAACTCTGGCCCCATCCGTCATGGAAGGTTGTTAAACATGGAAGACGTCAGACAAAGCGTTTTAGGGGTGACATGGATGGATGGGGTCGTGGTGGTGCGAGAGAATCAGGAAATGACCAATTTCAAGAGCCATGTGATAGAGCTCGTTGTGGAAAGTGTAATGGTCATGGACACAATGCTAGGACATGTACCCAAAGGAAAAGAGCAAAGAGAAATGACCCGAACGCAAGCCAACCCATGAGTAGTCAACAAGGTGGTTCAAGCCACCAAGATGTTCCAAGCCAACAAAGGAGTACCCAACAAAGTGGTCCAAGCCACCAAGATGTTCCTAGCCCAAGCCAACAAAGTACCCAACAAAGTGGTCCAAGCCAACAAAGGAGTACCCAACAAAGTGGTCCAAGCCACCAAGATGGTCCAAGCCCAAGCCAACAAAGGAGTAACCAACATAGTGTTGCAAGCCAACAAAGTGGTCCTAGCCACCGAGGTGGTCGAAGTCACGGAGGTGGTCCAAGCTATCGTAATCCTAGGCAACAAAGAGGAAGACAACTAGGTCTTAGAGGAGTCCGTGGTGTAAATCGAACTAGTATGATAGGATATCTACAAGGACCATTTCCGTATGTACTTTTATTTTGTGCTCTACAATTTCTAAATTTGAGATAATATTTTACATTTTGTGTGTACTAACTTTTATCTCCACTCTTATTGTAGATATGGCGGGGAGCCAAGCCAACAAGGAGGGGGATCAGACCTTCAATGAGTCATGGAGGAAGGTGATGGAGATGGATGCGGCCGAGAGGAAGAAGAAAGAGGCAACACAAATGAGGATGGAAGAAGATCAACAATTGAGGGTTCGTGAGGAAAGAATGAGGAGAGAAAGAGAAGAGCAACGTCAGAAGGAGCTTGCGGAGGGGGTAATAAAGAGCATTCGTGAGTACGACGAGATAATGAAGAGAGCCTACGATAAGATAAGCAACATGGAAGTAGAGATGGAGAGGGAGAGAAAGGTGAGTGGGACGGGACATAGCTCAACTCAAGGTCACAAGGAGGACGAAGATGTTCAAAATGAGGCTTTGAGGAGAGTGAAGGAACAAGATGCGGCCAAGAAAGTGGAAGAAAGAAAGAGGAAGCTGAAAGAGGAAGCTGAAAAAGAGGAAGCGGAGCGGAAAAGGTGGCAGGAAATGCGGTGGGAACGAGAAGCGCGTGAGTTGAAGCAGCGCGCCAAAGCACTTAAAGAGAAGAGAGAACGAGAAGCGCGTGACTTGAAGCAGCGCCAGGCTGTTTGGGCGGCGCACCTAGCAAGGATGGAGAAGGAAGAAGAAGAGAAGAAGAGGGAGAAGAAGGAACGTTTTGAAAGGGTGGCTGCCGAGGCGCGTGCCATTAGGGAGGAGAAGGAAGAAGAAGAGAAGAAGAGGAAGGCCATGGCGAAGGCGAAGGCAAAGGGACCATGCTTGAGCGAATAGAGCATTCGTGAATTCGGACATGTATTTAACTATTGCATGTGAACCTTGTCATTTTGAATTATGTCAGAACCTTGTGTGAATGTATGCATATTATTATTTCAAACTATGTGTGAACCTTGTGTATCACTTGATTTTGAAGATAAAGTTGACATATCATATATGATCATATCAAAGAAGAACAAGCTCACAATATCATATATCATTTATCATATATGATCATATCAAAGAAGATCAAGCTCACAATATCATTTATCATATATGATCATATCAAAGAAGATCAAGCTCACAATATCATATATCATATATGATCATATCAAAGAAGATCAAGCTCACAATATCATATATCATATATCCAAGAAGATCATATATGAAATTCGAGCACATGATCATATCCAAACATCAAGCTCATAGTTCAAATATTACATAGCCAAACCCAGTGTCCGTCATACACAAGCACAAGTTCATACACAAGCTAGATAGGATAAAACCTAAACTTCTACTTTCTTCCACGCTTCCCTCCTCCCCTACGCGGAGCGATCTTCTTCCGTGCCTCCAACACATAATTGTCATCGTCGGAATCGGAGACTTCTTCCGTGACCACCTTCTTCTTTGTCTTCTCCTTAAAATCATGTGGTGTGTACTTGTCCCTATGTACACCTTTGTTCTTTCTCTTCGATGGTAGGGGATCCTCTTGTTCCTCTTCATCCTCTTGTTCCGGCGTGGATTCATCATCCGCGGAGTCCGATATGGCATGAGACTGGGACGGCGACGGCGTTGATGCAATCTCAGGATCACGGCAACCAAGAAGGTTTCCTAATCTCAGTAACTTCTGGCCCTGACGCTATAAGAAGAAAATAATTGTCAAAAGTATAAAACACCGCAAGTAGGGTTAAAAGGAAAAGCACCGGAAGTAGTCACATGCATTGTAATGGTCTCATGGTCTTAAAGTTTGAAAAGAAACTAGCAACATGTAGTACTTGGCATTTAGCAATGGCTAGGCAATGGTCTTAAAGTTTCAAAATAAACTAGCAATGGCTATCACAAATTTATAAGAACTCAAAAGCAAGGCATTTAGCAATGGCTAGGCAATGGCTACTGCATTATCCAGCATTTCACCATTCATGAGTAGAATATGTTCTCCGGCAAATTAATACCTTCACAAATTCTCGCAATCTTGAATAGCCATCTTTGTGCTCCGGAATTTCCAAAGCCACCTCGAATTCAGCAGCTTGCTTCTGGACCTCCGAGCGCTAGCATGTATATGAATATGTAAAGACACAAGTGGCAAGTTGAGATAGTAGTGAGATTCCAAAAAGAAGAACAAGCTTACCACAAAGTTAATCGCTGAAGCAAAAGGGACTTGGCGCCCCTCTCTGACAAGCTTATTGTAAGCAAGATTGCCAAGCTGGTCGAACGGCAAAGGTTCTTCCAAAATCTCATCCGTGTAGGCATCCGGAAGAAGCTGCAAACGAGTCCGAGGTTGAAACCAACGGAGATAGTTGTTGAAAGCCTCATCAGAATGGTCCGCTATATTTATTCCTTTTGCCCGCTTAGTCTCCGTCACACGTTGTTGAAACGTCTTGATATGCATCTTGTGAATATTGGGCCAATCTGTCTTCCGACATTTGATCCTGTCATAGCTGCACAATAAAAATAGCACACTGTCAACAAACAAGAATTACATTACACAATGGCGGAACGGCGGAATTATGATTCATACCGGTGAAGCTGACGATCCGTGTCCTCATACATCGGCGGGTACTCTTGATAAAGATCAAACTGCCGCATAACCCGTTGCGTCAAGTGAAGCTCAACAGCCCACATGCATATCAACGGGCAACGCATATGAAACAGAGCTTGTTCAGCCATGCAAGCAGGGTTAATCTCCCAGGCAGCGTCACCATAAGAAGGCGCCCCGTAAGAATATCCTTTGCCATATGGTTGCCATATCACCTACAACATGCCCAATAATGAAGATCCTAAATACCCGAGACAAGATCATATATCAAAGAAGATCATATATCATATATCAAAGAAGATCATATATCATATATCAAAGAAGATCAAGATCACAATATCATATATCATATATCATATATCAAAGAAGATCATATATCATATATCAAAGAAGATCATATCAAAGAAAGATCAAGCTCACAATATCATATATCATATATCAAAGAAGATCATATCAAAGAAGATCAAGCTCACAATATCATATATCATATATATGACAAGTTCAGAGTGAGGGAATAGAGTTATTTTACCTGCTCAGGGGTTAGGTTGTCAAACTCGTTGGTGTATTGTCGATATGCTTGTTCTGGGTCAGAAGTGAACTCAGAATGCTGGTCCCAATAGTAAGCAAGCGTGGGATACCGGTGGCGGTCGTCACCATCGTCCCAGTCTCTACGAGGACCAACTTTCGGCCGTCCAACAGGGAACCGTTCCCAACTCCACACCGAAAGAAGAAGCAGGGAACCAGCAATACAAGCTTGTGGCTCTGTCCTACAACAAGCATCGTCAAGCTGCAGAAGGTATGAAAGCAAACATCAATAACTGGAATGTAGCCAAAATGGAGAGCAAATGTACGGAGTGGACAAAACAACTCATTACCTGACGATACAACCAAGCCAATGCAGCAGTGCCCCAGCTCCACTTCTTATCCATGACGGTGAGCGCCTTCAGCCAATGCCAGTGCGCGGTCTTCCCACTAGTGTCATTGAACAGACTCCGTGTGATAACATACCACACGTACACGCGGGCGTAGATCTTGACGAGATCCTCATCGGCATCCTCAGGGCACGTACCGAAGTTATCTGAGATCCATTTGAAAGTTGCCCCCGCGGGGACCCTCAACTTTACTCCGTGCCTGTTGAGAGTATCCCCGGGGCACTTCCCAATGAGATCTAACATCTTCCCGCGCCAATCATCAGAGGATGTATCAATGCAAAGAGGAGCCCCCTCGATGGGGAGCGCAAGTATCATCGCCATGTCCTCCAGCGTGATCGTCATCTCGCCGGTCCGGAGGTGAAAGGTGTGGGTCTCCGGCCTCCACCGGTCCACAAGCGCGGTGATCGCGGCAGGATTGACGTTGAGTGTCGTCCGGGTGACCATATGGATGAACGGTAGAAGCCCTAGATTGCGGATGTAGGGGGTGTACCGCTCATCATAGTTCATCGCCGTTGACGTCATCTGGTTGTACCTCAGTCGCAATGGTCCAAAAATCTGCACGGTGACGAACATGCATGCATGGTGTCACATACCAATTCACGCTTAAGAATATTACATTTGAGTACTTGGTTTTATAATTACCATATTCTTCTCGGACATCTTATAGGCACGGTGCTTAACATCAACTTCACCCTCGAGAATGCTTTCATTACTTAAATCCTCCATCCTAAACAATCCGACTATAATGTGAGCATATAAATTGGACATCACAAGTAATCTTAATTTGCTAGTTCAATAACAACAAACATAAATCAATCACACATATCCACCACACAAATCCATCCATATGAATCAAACACACATATCCATCCATTTGAATCTACCATACAAGTCCACCACACAAATCCATCCATATGAATCAAACACACAAATCACTAACTAGGATTCACAAATTCATCCATCTAAAACATCTATTTAGAAGATCCATGCATCACTACCATGCATCCATACAACCATATCACTAACTATGAACACAATATCACTAACTATGAATCAAACACACACAATATCACTACCATAATATCCATGAATCAAACACACAATATCACTAACTATGAATCAAACACACAAATCACTACCATACAACCATATCAATCCATGCATCACTAAGTAGGATTCAAAGAAGGGGATTAGAGAAGGGGAAGAGGGAGAAGAGCAAGGGGATTGGAGGGAGAGTACCTTGGTGAAGATCTTGAGCAAGGGGAAGAGGGAGAAGATCTTGTTCTTGGTGAAGATCTTGAGCAAGAGCAAGGGGAAGTGTCCCAGCCGCCGCCGCAATGGAGAGGGAGAGAGAGGTGGGGAGGGAGAAGTGAGGAGAGAGGGGCCGGTCGGGCGCGTGAGGGAGTTTTGCTAACCCTATTCTGCTTCGCCACTGTGCGTGGCGACGCACGCACACCTGCTTCGCCACCCTGGGTGGCGACGCACAATCGGCTTCGCCACTAACCGTGGCGACGCAGCATCATCTGCTTCGCCACTAGGAATGGCGACGCCAAAATGGGTTATTGGCGTAAAATACTTTCGCGTATGGTTTATTTTTTAAATTTGTATCAAGTTTAGGTTATTTCTGTTTAAATCGCCTCATTCGTTGCCACCTAGGACTGGGCGATTCAGTTTGCGGTCACCAAGTTGTTTGGTACAGGCTCACAGGTGCCTTTGTTGCTTGTAATAGACGCTATTTGAAAAGTTGGGTAGGTAATTCCTCAGAGGGCCATTCTGGACGAAATGAGGGCAAACCAAATATTGTCGTGACTTCTCCCGTTTTGGGCCCACTGCGGTCCCGCATGTCAGTATTTCTCCGTCTCATGTTAGTTCCAGCGTGTCAATCTGCGTGGCAATTCGATGTAACCGAGTTCAGTACGGTGTACGGTCAAGATCTAGTTTGTTCCCCCACCCTTAACCTTGCCTGAACCCTAGGACGGCGGCGACACAGACAGATAGCGCTGCTTAAAGCTCGCGTGCCCGCGCCCGACGGCCCACGGTGATGCCGAATGTCGAGCGAGCCGTTGCGCAGAGATAGATCGCCATCGCCGGGAGACGAGCTGAGCAGCACAGAGGATGGAAGGGCCTGCAAATCAGGAATCATGTCTCACCCTGAGCAGGCGGAGGAGGTGAGCTTGTCTTCTCTTATGTATTTAACCATTCTTCATCGGTATCTGCTAGCTGGATGTAGGAAATCAAGATATATTTCGTTGAGAGATGTTTGTTAGTCAAACACTAACAAGCATTTCTTATTTCCCCAACCTTGTGTCGAGTAGGATTTGCAAAGATTACAGCGTCACTCTACAAATTCATGAGTACGTTGGTATGTTTGACAATGGGAACTCCGTAGCTGTGGAGGGTTGTAAGGTAACCTTGCTCGTTGCAGAAAGAAGCTTCAAGTCTTTATCTGGGATGGTTGAACTTGTTCGTGGAATTGTTCCAATGGGCTCCGCACAAACTGCAGAATTCAAATGGGTATCACCGCGGGGGGTTGTTACACCTGTGGACATGGAAAAGATTGAAGATCAATTGGAAAGGTTTGCAGACTCTCCTGGCCACATTTTACATGCTAAAATTATTGGTGGAACAGGAGATGGTGTTGTTGCCCGGGCATCCAAGAAATTTCCTGCTGGTAATCAAAGAAAATCTGCTGCTGGTGCTCAAGCTGCTACACATCCTAGCAGTAAATCTGCTGCTATTGGTAAACCTGCTCCTGGTAAACATCATACAGCTGTTGAACCTCCTGCTGGTATTGAAAAACCTGCTGCTGCTGGTGCTGAAAAACCTGCTGCCGCTGAACCTCCTCCTCTTTTGAGAATGGTGGCCACATTCGACCCCTACACTGCAGAACTGGATGATGGCTCAGAAGTTCTCGTTTAAAAACACGATGTTGATGTCTACATAGATCGCCAGAAGGGGATACCAGTAGCTGAACTGATTGGAAAGTTTAGTGAAAAGTTGCTGCTGGGATCTCACCAAAAAGTAAAATATATGTGGTGGAATAGAAGAATCAATGATTACATTGAGATTGGCGTTAATAGTCAACCTAATTTAGATGCGGCATTGGAGAAATATGGAGGGGGCAACCATATACTGTTTCTCGCTTGCGTAGGCACCCGTGCTGATCCAGAGGGGGATGGTGTAACTGAAGGTAACGGGAACATTCCTAGTTCTTACATGGATTGGATCAGCCCTAGTAAGGTTGGCACTCGAAATTATAGTCCAAAGAATACTGCAAAGGTTACTCCAACAGATAGTGTGAGTCGGGACCGCAAGCTCCTATGCAAGAGGACCTGTCCCAGAAAGAACGCCTCGGCGCAGTCTATGGCAGAGTGGTTGATGACCACCCAGGGGGAGAACACCCGCGAGAAGACAACCGGAAAGAAGACCACCGAGGAGAACACCCGGTCAACCACAAAAAAGTCCACCGAGGAGAACACCCCCTTAACCACAAAGAAGACCACCGAGGAAACGACCCCCAAAAAGTCAACCACAAAGAAGACCACCGAGGAAACCACCCCCAAAAAGTCAACCACAAAGAAGACCACCGAGGATAAGACCCCCAAGATGTCAACCACAAAGAATACCACCGAGGAGAACACCCCAAAGAAGTCTACCACAGAGAAGACCACCGAGGAAACCACCCCCAAAAAGTCAACCACAAAGAAGACCACCGAGGAAACCACCCCCAAGAAGTCAACCACAAAGAAGACCACCGAGGATAAGACCCCAAAGAAGTCAACCACAAAGAAGACCACCGAGGATAAGACCCCAAAGAAGTCAACCGCAAAGAATTCCACCGAGGAGAACACCCCCAAGAAGTCAACCACAAAGAAGACCACCGAGGAGAACACCCCCAAGAAGTCAACCACAAAGAAGATCACCCCCAAGAAGTATACCAACAAGGAGTCCACCCCCAAGAAGGACTGGATGTTAGCAGACTCAGATAACGATGATACTTGTCAATGGGAATGCCAAATGGAGCAAGATTTTTTTGAACAAAGGGCAGAACCACCATCAGTAGTAGAGACAGATGTGGGAGAAAATTTCTCAGCACAGCAAGTAGATTGGCAGACTGTCAATGTCAAACCCATGGGAGGTGATGGCGTCGACGAACCCATGGCAGAGAAAACAATGTGTGATGTACTTGGCATCGCTAATGAACCTAGTGATGATGATGTAGAGGATGACAATGAAGGTCCTCCCGTTTCGGACATAGGGGAAGATGAGGACAGTGAAATAGAGGTGCTGGAACAAGAAACAGGTGATGATGTAATCGATGAATCACTAATGGAGGAAGCTGCCATACCGGTAGATGATGAGGTCACTAGCGAGTTAGCGATAACATATGATCCAATGGTACCTGTAATTATGGTGGGCACATACTTCGCCAACATGGTAGAATTCAGGAAAGCATTTGCGCAATATTGTATCATCGGAGAGTTTGACGTCTTCAGAACTAGAAACACAAGGAAACGGTACGAGGCGAGGTGCAGATTAGACTACTACAATGGGGAGAGGGTGAAGGATCAATGCCCATGGAAGATCTCCGTTAGGATACTTCCTGTTGGAGAAACAGTTAGGGTACTGACAAGCTTTCCTCGCACATAAATATCTATTTCAAACTGACGGGTTTGGGTTTTCATATGTGAAGCAAGTTTAGGAATTATTATGAAGCAACTAATGTATAAAATGAATGTTCTGATGCAGGTGAACAAGATGGGACCTGCACACAGGTGTCCAACAGGCTGCAAACTAAGATCTTCTTGTGCAACTCAAGAATGGGTTGAGAAGCATGCTTTGGCCATTCTTAAGAAAACGCCCAATGAGACTGCCAAGGCGATTCAGGTAAAGCTTATGACTGATTACAACGTCGAGCTACCGTATCACATAGTTTGGAAAGGTAAAGAGAGAGCTTTGCAAACACTATACGGGGACTGGGAAAATAGTTTCAGGCTGTTGTACAGCTTCAAGGCTGAAATACAATCTAGGTCTCAAGGTAGTGTTGTCGAGATTGACACGAAAGAGGAGGAGGGAAACATATATTTTAACCGTTTTTTTATGGCCCTTGAGCCCTGTATTCAAGGGTTCAAGGAGGGTTGTAGGCCATATTTGAGTATAGACTCCACTGTCCTCACTGGCAGATGGAATGGTTGTCTAGCATCAGCGACAGCACTGGATGGGCACAACTGGATGTTCCCGGTGGCATTCGGCCTGTTTCAGTCGGAATCAGAGGCGAACTGGGAGTGGTTTATGAGGCAACTGCATAGATCAATAGGTGATGTTTCACCACTGGCCATAAGCACTGATGCATGCAAAGGATTGGCAAATGCAGTTCGGACAGTATTTCCACATGCTGAACAAAGAGAATGCCATGCTCATTTGATGCTGAACCTGTACAGGCACTACTCAGGCACTGTATATCGCTACATGTGGACTGCTGCTAGGGCCTACAAGCCTGAGAGCTACAAATTTTTTATGGACAAGATACATGCTGAGAACTCTGATTTTGCCGTATACTTGGAAAGGAATCACAGCCTTTTATGGATGAGGAGTGCTTTTAATCCCGCAATAAAGTGTGATTACATAAACAACAACCTTGCTGAAACCGTAAATAACTGGGTTAAAGACTCAAAAGACCTTCCAGTTCATATGTTGATGGACACCATACGAGGTATGTTGATGAGGCTGATAAAAGTAAGAAGAGATATTGGGGACAGACTAAGAGGGCACATTCTACCCGCTGTTATTCAGCAAATAAACCAGAGAAGTCGAGGTCTTGGTTACCTTAGAGTTGGAGAGTCTAACGACCACAGCTGTGAGGTGAGAGATTTGAGCCGGAATGGCCTGAGGCATGTCGTCAAGATTGACAGTAGAGAATGCAGCTGCTTAGAGTGGCAGCATACTGGGAAGCCATGCCCACACGCGTTAATCTTCTTGGTTCACAAAAGAACTCTGCCACACCTTGATCAATATGTGAGTGAGTACTTCTCTTTGGCTAGATTTCGAGCTACCTACGCAGGTGCCGTCCCTCCTTGCACAGACCAGTCACAGTGGCCTGTGGTTCAACTACCTTTCAAGCTGTGCCAGCCAAATGTTAAAAGAGGCAAAGGAAGACCTAGAATGAGTAGGTTCAAGAATTTCATGAAGAATCAGGGCATGCCTTTTAGTGGTAGCAAGAAAGGCAAAAACAGATGTAAGCAATGCAAATGTATTGGACATAGAGCAGCTGGGTGTCCTTTGAACGGACCAAAGCCTAGGTATGAAGTATTTGCGTGTATGATCTTTATTTATAATTAGGTAATATCTATGCTTAGCTGGGGCTTACCTGCTTTCTAACATTTGTCAGGAAGCGCAAGACAAGGTGCAAGACTGCTGATGCTGTCTATGTGCTTCACGAGGAAGTTGAGTGGAGTGATGATGACACGGGATCTGATTCAGATTGGCCGGACATTCCAGAACCTTCTGATCCAACATACAAGAAGGCGAGAAAACTGTCCCCAAAGAGGAAGAAGACAGCTAGGTGGGAGTAAGACTAATTCAGTCTTTTTTCTGAGTGCTCCGTCTCTGTAATACAGCAAAATTCTGAAAACTATTTTTCCGGAACATGTGTGTTTGTGTGTGCATTGTAAAACAGGGGCCCTGGACCTGCCCGAAATTGTGTCCGAACAGTATTTGTTATGGAATTTGTAATTTGTAAACTATGTACTCATTTTTAATAAGCCATGTTTGACATTATGCATATGTTCTTATATTGGAGTTTTTGTTCAGAGGGACAGTCAGAAAAGGCAGAATAAATGGCACAGGATAACATTTCACATTACACAATATTTGGGTCCTTACAGAGGAGCTTTTCAGGTGCTAGACATCATAATGCCAACATAAACTGCAAATGCCATGGAACATATCCATATGAAAAGCAGATTGTTTCCACCATCTGCCCTAACCTTGATCTGCTCTATTTCGGCTGCTTGCTTCTGCAACTGAGCATGCACACCACCACTCTGCTCGAGCTTCCGAAGTTGGTCCAGAAGCTCCTTGTTTTCATCAAGCAGCGCACGGTTCTCCTCCATCTTCTCCCATACAGCATCACGAAGATCACGAACAAGCTCTCTCTGGAAAACTGGCAGCGGGTCGTCCATCCACTCATACTTCTCACAGCCTCGGCCCTTGCCTTCCTGCCAAAAACATAGTAAAGGAAGAGGAAAGATGTGAGAATTAAAATATCTAAAACTGGCAAACAAACATGATAATTTACAATAATACCACGCGGATGCCGCAGTTGTAGAATCTTCTCCCAGCGTTTTCATCCGTCCACGCAATCCATCTCGGCATCTTTACTCCACAGTCACAGATTTTGTCCGGCGAATAGTCGTAGGGCTTACTCCGGTACGGGATAGGGGAGCGTCGGCGAGCCGTCCCTGATTCCGCCCGCGAAGAACTGCAGTAGCTGCGAACCATTGCCTTGCACCCAAGGGAGAGCACAGTAGAGGGACTGGGTGGGAAACTAGAACAGCAGATGTGAGCTAGCCCGGAAAAGAATCATAGGTGCAAGGGGGAGATGGGAAGAAGGAAGAATCGGAGTGACGACGCTGCTTTTGCATCCGGCAGTTATACCACGGGGCGCGCCCCCCAGAATATGACCGTTTGAGTATGACAGGTGGGATCGTGCAACGCAACTATGCCTCCAATGAAATTGCCATCATGGACACTAAGAAAATGTATTGTTTACAAGCGTGGAAGCTATGCACAGTCGCTGGGGGCATGTGCTTCCATGGACAGCTACCCTGTCAAAAAGATATGTTTCCCTCTGGGCAGACACTGATACGTCTCAAACGTATCTATAATTTTTGATGCTCCATGCTTGTTTTACACCATTTGCCTATTGTTTCGTTACACTTAGTGGCACTTTTATGCATTTTCCGGAACTAACCTATTAACGAAGTGCCACAGTGCCAGTTTCCTATTTTCTGCTGTTTTTGTGTTTCAGAGTGATACACAGGAAATATTCTCGGAATTGGACGAAACAAGTTCCTGAAGTCTTATTTTACCCGGAAGCTTCCAGAGATCCGAAGGAGAGTAGGAGGTGAGGGACCAGGGGCCCACACACAGGGTGGCGCGGCCAGCCCCTGGCCCGCGCCACCGCCTTGTGAGGCCACCTGGCCCCTCTTCTGACGACGCCCCTTCGCCTATAAATACCCCCCCGACGAGAAAAACCTAAGTGCCCGATCAGATTTCCAGAACACATCGCGATACGCCGCCGCCGTCAACCCGAAGATCGGGAGGGTCCAGAAGCTCTTCCCGGCACCCTGCCGGAGAGGGGAATCGCCACCGGAGGTCTTCTTCAGCGCCATGCTTGCCTCCGGAGCGATGAGTGAGTAGTCTACCTTGGACTATGGGTCCATAGCAGTAGCTAGATGGTTGTCTTCTTGATGCTCCAAGTGAATGTCGCTACAGACTGTCCTTGTGCGTGGTGAATAACCAGCCCGTTGGGAACCCCAAGAGGAAGGTATGATGAGTGCAGCAGCAAGTTTTCCCTCAGTTAAGAAACCAAGGTTTATCGAACAGGAGAGGAGAGACAATGACGACTGAAGGTGTTGTGGAACCTGCACACACACAAACAAATACTTTGTTCCCAACTTACGATGAGGTTGTCAATCTCACCGGTTTGCTTGAAACAAAGGTTATGAGTGTATCGAGTGGAAAACAGTAGAGTATGCGAGTAAAGTAAACAGTGCGGGAAAAGTAAACAGGTGATTGCAATATGATTAAAATAGGACCGGGGTCCACAGTTCACTAGTGGTGTCTCTCCATAGATAAAATAACATGCTGGGTAAACAAATTACAGTTGGGCAATTGATAGAATAAAGATAACGTGATATGTCAAGAAGATCACTATGAGATTTACTCTGGGCATTACAACAAAATACATAGACCGCCATCCAACTGCATCTATGACTAATAATCCACTCCCGGGGATATCATCCGAACACCCTAGAAGTATTAAGTTGCGAACAACAGATAATTGCATTAAGCAAAGTGTGTAATGTAAACAAAGCATATGCCCTTGAGCATATGAATGTTGTTTTCTCCCTAGTAGCAACAGCACATCTACCACCTTAGAGGTTTCTGTCACTCCCCCAGGTGAAATAGAGACATGAACCCACTATCGAGCATAAATACCCCCTCTTGGAGTCACTAGCAACAACTCGGCCAAGATAGCTACTAACAACGGAGAGCATGCAAGATCATAAACAACATAGAGATAACAAAAGATATAATTCAGTACAGCAACTTAATCATAAACACCAATATTCATCGGATCCCAACAAACCAACATCATAGAATTACATAACGGTGATCTCAATCATGTAGGGCAGCTCATGAGATCTAAACATGAAGCACATGGTGGAGAAGACAACCATCTAGCTACTGCTATGGACCCGTAGTCCAAGGTAGACTACTCACTCATCGCTCCGGAGGCAAGCATGGCGATGAAGAAGACCTCCGGTGGCGATTCCCCTCTCCGGCAGGGTGCCGGGAAGAGCTTCTGGACCCTCCCGATCTTCGGGTCGACGGCGGCGGCGTATCGCGATGTGTTCTGGAAATCTGATTGGGTCCTTAGGTTTTTCTCGTCGGGGGGTACTTATAGGCGAAGGGGCGTCGTCAGAGGTGGAGCCAGGCTCCCTCACACAGGGGTGGCGCGGCCAGGGGCCAGGCCGCGCCGCCCCCTTGTGTGGGGCCCTGGTGGCCCCTCTCCGTCTCTCCTTCGGATGTCTGGAAGCTTCCGGGAAAAATAAGACTTCAGGAACTTGTTTCGTCCAATTCCGAGAATATTTCCTGTGTATCACTTCTGAAACACAAAAACAGCAGAAAACAGGAAACTGGCACTGTGGCGCTTGTTAATAGGTTAGTTCCGGAAAATGCATAAAAGTGCCACTAAGTGTAACGAAACAATAGGCAAATGGTGTAAAAACAAGCATGGAGCATCAAAAATTATAGATACGTTTGAGACGTATCAAGCATCCCCAAGCTTAACTCCTGCTCATCCTCGAGTAGGTAAGTGATAACAAAAGAATAATTTTTGAGGTGACATGCACCTACACAATCTTGATCATATATCTAAGCATTGGTGAGCTGGGATCAATAAAACTTAAAACATGGGCATGAAGATATAATCATGACAATAAGAACTTAGCAACCATGTTGTAAACATGCAAATGAACACAAACAAAAGATCATGATAATGAAACAATGAAAGTCAAACGTGTGTTCAGATTATAAGGAAAAACATACAAATGGTTTTCAGCTTGTCCTTCAAAGAGAGCAAAACATAAATGCATAGGACACCTCAAAGTTTAAGAGGGCGATTAGATACAAATAACTTAAGAACAAGTGAAACCAACAATATGAGTCAATCAATGAACTTTGGGACAATGCATATCACACTAAGAATGACAACTATGCTCTCTTAATGGTGCATAAAGAAAGAAGGTGGTGACTCAACATAAAAGTAAAAGAAAGGCCCTTCGCAGAGGGAAGCAGTGATTGCTCCTGTGCTAGAGCTTTTCATTTGTAAAACAGAGAGATAAAAATTGGTTTTGAGAGGTGGTTGTCTTTGTCAACGACTGGCAATGGGGTTCTTACTATCTTCCATACAAAAATGAAGCAAGTTTTTGAGAGAGAGATTGGCACTTTTGTGCTCTTTTTATAAAACTTGGCACTCCTCCCCACCTTTTCCTTTCACATACCATGGCTAACCGATTCCATCGGGTGCCCACCAACATTCACATTCATTGGAGGAGTGCCTTTTTTCTCTTTTTTTCTTTTTTTTTTCTTTTTGGAATAAGCAATATGGAAGATAGCAAATCCGACCACTACGTCCCCATGAGCTGAAAACAGTGTCACAAAACAAGAAGTATTTTGAAGGTTTTGAAAGGTAGCACATGGAAATTTTACTTTGGAATGGCTTACAAATACCATGTATAGGAATTTATAGTGGACACTTTGAAAAACTTTTGCTTTTAGGAGTTGGATGCACGAGTAGAGCTCATACTCAGTACAAGGCGAGGGCTAGCAAAAGACTGGGAGCGACCAACTAAGAGAGCAATACTGGCCATAATCATGCAAAGCGACAAAGCGACATTAAAAGAAGCATAAGATGGCATCAAAAGTCAAAAACTAAATAATCATGAAGGCTATTGGCGACTTTGTAAGAGTCTAACATGTGTGAGCATGCGCCAAGTCAACCCAAATAAAGCATCAAGGAGAAAACCAAAATAATGCTTCCATACAATAAAAACAACGCATGATTTTTTCAAAGGCTCATTAAGCAATCTCAGTTATTTGAGACAAGTCATGCTACAGCAAAACCACTAAGCATACTATCAAAAAGACATCAAGCATGACATGAAAAAGCCTAAGCCGCAGTCTACACAAGCTCCTTCTTGTACCACTATTTTGCACAAAGCTTTTTCTCTTTTCCAACACCATTTGAAATTTTTATAAACAACTCTTTTGATGAAAACCAATAAAGATCAGAGGCAAAAATACAGCTTGATAAAAAGATATGACAAGGTCTGAATGTAAATCAAGGCGAAAACGAAAACCAAAAGCAGTAGCAGAAAAAGTAGAACACTAGAACAACTCCGTTTTCACTCTTATAAATTCATCGAGCGTTCTACGCAAATGAAAAGCAAGGCAACTTCTCCAAAAGAAAATTTGTTGGGGTCCAACCATTTATTGCAGCAAACAAACAAACTAAACCAACTAAGAAAACTAAAACAACTGACGCTCCAAGAAAAACACATAGTGCATGAAGCAATAAAAATATAGTATTTTGAAAGGTGACCTGATTTTTGCCAATGAAGAAGGGGTGCCTCGGGGGCATCCCCAAGCTTTGACGCTTGTACTTCTTGGATATTTCTTGGGGTGATGCATGGGCATCCCCAAGCTTGAGCTTTTGTCCATTCTTCAACTCATCTCATCATTCTCCAATCCCAACACTTGAAAACTTCCTTCATACAAAACTAAACACAATTCTATTAGCAACATTAGTGTAAGCATAAAATATATTCAACCTCTTTTAGCTTCAGGTTTCAACCCAAAACCACCACATATAAAGTATATACTACTGTAGCAACTTCCACAAGAGTTCCATGATAAAAAAGAACTCAAAAGAAAGCGATAAAGTGGCAAAAACAAATATTGGCAGAAATCTGTCAAAACTGAACAGCTGACAAAGGACGAATTTTTTAGGGATTTTCTGTTCCTCAAATAAAAAAGTGTTCAACTAAGAAAAGTTTGGATATAACCTGGGGCATATGCACAAGAAATCGCAGGTCCAAAAGATAAACAGAGAATTTTCACGAATTTTTACGGTGCAACACCGAAAACAGTTTCAGGACAGCAACATCCCCAAATCTTTACCTCACTCAAATTAGAGGCTTCTCTTGGCACAAAAACGAAATAAACAAGATAAGGAGCAGTCATTACAGTAGTAATGACTTCCAAGACTCAAATAAAAGAAAAAGTACTGAAAAGAAAACATTGGGTTATCTCCCAAGAGTGCTTTTCTTTAACGCCTTTGAGCTAGGCGCAGAAAATTGCGAATCAAGTAATATCAGCAGAAGCATTAAGATCAACAGAAGAGGTCTTGTCAATAAGGCATTTTATTTCATCCACATAAGTTTTTGAAGACCCTTTGTGATCATGCTTTGGTACACTATTCTCATCAAAAATATTTTTAGGACAAATCCAGGCAAAATTATTTTCAAAAGCATCATTCAATCCCAAAAGCTTGCAAGGTATAGGTATTTCGGTCTCCTCATCATTAGTATCAATAACTTTTATAGGTGAACCGAGTTTATTAAAACGTTTAAGAACTTTCCTAGCTTCAACAACGACATCCTTAAATTCTAGGCGCAAAGTTTCCAAGATAAAAGCTTTCTTTTTGGGATCCTCAATTTCATGACGCTTAAGGAACATATATTGCATAAAAGGATTAAGACTAGCAAACCTAGTTTCCAACATGTCAATTAATATAACAGAAGCAACTTCAATACTAGGAGCAAGCTCAACCAAAGACTTTTCCTCATCTTCCTCATGCATACTAATGTGATTAAAGAACTCCTCAATGTTACTTTTGCCAATAATCGAACCACTACCTACTGAGAGGTCCTCCAGAACGAACTCAGGGAACAGCATGATAAACTAAAGTAAAGAAATAACAACTACCAAGGATTCTAATTTTTTTGGGTTTTTGATAAAAAGGCAATGCAGGTAAAATAAAATAAAGTAAAGCAAAACAAATAACAAAGTAAAGAATGTGTGTGCGAAGAACTCCCCTCGCAGAAGTCTTCTCTTCCTCCTCGGCAACGGCGCCAGAAAAAAAGCTGATGCTCCAAGTGAATGTCGCTACAGACTGTCCTTGTGCGTGGTGAATAACCAGCCCGTTGGGAACCCCAAGAGGAAGGTATGATGAGTGCAGCAGCAAGTTTTCCCTCAGTTAAGAAACCAAGGTTTATCGAACAGGAGAGGAGAGACAATGACGACTGAAGGTGTTGTGGAACCTGCACACACACAAACAAATACTTTGTTCCCAACTTACGATGAGGTTGTCAATCTCACCGGTTTGCTTGAAACAAAGGTTATGAGTGTATCAAGTGGAAAACAGTAGAGTATGCGAGTAAAGTAAACAGTGCGGGAAAAGTAAACAGGTGATTGCAATATGATTAAAATAGGACCAGGGTCCACAGTTCACTAGTGGTGTCTCTCCATAGATAAAATAACATGCTGGGTAAACAAATTACAGTTGGGCAATTGATAGAATAAAGATAACGTGATATGTCAAGAAGATCACTATGAGATTTACTCTGGGCATTACAACAAAATACATAGACCGCCATCCAACTGCATCTATGACTAATAATCCACTCCCAGGGATATCATCCGAACACCCTAGAAGTATTAAGTTGCGAACAACAGATAATTGCATTAAGCAAAGTGTGTAATGTAAACAAAGCATATGCCCTTGAGCATATGAATGTTGTTTTCTCCCTAGTAGCAATAGCACATCTACCACCTTAGAGGTTTCTGTCACTCCCCCAGGTGAAATAGAGACATGAACCCACTATCGAGCATAAATACCCCCTCTTGGAGTCACTAGCAACTACTCGGCCAAGATAGCTACTAACAACGGAGAGCATGCAAGATCATAAACAACATAGAGATAACAAAAGATATAATTCAGTACAGCAACTTAATCATAAACACCAATATTCATCGGATCCCAACAAACCAACATCATAGAATTACATAACGGTGATCTCAATCATGTAGGGCAGCTCATGAGATCTAAACATGAAGCACATGGTGGAGAAGACAACCATCTAGCTACTGCTATGGACCTGTAATCCAAGGTAGACTACTCACTCATCGCTCCGGAGGCAAGCATGGCGATGAAGAAGACCTCCGGTGGCGATTCCCCTCTCCGGCAGGGTGCCGGGAAGAGCTTCTGGACCCCCCCCCCCGATCTTCGGGTCGACGGAGGCGGCGTATCGCGATGTGTTCTGGAAATCTGATCGGGTCCTTAGGTTTTTCTCGTCGGGGGGTACTTATAGGCGAAGGGGCGTCGTCAGAGGTGGAGCCAGGCTCCCTCACACAGGGGTGGCGCGGCCGGGGGCCAGGCCGCGCCGCCCCGTTGTGTGGGGCCCTGGTAGCCCCTCTCCGTCTCTCCTTCGGATGTCTGGAAGCTTCCGGGAAAAATAAGACTTCAGGAACTTGTTTCGTCCAATTCCGAGAATATTTCCTGTGTATCACTTCTGAAACACAAAAACAGCAGAAAACAGGAAACTGGCACTGTGGCGCTTGTTAATAGGTTAGTTCCGGAAAATGCATAAAAGTGCCACTAAGTGTAACGAAACAACAGGCAAATGGTGTAAAAACAAGCATGGAGCATCAAAAATTATAGATACGTTTGAGACGTATCACTTCTCCACCATGTGCTTCATGTTTAGATCTCATGAGCTGCCATACATGATTGAGATCACCGTTATGTAATTCTACATGTTTGGTTTGTTGGGATCCGATGAATATTGGTGTTTATGATTAAGTTGCTGTACTGAATTATATCTTTTGTTATCTCTATGTTGTTTATGATCTTGCATGCTCTCCGTTGTTAGTAGCTATCTTGGTCGAGTAGTTGCTAGTGACTCCAAGAGGGGGTATTTATGCTCGATAGTGGGTTCATGCCTCTATTTCACCTGGGGGAGTGACAGAAACCTCTAAGGTGGTAGATGTGTTGTTGCTACTAGGGAGAAAACAACATTCATATGCTCAAGGGCATATGCTTTGTTTACATTACACACTTTGCTTAATGCAATTATCTGTTGTTCGCAACTTAATACTTCTAGGGTGTTCGGATTGATATCCCCGGGAGTGGATTATTAGTCATAGATGCAGTTGGATGGCGGTCTATGTATTTTGTTGTAATGCCCAGAGTAAATCTCATAGTGATCTTCTTGACATATCACGTTATCTCTATTCTATCAATTGCCCAACTGTAATTTGTTTACCCAGCATGTGCTATTTTATCTATGGAGAGACACCACTAGTGAACTGTGGACCCCGGTCCTATTTACATCATATTGCAATCACCTGTTTACTTTACTCGCATACTCTATTGTTTTCCACTCGATACGCTCATAACCTTTGTTTCAAGCAAACCGGTGAGATTGACAACCTCATCGCAAGTTGGGAACAAAGTATTTGTTTGTGTGTGTGAAGGTTCCACAACACCTTCAGTCGTCATTGTCTCTCCTCTCCTGTTCGATAAATCTTGGTTTCTTAAACTGAGGGAAAACTTGCCGCTACACTCATCATACCTTCCTCTTGGGGTTCCCAACGGGCTGGTCATCACCACGCACAAGGACTTACTGCTCCACGTCAACTACACGCCACCAGTTCTTTTCTGGCACCATCACCGAGTAGCAGCTTCTTTTCTGGCGCCGTTGCCGGGGAGGAAGAGAAGACTTCTGCGAGGGGAGTTCTTCGCACACACATTCTTTACTTTGTTATTTGTTTTGTTTTGCTTTATTTTATTTATTCTACCTGCATTGCTTTATATCAAAAACCCAAAAAAATTAGAATCCTTGGTAGCTGTTTTTACTTGTTTACTTTCGTTTTGCTGAAATGGCCAATCCTGAAAACACCAAGTTGTGTGACTTTACTAGCACAAACAATAGTGATTTTATCTGCACTCCTATTGCACCACCTGCTACTGCTGCAAACTTTTATGAGATTAAGCCTGCTTTATTGAACCTTGTTATGAAAGAGCAATTTTCTGGTGCTAGTACTGAAGATGCTGCAGCTCATCTCAACAATTTTGTTGAGCTATGTGAGATGCAGAAATATAAGGATGTTGATAGTGATATTATTAAGCTCAAGTTGTTTCCTTTTTCTTTGAGAGGAAAAGCTAAAGATTGGTTGCTGTCTTTGACTAAGAATAGTATTGATTCATGGGCTAAGTGTAAGGATGCTTTTATTGGTAGATACTATCCTCCTGCTAAGATTATATCGTTCCGTAGCAATATTATGAAGTTTACTCAGTTTGATAATGAACATGTTGCTCAAGCTTGGGAAAGAATGAAATCTATGATAAAGAATTGCCCCACTCATGGACTGACTACTTGGATGATTATCCAAACTTTTTATGCAGGACTGAATTTTTCTTCAAGGAACCTACTTGATTCAGCTGCTGGAGGCACTTTTATGTCCCTTACCTTGGGCGCCGCATCAAAGCTACTCGACAACATGATGGTAAATTATTCTGAATGGCACACCGAGAGAGCTCCACAAGGTAAGAAGGTAAATTCTGTTGAGGAAACCTCTTCCTTGAATGATAAGATTAATACCATTATGGCTATACTTGCTAATGATAGGACTCATGTTGATCCTAATAATGTTCCTTTAGCCTCTCTGGTTGCTCAAGAAGAGCAAGTTGATGTGAATTTCATTAGAAACAACAATTTTAACAACAATGCTTATAGGAACAATTTTGCTAGTAACAATTATAGGCCGTATCCTTCTACCAATGGTAATGGTTATGGTAACTCTTACGGCAATTCCTACAACAACACTAGGGCCGCGCCCTCCGAGCTTGAGGTAATGCTCAAGGACTTCATCGGTAAGCAAACTGCTTTTAACAAGTCTGTTGAGGAAAAGTTAGGCAAAATTGATATTCTTGCTTCTAAAGTTGATAGCCTTGCTCATGATGTTGAACTTCTGAAATTAAAAGTGTTTCCTAATGATGTGAAAGTAAGCAATGTTGTTGCTGCCGCTAATGCTATCCAAGTTGGAATTGATGAAAATATTAGATTGTTAGCGGAATTGCATGCCAGGTGGGAAAGAGAAGATGAGATGGCTAGAGAAATGAAGGTATGTACCATTACTACCTCTAATGATGTTGCTCCTACTGGTAGCAATCCTCTTACTTTGATTGGTGTAGAGAAAACTCCCACTCCTTGTGTTAAAAAGCCTAAAACTGCCAAAACTTTTTCTCAAAAGAGTGCTGAAATTTTTCGGAGTGTGGGAGATGATAGCTCTATTTCTTTTAATGATTTTGATGTTGATGGCTGCAATATATCTGAAGTTATTTTGTTCTTGCAAAAGCTTGCTTTGACTCCCAATGCTAGTTCTTTAAATATTGCTTTTACTTAGCATATTACCAATGCTCTCATAAAGATTAGGGATGAAAAGTTGAAGCAAAAAGCCTCTGTTCCCAAGAAGTTAGAAGATGGTTGGGAACCCATCATTGATATGCATGTTAATGGTTATGATTTCCATGCTTTATGTGATCTAGGTGCTAGTATTTCTATCATGCCTAGAAAGATTTATGACATGCTTGATTTACCACCGCTTGAAAAATGTTATTTTGATGTTCCTATTGCTGATGTTGCTGAGAAGAAACCTTTGGGAAGGATTAATGATGTTCTTATTGTGGTTAACAATAACCTTGTTCCCATTGATTTTCTTGTTATGGACGTTGAATGCCATGCTTCATGTCCTATAATTTTGGGAAGACCTTTTCTTCGAACTGTAGGTGCTATTATTGATATCAGGGAAGGCACTATCAAGTATCAATTCCCATTAAAGAAATGTATGGAACACTTCCCTAGGAAAATAAAGAAATTGCTTTTTGACTCTATTCTTAGAGCAAATTATGAGCTTGATGCTTCATCACTTGATAATACTTGATTCGCACTTTTCTGCGCCTACCTCAAAGGCGTTAAAGAAAAGCACTCTTGGGAGATAACCCAATGTTTTCTTTTCAGTACTTTTTCTTTTATTTGAGTCTTGGAAGTCATTACTACTGTAATGACCGCTCCTTATCTTGTTTATTTCGTTTTTTGTGCCAAGAGAAGCCTCTAATTTGAGTGAGGTAAAGATTTGGGGATGTTGCGTCCTGAAACTGTTTTCGGTGCTGCACCGTAAAAATTCGTATAAATTCTCTGTTTATCTTTTGGACCTGCGATTTCTTGTGCATATGCCCCAGGTTATATCCAAACTTTTCTTAGTTGAACACTTTTTGATTTGAGCAACAGAAAATCCCTCAAAAATTCGACCTTTGTCAGCTGTTCAGTTTTGACAGATTTCTGCCAATATTTGTGTTTCCCACTTTATCGCTTTCTTTTGAGTTCTTTTGATCATGGAACTTTTGGGGAGGTTGATACAGTAGTATTTGCTATATATGTGGTAGTTTTTATTTGAAACCTGAAGAAGAGATAATTGATTATATTTATGCTTGCACTAATGTTGCTAATAGAATGTGTTTAGTTTTGTATGAAGGAAGTTTTCAAGTGTAGGGATTGGAGAATGATGAGATGAGTTGAAGAATGGACAAAAGCTCAAGCTTGGGGATGCCATGCATCACCCCAAGAAATATCCAAGAAGTACAAGCATCAAAGCTTGGGGATGCCCCCGAGGCACCCCTTCTTCATCGGCAAAAATCAGGTCACCTTTCAAAACACTATATTTTTATTGCTTCATGCACTATGTGTTTTTCTTGGAGCGTTAGTTGTTTTAGTTTTCTTAGTTGGTTTAGTTTGTTTGTTTTCTGCAATAAATGGTTGGACCCCGACAAATTTTCTTTTGGAGAAGTTGCTTGTTTTCATTTGCAAAGAACGCTCTAGTTTTCACTCTTATTAAAAATCGAGTGTTCTTCTTTTTCTGCTACTGCTTTTGGTTTTCGTTTTCGCCTTGATTTGCATTCAGATCTTGTCATATCTTTTCATCAAGGTGTATTTTTGCCTCTGATCTTTATTGGTTTTCATCAAAGAGGTGTTTATAAAAATTTCAAATGGTGTTGGAAAAGAGAAAAAGCTTTGTGCAAAATAGTGGTATAAGAAGGAGCTTGTGTAGACTGCGGCTTAGGCTTTTTCATGTCATGCTTAGTGGTTTGCTGTAGCATGACTTGTCTCAAATAACTGAGATTGCTTAATGAGCCTTTGAAAAAATCATGCGTTGTTTTTATTGTATGGAAGCATTATTTGGTTTTCTCCTTGATGCTTTATTTGGGTTGACTTGGCGCATGCTCACACATGTTAGACTCTTACAAAGTCGCCAATAGCCTTCATGATCATTTAGTTTTTGACTTTTGATGCCATCTTATGCTTCTTTAATGCTCGCTTTGTCGCTTTGCATGATTATGGCCAATTGCTCTCTTAGTTGGTCGCTCCCAGTCTTTTGCTAGCCCTCGCCTTGTACTGAGTATGAGCTCTACTCGTGCATCCAACTCCTAAAAACCAAGTTTGCCATTGTGTCCACTATAATTCCTATGCATGGTATTTGTAAGCCATTCCAAAGTAAAATTTTCGTGTGCTACCTTTCAAAAACCTTCAAAACACTTCTCATTTTGTGACACTGTTTTCAGCTCATGGGGACGTAGTGGTCGGATTGCTATCTTCCATATTGCTTATTCCAAAAAGAAAAAAAAAAGAAAGAAAAAAAGGCACTCCTCCAAAGAATGTGAATGTTGGTGGGCACCCGATGGAATCGGTTAGCCATGGTATGTGAAGGAAAAAGGTGGGGAGGAGTGCCAAGTTTTATAAAAGAGCACAAAAGTGCCAATCTCTCTCTCAAAAACTTGCTTCATTTTTGTATGGAAGATAGTAAGAACCCCATTGCCAGTCGTTTGACAAACAACCACCTCTCAAAATC